>CM069604.1:25961714-26561714 GCA_035771175.1 Paratinospora sagittata | reverse complement strand
GCCAAAGAAATGGAAATAATCGGCGATTTCCCCTACCTCCTCCAAATCAACAACCACAAGATCGAGACCATATATGCTTCAAGTGTGGCCAGGTGGGTCACATTCAAAAATTTTGTCCTCTACCAGCCCCTGGCCAACTCAGAGCCCCAGCTGCACCAGTTCAACAAGCAGTCCCGATAGTTCTATCACCACCCATACAACAACAAGGCCCTAGGCAGCAAGGAAACACCTACGCTGTGGTTGAACAACCGATACCTGAAAATAACGTGGTGGAAGGTACCTTTGTTTTCCTTAACATGTAGGTACATGTCTTATTCGATTCGGGTTCTACGCATTCTTTTATTGCTACCCAAATCGTCCAAAAATTAGGACTCCAATCAAAGGCTACTCCCGTTACAATTTGAGTATCCACGCCAATAGGACCGGGTACAGAAATAAATCAAATATGTTCCCATTGTGAACTTAAAATATTGGATCATCAGCTGGTAGCAGACCTCCTAGTAAAGGATTTCACTGACTTTGATATTATCTTGGGTATGGATTGGTTTACACCTTTACATGCTCAAACAGATTGTCAAAAGAAGCAAGTTCGACTGACACTTCCTAATGGAGATAACCTGAAAATCCAAGGGACCCGTGGATATATTCATCATTCTATCGTGTCCCTTATAGGATCTCAGATGCAAGCTCTTTCAATACTTGATCTGGATGAGGAAAGTATAGTATCTAGTCATTCTCCCAGTTTGAAAGATATTCCAGTTGTTCGTGAATATCTAAGGGTATTCTTAGATGAACTTCCATGACTCCCTCCTCCTCGAGAATTTGGCTTCGAAATTAAGTTAATTCCTGGTACTGAACCTGTTTACATTCCACCTTACCGTATGCCTAATGTAGAATTATTAGAACTGGATAAGCAGTTAAAGAATTGGAGAAGTTGGGGTTTATAAGAAAGAACATGTCACCATGCGGTGATCCAATTCTTTTTGTCATGAAAAATGATGGTTCACTTAGATTTTGCATCAACTATAAAAAGTTGAACAAAGTTACTATTAAGAACAGATACCCGTTACCTCGAATAGAAGATCTGTTCGATCAATTAAGAGGAACAAGATTTTTAAAAAAAATTGACCTTCGTTCGGGGTATCACCAACTCCGGGTTTAGGAAGAAGACATCCCATGAACAACTTTTCGAACCAGATATGGTCATTACGAATTCACTGTAATGTCATTTGGCCTATCAAATGCACCTGCAGCGTTCATGGATTTAATGAACAACATTTTTAGACCATACCTTGATCGTTTGTTGTTGTATTTGTTGATGACATACTAATATACTCCCCCGCATAGGAACTCCATGAGACACTTGCAAACTGTACTTAGTACCCTTCAGCAACACGAGTTATACACCGGATGACTAAGGTTAAGTTCCTCGGTCATGTCGTATCCCATGATGGCATCGAAGTAGATCCAGCCAAGGTAGAAGCAGTACTTAGTTGGAAACAACCTACCAATGTCACAAAAATTAGGAGTTTCCTCGGATTAGCCAAATATTACAGATGGTTCATCAAAGATTTTTCCAAACTTGCTGAACCACTCACTTGATTGACCCGGAAGGACACGCGTTTTATTTGGAGTGAGGCATGTGAATCAACCTTTCAAGAACTCAAGAAAATGCTAACTTCAGCACATGTTTTGACCACTCCAAAGGATGAGACTGGCTTCACACTGTACACAGATGCATCGCTTCAAGGACTTGGAGCTGTGCTAATGCAAGAAGATCGTGTCGTAGCTTATGCCTCTCGGCAGTTGAAAGTTCATGAGGTCAGTTGTCTGACTCATGATTTAGAACTCGCACCAGTAGGGTTTGCCTTAAAAATTGGCGACATTACTTGTATGGAGAACGATTTGAAGTCTTCTCCGACCACAAAAGTCTTCAGTATATCTATACTCAAAAAAGACTTAAATCTTCGACAAAGGTGACGACTCGAGTTCATCAAAGACTATGACTTTGAACTTAAATATCATCCTGGTAAAGCCAATGTAGTGGTTGATTCCCTTAGCAGAAAGTCATATGTCTTCGCCTGTGCGGTAAATTTTGAAATGGGCAAGCTGCCATACCAGCTGGAAAGGTATAATTTACAGTTTTGGAATGATGAAAATATAGTTAGACTTACCCAGTTCACTACCCACTCTGACCTCATTAAAAGAATATATGCAGCACAAGCCAAAGATGATGAGCTTATAAAGATGAATGAGTTTATTCTGCAAAACCAAGCTCCCCATCAATGGTCTCTCACTTCTGATGGTGTGGTGTTTTATAAAAGGCAATTGTGTGTAGCTCAGGACTTAGAGCTTAGGCGTGACATGATGAATAAGTGCCACAAATCTAGGTTCTCTATGCATTCAGGAGGAGAGAAAATGTATAAGGACATAAAGAGGTAATTCTGGTTCAATGGAATGAAAAAGGCCGTAGTAGAATTCGTGGCCTAGTGCCTTACTTGTCAACAAGTAAAAATCGATCGTCGGCTCCCCTTTAGTCTGTTACAACCACTTTCTATAAGGGAATGGAAATGGGATAATATTGCCATGGATTTTGTGTCCGCACTACCCAAAAACGTCAAGGGTCAGGACACCGTCTGGGTAATTGTTGATAGGTTAACTAAAGTTTCACATTTTACACCAGCTAAATTTACCGATACTCTAGCCAAGTTAGTCGAAATCTATGAACGAGAGATTATCAGATTGCATGGGATGCCTCTCACTATCGTCTGTGATTGAGACCCTAGATTCATATACAAGTTCTGGCAAAGCTTTCATGCCAAGCTAGGTGCAAAGATTCTCATGAGTACTACATTTCATCGCCAGACAAATGGATAGTCTGAGAGGCTTATACAAATTCTGGAAGACATGCTACGCTGTTGTGTCCTAGATTTTAACAACGGGTGGACAAAGTACCCACATTTAGCAGAGTTTGCATATAATAATAGTTATCAGGCAAACATTAAGATGGCTCTGTATGAAGCACTATACGGACGACCATATAGATCACCTTTGTGTTTGGTAGATATGTCTGATCGACTACAGCTTAGTCCTGATCTCATGCGAGAAACCACCGAAAAAATAAAAAGCTCGTTAAAGAACGACTCCGTACCGCCCAAAGCAGACACAAAAGTTAGGCTGATAAGCGACGAAAACCTATAGAATTTCAAGCTGGTGAGTACGTTCTTTTAAAGGTCCAACCAATTAGAAGTATGAAAAGATTTGGACTCAAATGAAAGTTGTATCCAAGGTTTATCGGACCATTTTCAATTATTGATCGAGTCGGTAAATCCACTTACCATCTGTCTTTACCACAATCCATGTCCAAAGTGCACAACTTTTTCATGTATCCATGCTCAAAAAATATCTTCACGATCTTTCACACATGATACCATCCCTTGAAGTTGAAATAGAGGAAGAAAGTAAGTTTAAAGTATATCCTGTGCAAATATTTGACATAAAGACGCAAGACTTGAGAAACAAGAGCCTTCTGTTAGTAAAAATCCTCTAGAACCATCACGGAATAGAAGCAACGTGGGAAATAGAACATGAGATCAAGCAAAAATACCCTCATTTGTTTGTCTAGCACCTGCATGTTTACATAATAATAAAATATTTCATGTTCTTATTCAATGCTCTTGGGTTTCTTGTTTTGTCTCTAGCACAGATATCTGACGATTCAACAAGTTACAACTTTGAACCATCTGAACATAACAATAATTCGAATCAGGATATAGATATGGGTATTAAAGAAGATGATGAAATGTAGGGGTGTTCATCGCAATCGACCAAATCAAAAAACAAAACCAAACCGATGTGATTGATTCGATTCAGTTTTCGGTTTAAAAAATGAAAAAATCGATAAGTTCGGTTTGTTTTTCAGTTTAGACATTGAAAAACCGAACTTAACCCGAACTTAACCGAACTTGAGGGTAATACTGTCATTTCTCCTATAACCCTAAGTTTTAAATATGTAGGAACATGATTAAAATATCTTTTGAACTTGCTTTTAATTTTCAAAGGATTGAATGTGTTTTGAAAAGTTAAAATAGTGTTATGTATAAGATTTATAACTGTAAAATAGAGGTAACTAACCCGATCAACCCGAACATAACCAAACCGAACAAATTAGGTTCGGTTCGGTTCGGTTTGAGTATTAGTTCGGTTCAGTTTCTGTTTTTATCAAAAATCGAACTGAACCGAGGTTTACACACCCCTAATGAAATGAGCTCAATCCCTTCAAACTTGAGTCCTTCCACTAACTATTACTCCCAGTCTACATCTCCTACGAGATCACAGTCTACTGACGTGCCACGAGTTCAGAACCCAATATACAACCCAATAGGACATTATCCATCACATTTTGAAATATCTAACCCAGAAGATGAAAATATTACATGTATGCGTCAAGCGGGTTTACGAGTTCGCCAGACCCCACGAAAATCAATACGACAACCATTTCCCTCTACGCCAATGTGGAATTTGGTTCTAGTTTTTCCCAGGCTTCCACAGGTTTCGACACTAGATGAAGCTAGACCATCTAATTGGCAAACCCGACAATCACCAACTCAGTCAGGCAGACATGTTAAGTCACCGTCTCAACGACCGGGTCTTCTTTCACGACGTATACCAATGCTACCTTCTCTTCCTTAGTTATCAGATCAGGAAAGAATGAAGTCCGATTCAGTCCACTACCCCTGTGACGTCTCGAAAATTATTTCATCTAGCCCATAACCCAATTGCACTTTGCCCAAACTTTATGCATTGCCTTGATATGTTTGGTGTTTGTTTGATGGTTGTTTAATGTTTGTATAGTTGATGCTTGATAATGTATATAAATATGTGTATCATAAATTGTATATGGGTCATGTTAAATTAAATTATAATGCATATGTTATTATTTATGCATGGACCCATTAAACCATGAATTGATATGAGTTAGGATTGATTGAATAAAAGGATAAATGAGAATGAAAATTTGGTGTATTAAATGGATTGGACATCTAAAATACATGGAAGCATGAAATTGGTTAAAGTACATGTGGTTGGTATGGGTAGTATGAGACCAACACATGTGAAGGTTGGTGCATGAAAGTGGACAAGTGTCCCATGCCCTCAAGGAAGTGCTAGAATGAGTGGAGGGAATCAAGGAGAGAATCAAGGCGGAAATCAAGGAGAGAATCAAGGAGAAAATCAAGGAGGGAATCAAGGAAGTGCTAGAAAGAGGTGAGTGGAGAGAAAGGAAAAAAGAAGAGAAAGAAAAGAAGAGAAAGGAAAGAAGAAGAGAAAGAAGGAGGGAGTTGCAGGAGGAAGATCTCTGCGACATTTTCATCAAAGACCTGGATCTTTGGGATATGTGGTCCGATTGAGCTCAAAATTTGTCAGCAAGTTCGTAGCTTATGGTTATTCATTCTGGTCGGTGGAGATCTTGATCAGAGGTTTCGTCTAAGAGATCTAACCTCTCAAACAAAGCTGGTCGGAAAGTTTGGATTTCTCGTGCCGTTTCGCTCAAACTTATAGATCTCCTCAATCTACCGTTGGATTGATATCAAATTTGGGTATGTAGTTAATAACTGATACTTATGTATTCTGAACGGTGAAGATGTTTATGAGTTTAGTATTTTGGGTGATATAGTCATCTGAGTTTGAGTATTTGCAGCAGGAAAGGAGAAATTGTCTGATTAGAGACTTGTTCATCAAATATACTTATCTTTTCGGTCCACCGTTGGATTGGGCTGATATTTGGACAGAAGGTTTGTTTCTTCATATACTTCAATCTGTACGGTTGATTTTGTGATTGCATATTTCTGTTGGTATATTGATACATCTGAACAGAATAGTAAATGAAGAATTGGTCGGCCCCCCTCAGTTGTTCCTTGTAGACCCCCTCGTTCTCTTCTTTTTCCTTCAACCTTTTTGCACTCTACTACGTTCCACACACTTCAAGAAGATACAAGAAAACGTTACGCCACTGCAAGTGTGTTAAGGTGAGGAATGAAGGCTAGTTTCCATTTCTTACTTGTTTAATAGTAAATTACATAGCATCATGCATCATATTTGTTATCATGTTTTACTTTATGCATGAGGCCATCTATTACAAATGTTAAATTCATAACCATGGGTGTTTTGCCATTATGCCGGACCATGGGGATCATCGTTATGATATATTATTAGGTGTTATGCTGTTACGCTAGACTCGGAGGTGACACTATCACTGGTTAGCACCGGAACTCATGGCACCTTTCAATTGCTGGACATTGTATCGGTGCCTAGGATCACAGGTTGCGCGTGCATGATGTTTGCCTTGTGATGCCGTGTGACCATGTTTCATTCATATCATTGCTTGATTGTACTGTTGTGGCATAACTTCCTGATGATTGTTGTTCTGTACTTATTATTATGTATGTAAGACTTGTTTACTCATGCTTGATCTCACTGAGCTGTTGAGCTCACCCCATTGCTAATCTTTCTAGGGATTTAAGGTGGGTCAGGATGGATTTATTCCGGGGGCTATGCTCAAACCCAGTCTATGTAAGGACTTTTGTGTATGTACTCTCCCCAGGTCCTGTCAGATCGATCTAATTATGGTGACGATGGTTCAAGGCTTCTAAACGCCTCTCTTTGACTACTCCTTTTTTGTTATTTTGGTACTTTTGTAGGGGTTTCGCCCTTGTTACCTTTTTGTTGTCTTTTTGCTATAAAGAATGTAATAATTAACAAACTCTATGTTTTCAATATAATAGTATTTTCCTTAATAGTTTTTACTGTATTATTGTTAATGTGGGCCACTATGCTTTTGTATGTGCGACTTTGATCGAGTGGATTGAGCACTCGACGCCCTAACTCTTGCATCTCGTGTCAAGTCCATGAGGCGGGGTGTGACATGTTATGTGTAATCAATGACCATAGCAAGTTCTTCACCTTAAAATTATGCAAAATTTTATAATAAGACAATCAATAACCAAAAATTGTCATTAACGATATCAAATAAACCCAAATGCATAAGATAACAATTGCATGTACAAAAATTTGGATAAGTGTAATAAATGGAAGGGTCGGCCGATTAGGGCTGACCATTGTACAGGACGGTCGACTGATCATGACCGACATTCATAAAGGACGGTCGTGGCTGACTCTCCTGTACAACGGCCGGCCTTGCAGGGTCGACCTTCAACCCAATTTTTTTTAAACAAAATTTACTATTTTAATTCGCACACAACCAAAACTTACCTCTCCTTGATGTACGTCATCATGAAAACAATCTCCTTTGCCCATATTGATTGAAATGTGTGTTGATGGTGTTGTTTTTTGAATGATTTAACCTAGAAAAATGAAACAATCATCTATTCAACAAATCATCAAAAAAACCATTGAACATTGAAAAAAAACCTTAACAATGGCGATATAGTGTTCTTACAACGATTATGACGTGTAAGACATTCGAGACCGTCGAGAGAAATGCAATGTCGTTGCTCTTGGCGTTCTTGGGTGTTGGAGAGAAGAAGAAGATGGGGTGTGGGGTGAGAATAGAGTGTTAGGTTTTTTTTTTTATAAATGTTAGTTTAGTAATTTTAAGTGAGGGTATTTTAGGGATTATGAAAAAAAGGTGGACTAGGGTGTAGATAGTCCATATCTAGAGTCCATCTAGCTGTTCTCATTAATTATCAGTTACTAAAATTGAGTGGTGACAATTTATTCTATATAGTGATTAATGCAAATTTGGTATGTTACAAATTATTCTTAATATAGTTGGATCATCTTCTACTTAAATCTCTAAAAAAAATACAATTTTTTTTTATTTTTTATTTTAGAGATTTAATCTCTATTATTTGTCGACCTTTACTTTATATAGAGATTGACAAATTATTATCAAATGCTCTAATATCGTCCAACCTTTATTTCAATTAGAATTAGGCCACGTTTGATAGCTGAGAAAAAATTTCTCAAAAAAATACAATTTTCTGAAGAAATAATTTCTCAAGAAATTTTTTCTAAAGAATTTTCTTAAGGTTGATTAATTGTATATGAGAAAATATTTTTTAACATTATGTAAAAAAAATTGGATAATAAATTTTTTTATAAAATATAAATATTGACATAATCAACAATACTAAAAATTTTCTCATGAGAAAATCAATTTTTTTTACCTCAGGAAATTTTAATAAGAAAATAAGAGGGTTGAGAATTTTTTTTTCAAAAATATATTAACAATTAAATATATAATTTTTTTTATTTTCTTAAAAAATATTTTAATTTTTTCGCCAACAAAACATGCCACAAAAGTTTTGAGGTTAAAATTGAAGTTACTGGCTACTCCAAGTAAAACATTTCTAGAGGTTCCAAGATGCAAATACACTTGGTTAGACATCACTTTCAGGGCTTTTGACATGATTATCCTTTAAAAATAAAAAAATTTCACAAATGTCATCAAAATACAAATATTAATTCCTTTTTTCTATTTTACTATTCAGCACCAGTCAGCGTGCCACACAAGCGCTACGGGCAGGGGAGCTGGTGATGTTAAGAAAACGTCTTTTGAAAAGACACTTTCTATTATGATTTTTTTTTAAACAAAAAGCGTGAAAGACACCTTTTGTTTAATTTTTTTTTATTTAACCCCACAAATATTCCACCCGCAACCCCACTCTCATACTACCCTCCCCCACACTCACCATGGCCGTCGTCGGTAACCTCGCTCTCTTCTTGCTAGCGAAGAAATGGTAAGTTTCAGTGAGTGTTCTTTTTCCTTCTCATCTTCGTCTTCGTTTCAGAAACAGAGAAACAGAGAAACAGAGAAACAGAGAAACAGAGACGCAGAGAAACTTAGAAAGAAATAAAAATGGCGACGGCGGTAGGGACTGTGAACGGAGGAGGGGGCGTATGGACTCAGAAGAGAAGCGCAAATAGGCTCTGTCGTGTTTCTTACGCTTCTTCTTCTGGGGAGGCTGACGAGTCAGTACAGAACATTGAGAATACAGCCAGGGGCTTCTGAATGGGAGGTCAAGAAAGCTTTCAGACAGCTCGCTTTGCAGGTTCTTTCTCCTTCTCTTTTTACCTTTTCCTTTTTTGTTTTTTTTTTGAGTTTCAGATGATTTTTGAATTGGTGACGAAGAGGAGGGGATGAATTAGGATTTGTGTTTATTTGTGTAGTATCTTCCGGATGTGTGCAAGGGAAGCAATTGCGGGGTACAGTTGCACTGTATCAACGAAGCCTACAACGTATGCTTCTACTCAAAAATCCCTTTATTCTCTTCTTATTGATTGCATCTTGTTGCTGTTTCTTTTTCTTGTTTACTATTCGTTTTGACGGAATCCTGAGTATTGGAGAAATGATTTATGGATACCTTTGAAAGTTTTTCTTTCTATTGATAAATCAAGATGGGAAACAAAACAATTAGGATTGTTTGGTTTTAGTTTACTTTTTTTTTTTTTTTTTTTTTTTTTCTCCTAAAGGATATCATTTCTCATAGTATAATAAACTTACCATTATAATCATGCCTAGAAAGGCGTCTTCCTGCCCTTAAAATAAAACCATATCCAGTGAAGGCGTACGCCTTTTCTTTAAAAAAAAATTTTTTTTTTAGTCTTTTTAAAAAACATCTTTTTTGTAAAAAATATTACAATAAAAGAAGTCTTTTTAAAATTTTTTTTTTTAGCGTCATTATACTAAATAGTAAAATAAGAAAAATGAGTTAATATTTATATTTTAATAACATTTATAAATTTTTTTTATTTTTAAAAAGTGATCATGTGATTTCAGGTATCACTCGTGTTAGCGCCCCGGAACAATGCGAAGAAATGATGGCCATGTCATCATGCCAAACTCCGCACCACGTGTCCTTCTCTGAATAAACGTAGGACACTTATAGGTCATGCAAAATCAACCAGGTGATAAAAACGCTCGTATTTCTCTTCTCCGTGCTCCCAAGTGTCATATGTCTAAAGCAAAAATCATCGTCACCTTCCTTCCTCCGATTTCAAGTTCTTCCCTCTCCGACCCCCAAATGCTCCAAAACTAAACCCTAATTTTCCGAAACAACAAGAAACTAAAAATTTTTGAGAATCAAAGATCTCACGAGCTCCTGTTCATGGATTCCAACTCGCTTATAGATTCCCTCACAGCTCACATCGCTCTATACCACTCCTCCACTCCTTCGAAATCATCTCCGCAAAACCCTAGAGCTTCGATCCTCCGTTGGTTCTCTTCTCTCACCGTTCAACAACGCCAATCTTCACTCACAATAGTCGATTCCGAATTCTCCACAATCCTTCTCCAAATGCAAGAGAAACTCCGCAACAACGGCCACTGTTGCTTTATCATTCTCCCCGATCTTCCCTCTCCCGATCACCCCTCCTTGCCAAGCCTCTGCTTTCGAAGAACTCAAGGCCTTTTGGCGCGAATCCGCGATTCGAACGAGTCCGAATGGGCAATTCGTGATGCCGTGCGGTTGTTCACTTCTGGAGAAGGAGAGGAGATTGATTCTGTTACTGTTTCTGAAGAGCTTGTTGGGGATTTGGATCGGTTTGTTGCGGCAATGGATGGGGTTTCGAATAGGGGTTTTTTGCGTGGGGAAGAGAGCGTTTCGGGCTCGGGTTGGGAGGAGTTGGCGTGGTTGAAGGCGAAAGGGTATTATAGTATTGAGGCGTTTGTGGCGAATAAGCTGGAATTGGCATTGCGCTTATCGTGGTTGAATTGTAATGGTGGAGGGAAGAAGAGGGGAGGAGGTAAGTTGAAGGAGAAGTTGAATGTTGCAGGCGTTGCGGCGAATGTGTATTGGAGGAAGAAAGGGTGTGTAAATTGGTGGGTTGGATTGGACCCTGGATTGAAGAATAAGATCTTTCGGGTAGTTCTAGGCAAAGCTGCAAAATTTCTGGTACATCTTCTCTGGAACTGGGCTTTAAAAGTGTTTCCTTGTTTTTACCCATGTTCTATTCTGGGCAACTGACAATGAGAAGCTCTTATATTTGCAAAGATATAGTAATTTGGGGACCATTTATAATATCAGTTACAGTATTAAAGTTGGTTGAAAATGACCTTATGTGATTATTGATAAGAAAAAACTTGCATTATAGCTTTGGTCTTGCCATATTAATTTACTGATAATAAAAAGAGTGGATTGGAGAAGGGGAAAAGGGGAATATTTTAAGCTAATTTAATGAACTCAGTTCATCTTGTTGTCCTCATGATTTGGCTTTTATGGTTTTTCTTGGCATAAGACTGATATGGTCCCTGACAATCCTTTTCATCATCTGCAAGGGATGTTTTGGAGCCTTTAAAGTTTTATCTTTTATTTATTTGTTTTTTGTTGTGGACTTGTGAACCTGTGGTTTTTCCGTTTTAAAATGCTTATAGGCAACCTTGACACTGGGAACAATGATCCTTTTTTTTTTTCCTTTTCTGTTCCGCCTCCCTGTAGTTATGCCTCAGTTGGCTTGATTCGTAGGAGTATCAGCATAATTTTTGTTTGGAATGATTATATAAACTATAAGTTTTTGGTAATATGCTGCATGAGCTAAAGAAGAACTAAATTGCTAGAGTCTTCTTAAATGATACATCTAGTAATCAATAAAATTTTAAGAGATGGTGTTTGTAATTGAAATGAAATGTGAATCTTCATTTTTACATCTCTAACATCCTTTCAACTTGAACCAATGTGGATCGTCTAGAACTTGCAAAATCATCAACTGCTGGTTGGTCAATAACCTTAACTACAATTGGGGATCTTGAGTCCATATCAAGTTACTTTTTTTTTGTTTTTTAATTTTCTTATTTGTAAAATCTCTTGGGAAATACCAGAAGACTATATGGTCAGCATCGTTCATGGTATTAGAATTCAAATTTGATTCTATGAATCTTATGATTCACGAATCGATACAAGGGAAATTGATTCAAATCCTTAACATGAATCCCAATGTCACTGAATCTCATGGAAAATCCAAAAAATTGGAGAACATTATGATTCATGATTAGAGTGTTATGATTGTAGTGATTCATAAAATTCAAAATTGAATATATATGTGTATTTTACCGATTTAAAATATCGTGCTTCACTTTCAATTTAAGCACATTTAATTTGTTGGCCAATCAAAGAAATATGTAATTACTCATAGGGTAATTTTTATGAGGATGGGTTCTTCAACAAAAAATCAAGTATAGAAATTAGTTCCCCTGAAAATCATATATTAGAGAAGGGTGGTATAGGAAATGAAATACAAAGTATTACTTTTTAATTTTTAATTAGAAAATTAACATTGTTAAGTTACATATTTTTTAAAACTGACATGTTTTTGAAAGAATAAACTTATTAGTGAAGGGATCATTCTTAACAAAATATTAGTTCATTTTGGATCTTCAATTGGGGCTAAAATGATTTGTTAACAAAACAATAAATTAATTTTCATTTGTTTATAGACATTATGTGTTTTTATGCACGATTTGTATAATGTGCATAATTCTTCTGATTTATCAATTTGAATGCCGATTTGATTCAACAAACTATACAACAATTTGATTCCGTTTCACAATTCTAACAACTATGGTTCTGACTGAGTTTTGGATCTACAAACACTAGGGATTGAAACTGAAAGGGTCATGGATTTTCTTTCATGCGTACACTCTCCATGGAATGTGAAGCATGAAGCTTTGAACTATTGTCCTTAAGTAATATTGTTGTGCTGGACTTGGAGCGCTTGATGAGGAATTTCCTTTGGGAGGGTGGTGATTTTACCTCGACTTGTCATCTTGTTCAATGGGAGGTGTTTGTCGGAATGTTGACGTGGTCTTGGAATTGGCAATCTTCACAAGCGCAATATGGCTCTGGTGGGAAAATGGTTATTGAGGCCTACAAAGGAGCACCAGTCACTTTGGTGTACGATGAACCGCATTAGGCATGGTTTACTGGATAACGACCTTATGGTTGGACTAACCCCTTGTTCTTCTCATAGAAGTCCTTGGAAGTTCATTCATTTCGTTTGACCTCTCTTTACTCAATTTATTTCTCCCAAAATTGGTAATGGCAGATGCTTTCATTTTTGAAAGGATGCCTGGTGCGACAACACACCTTCCCAAAACTGTTTCCCTAATCTATTTAGATTATCCTTTGCCAAAGATTGTTCAGTTTCTCGTTTTATTACTGATTGAGGAGTGGTTTCTCTCGCTTGGGACCTTCACCTCCCTCTTACGTTGTCTTGGAGACAAACAAAGGAGGTGAGTGGCCTCCTCTCTGCTTTGGAGTCTGTGGAATTGTCAGATATGGATGACCACTTCACTTGGTCTCTTGAGACTATAGGCACGTTTTCCACTCAATCTTTCTTCCCTAAGTTGACCGAGATCCCTGATTCTGGTCCTTTCTCCTACATTCATATTTGGGAGACCTTTGTACCTTCCAAGGTTAGAGTTCTAATCTAGCTCATTTGCCACGGTAGGATCACTACCATGGATGTCGTACAGTGCTGATGTCCTCATTTGTTCCTTTGCCCCAACTGATGTTGCTTGTGTTGACAAGACGATGAATCGATTCAACACATCTTATCCAGTGCACCTATAGTTGTAACATTTGGAGGAGATGAGGGAGCTGATTGGCTTTAACTCTTCCACCTTTCTGGACAGCGTGGAGGCTCTCCTCTCTCTCAATGATATCTCCTTAACAGGGATGCTCGTTTATATTGGCCTATGATTATTTTCGCTATTATTTGGACGATCTGGAAAGTAAGGAATAGTAGAATTTTTCAAGGGACTGAATGTGATGATTTCGCAGTTTGGAAGGATTCAGTTGTGTCTGCTTCTTTATGGACGATTACTTCTAAATAACAAATGGACGGAATGTGTCCAAATTATCTTAATCCATTTTCTCTCATTATATATTCAATTCGGGCCATTCCTACCTTCTTAAATCTATTTATTTTTAATTTTACCTATCAATGTTTTACCGTATACCCATCTTCACATCTGTGTATTTTCCATTACAATTAGTTTGTTAGAATGTTGTTTCTCTATTGCAATACAGTAAAACCTCTACAAAATAATACTATTGGGACTAAGAAAAAATATTATTTTATAGAGGTTATTTATTTATCGATAAATGAATAATTTATTAATTTATCGATAAATGAATAATTTATAAATTTATCGATAAATAAATATTTATTAATTTAAGAAGAGTTCTTATGTTTTAATTATTTGTACATGCATTTTTTTTACCAATATTCATGCATGAGATATAAAAAAAAAGAAAAAAAAAGAATGTTTCAAACGTTAGTGTGCATATGCATAGAATTTCAAAAGTTATCATGTACATACATAATAAATAATAAATAAATAAATAAATATATATATATATATATATATATTTTTTTTTTTTTTGAGAAGATATAATGTTAGTAGTTAGTTGTACAATGTAATTTAAAATAAAAATAAAAATAAATGTTATGTACATATAGCCTAAATAAAGACATACAATGAATTTAGTGAAAATGATACAGTGATGGTATCGCCTACTGATGAAGAGATTATTCAAGGGGTAATGGATACACCTGCTGATGATGATCAAGATTCAGATGACAGTTGTGTTTTATCAAATGTTTCCCCTAAAGAGGTCTTTCTAGCAATAGTAACCTTAAATAATTACTTGTTACAACACGAAAAAAATATACCAAATGTGGTGCATGCTTTGCAAAAAATTATGGATGAGGTTGAGCTCAGTTCACATACAAAGAAAAACAAACGACTTTAGATGCGTATTTTGGCAAAGAGCTGAATTTGAAAAATAGAAGTTGTCTAGAAAAAAGTATCTTAAGGGTTCATTTGGTGCGCGTGATAGGATAAAATTATTTTTATGAGATGAGATTGAATTGGATAGGATAAGATAAAATAGGATTAAAAAAAAAAATGCAAAACCTATTACAATGGGATAAAAATAATCCCCCTCTTTTGGTCATCACTATTTTATCCCATTACAATGGGATAAAAATGAGGATGAGATTATTTTTTATCTCATCTTGGTCGGTAGCCAAACATGGGCTTTAGACTAAAAAAAGTCCTATCCCATCCAATCCCGTGTACCAAACGAGCCCTAATATTATTAATTTTATATGTTTTTTTTATGTATTTGATCAATTATTAATTTATACTTTCGTTGGGCCCTAAGGGATTTGAAATAAATTATTATCTTATGCATTTAGCGAGGTTATTAATTTAGTACATTGGCCCTAATCGGGACCGGAAGATTTTATTAGTTAGTCGAGGTTATTAATTTATCAAACATTCATTTATCCAGCTTTTACTGTATTTTGTTCCATAAATCATCATTGACCTAATAACAATCTTTTGAAATTTTCCTTTCAACTTGGATGGGATTTGATCATATAGTACTCCACAAGCACTCTGCTATTTAACTTGTCCTGTTTTAAGTCTATACTTGACTTCATCTGATATTTCTCTTTCTTGATGAATGATTGAGCCCAAATACAAAGTTTTCACTCTTTAGTGTCTCTTGACTTTCAATATTTATCATCTCTCCATTTGTATTTGTACTTCAATTAAAGTTACATTTTATGGATTGAGTCTTAATCCTCCCAATGTTGAATTATTTGGATTTTCAACTCTTTTCCAAACCTCTTTAATATTTATTCCTGATTTAGTAAAATTTTAGTTGTTATCTTATCATTTATAATGAGGTATGCTATGGTGATATAGGCATGATGCTGTAAGCTGCCTAATCTATAGTTCTTCAATATGGTCCTCTACTCTTAAACCTTCTAAATATAAGGTGAAATTATCTATATAATCAGCGATTCTTACATATGAATGATAGACGCCAATAATATTTTAAAATGGCGTGTTCACGTCCTGATATGTATGCTGAACTATTGAATTAGCCGAAGGGTATATAGGAACATCCAACTCGATGTACTGTACTGTACATTTGTTCAATAATTTAAGCTCATATCTGAGTCTTCACTCTTGTACAAATAATAAAAGGAAAGTCATGTATGAGTGGACATTCTAATTAATTCAAATACGAGAAATCACTTCTTGCCATTAATGAGCGAAAATGTGTCCTAAAGCTATACAGGATGGCTGATCCTTAGGATCTCTGGGAAAAAGGTCACATCTCCTCTTCTTTTGCTTCATGTGCTTTTTGCTTGATTGTCAATATCATCCTCTTTTTCGCAGACATTTTCCTAGATGATTAAGTCATACTACAGTGGTGGAATTACTATCAACCCAACTTTGTACTATTGTATATGCTTCAAACATTTTTTCATATTTGTGGATTGTTGAGTCAGTAGATACTTCTATTGCTCTGCGTCATCTAATTGGTGGTGGTGGATGTTGCAAGTATGATCACTAGATGCATTAGGTGCTTTCGCATGACAATGTGGCTGCATACTGATAGAAGGAAAAAACTAAAAAAATACAGTATCATGCTGTTACAGCATACTTTTTTGGAAATTGTCACTAGGATATGACACAAGATAATTCAGATTGTGTTATAATTATTGAAATCTCATCGTTGGACTACAAACCAAATAAGGCCTCCTTTTTTTTTTTTTTTTGAAGGGGGGTTATTTTTTTTTGGGGGGGGGGGTGGGGGGGGGGGGGTTGTTAATGGGTAAATCTTGCCTCAAACCATTGAGCTATAAGTTCATTCCTTCAACACGCTTTTATGTTAATTGCCCAGCATGAATAATGCAGTGAAAAATCCCTTGTATTGAACATAGGGGGGATGATTTTTGTTAAGAATTATTTCCCAGTTTCGGAGGAGAATCTTGACCAAATGTTATCTAGGTCTTAACTATTATAAACCACATCTTTGATCAATTGCTAAACTTTTGCACAATAACTTTGTCCCTTGATTATATTGATATTTTGGGTTTTCCTTGTGCTGTTTTTGGTCATCAGAATGACTTTTTATTTCTCCACGGCATGGAATTCGACCAAGATGCCTTTATCTGAAATACTGACTAATACGTGGAGTGGTTTGAGTAGTAGAACTTTTAACATACCATCTGCCAACCAATTAGGAGAGATTTAATGAATTACTTGTCCTCTCAATTTATACTTCTAATCATAAAATTTTGATTTTTCAAATGGGTCCATGAAGCCTAGTCAGGGTTCTTTCATCATTGGTTCTTTTGAGTGTAGTTAAGGATCTATTCATGCTTATGTTTTTGGGATACTGAATCTTGTATTTGCTTACTCTGTTGATTTTCAACTCTAAACATTCGCTTTTGGAGGGTCTGATTATTGAATATTGTAAGTTGGCAGACAAATGAGATTGTGAAGGCAAAAAATAGCGTTTGGGAGGGGAAAAAGTGTTTCAATGGGACAGGAGCAGATCAGCTACTAAGATGCTGCTGTACGCGAGCTAATCCAAGGACCATCTGGCCTTTCTCAGCTGCTGATTTAGAATTTCACTCACTCATTTTCCCAGTTCCAAGCTCTGGAAAACCATCTTGCTTTTTCCATATTTTCTATAGCTTACTTGTGCTACAGGAGATCTCTGCTATGATATTAGCATTTCAACACAATGAACATGAAAGTGACAAACTTTTTTTCAGTACACTGGGTTCTGTTCATACTATTTCAGATAGTATACTGAGGAAACTTCGAGGAATGCTCATGCTTATTTCAAGTGATTCTATAGAACTTGAACTCCTAGAGGGGGATGTGAAGTCCCCACTGAATAAGTCAAAAAGAAAGCATGGTGGTGGTAACCAGAGAGGAAAGGGTAAGAGTCGTCATAAGAAAAAGTTAAATCCTGCACTAAATTCATCTGAAGCTAAATGCGGAATAGAGAAGCCTCGTGAGGTATCATTTCATTATCTCTGAATTTTTCTTCAGTACATTGAAGTTGTATCTTTGAAAGCCTGAAATTTGATCATTCTAATGGGTGCCAGGATCATTTATGTGATTTAGCTCATAAAACAACCAGAGATCTGTCAAAAGCTGATGCTGCGAGTAATGGATTTCAGGGAAATAATATTCTAAAGGTAATTATGTTATTAGAATGGTATCTCTTAGCTCTTTACATTGTGATGATGTTTTTTCATTTCAGTGGTTGATAACTTTTCTTTTGCAGTTAGAGCAAACTAAACACTTGGCTGATGGGAAGGTCCAAACTTTTGGAAAGAGGAGTAAGAAAAAATGCACTAAGACTGAAGCCTTGAACTCGGTAAAGCCAGTTATACTGGAACATTCTGAATTAAGAATCTCGCATGCTGCTTCTCAGTTTGTTTCTTACCAAGATGTGGCTACAAGAAGTGATGGGCTTAATGGAGATATAAACAATTCTGCTCCTGACATACCCAATGATATCTCGATTAACAGCAATGGTTTGACACCAAACTCAAGTGCTTGTATTTCTGACAGCAGGCCTTCAGTAAAAGATGATGAAGGGACACAAAATACCCTGGAGGATTTTGAGGATGGTTCTTCCAGAGGTAGGCGTTGTGTCAGAAGCTGCATTTTTTTGTCTGGAGGGGATACTTCAGATCAAATATCAGAATGTAAAATAATGCCTCATGTTGGGCCTCAACTCAAACAACAAGACTCTGAAAAGTCATGTGATCTTGCTGCACAACCATTTATTTCTCCAAGATCAAATGAAGCTGTTAATTCAAATGAAAAAACTGCTTCATTTCAGAGACAAGAATTTGGAAATGATAATGCTCATGGCCCCTCAAGTTCCTTAGGGAGCGCTTCATTTGAGTGGCCTAGTATAGCACGTGTTCGTTTCCCATCCATTAACTCACAGTATCTCCCTGCTACCACTGATAGATTGCATCTAGATGTTGGTCGCAATTGGCGTAATCACTTCCATCAATCATTTGTATCAACTAGGAATCAAACAATAAACCCATCTATTGAAAGTACTTGTAGCCGGATCATGCCTCCAACTTTACCAATGAGTTTTGATTGGCCTCCAATGGTAAAATCTGCTAGTAGATTGAGTCCATCTATACCTGGGAATTATGATTCTGGATTCATCCCAAGACTGCAACCACCTTATCGGCAGGGTTTCACACCTCGTGGGTTGCAGGTAAATGGAACAATGCCTGATGAGGAGAGGAAGTATTCTGGGGAGGTTGTAGATTCTTGTGACTTCACAAATATGCCTGAATTTGCTGATGATGCTGAGACACATTGGATATCAGAAGAGGAATTCGAGGTCCATGCTTTTTCTGGAAGAGATTATAACCAGTACTTTGGTGGTGGTGTGATGTACTGGAATACTTCTGATCATGCAGGGACTGGTTTTTCTCGCGCACCTTCTCTTAGTTCTGAAGATAGCTCCTGGGCTTGGCATGAAGCAGACCTAAATAAGGCTATTGATGATATGGTTGGCTTCACTTCTTATAGTACTAATGGTTTGACATCTCCACCTGCTGGTTCTTTCTGTTCTCCCTTTGATCCTATAGGACCGGGACAGCAGGCCCTTGGTTATGTTATGCAAGGAAGTGATGTAACAGGCACGGTGCTCAACCCCTCAACAATGCAGACAGATGGAGTGCTTGAGGAGAGTGTCTCCGGATCTTTGCCCAGTTCTTCAGGTGGTGTTGTAGAGGGAAAGAGCGGGGACCCACTTTCTTACCCTATTTTACGACCTATTATCATTCCAGATATGTCAAGAAAGGGATCTAGATCTGAATTCAAGCCTGGTCATGATCGTAAAAGCCCTTGCCTTCCTCTTACTAGGAGTGAACAGCCTCGGATAAAACGTCCACCCTCACCTGTAGTGCTTTGTGTGCCACGAGCTCCATGTCCCCCTCCTCCCTCTCCTGTTGGGGAATCTAGAAGACGAAGGGGCTTTCCTACTGTGAGGTCTGGTAGCTCAAGCCCAAGGCATTGGGGCCTGAGAAGTTGGTTTCATGATGGAACTAATTGTGAAGAAGCTGGTGTTTGTCTGGATGTTGCTGAAGTTGTTTGGCCGTCATGGAGAAACAAAGGCCTCTCAGCTACTCCAATGATTCAGCCTCTACCTGGGACTTTGATTCAAGATCGCCTGATTGCAATTTCACAACTAGCTCTTGATCAGGAACATGTAATTATTTATTTGTTAAGTACATCATTTGCTCTCATTCATTTACTTGGTTTATAATTGATAATGAATCATGTATGACAGCCAGATGTTGCTCTTCCTCTTCAACCTCCTGAGTTACAGAATTGTCCAGCTCGTAAAGTACCTCTTTCTTTGATTCATAATCTTCTTCATGATGAAATTGATTCCTTCTGCAAGCAGGTATATAGTAAAATTGATGATATACATACACCCACCCACACACACACACGTGCACGCACATTTAGAGAGAGAGAGACACACACACAAAATTCTGCAAGTAGAGTATCAATCAATTTGCCTTTGATCTTTTCTGAAATCTGTTCAACATCAAGGCACCTTTGGCAAGATCACTGACGGTAGGCATTCTATTGTTTAATATAAGGTTGCTGCTAAGAATTTGATTAGGAAGCCCTACATAAATTGGGCTGTCAAGAGGGTTGCACGGTCTCTCCAAGTCCTGTGGCCTCGGTCAAGGACAAACGTGTTTGGTTCCAATGCAACTGGCTTGTCTCTTCCATCCAGTGATGTGGATCTTGTTGTTTGTCTTCCTCCCGTGAGGAATTTGGTAAGAGTTGTTTTCATGAAGAATTTCTCACTTACCTCCATCTTTCAACAGTTTATGATTTGGAAACTTATAGTAGAGTTATAAATAGGAACCTATTAAAGAAGCTGGGATTTTGGAGGGGCGTAATGGCATTAAAGAAACTTGCATCCAGGTTCGTTGGCAGTCATATACATTGTTGCTTTGTTTTTGAGACAGGTTACTGGTGGCATACTCCAGCATTTCTTGTTGTTTGAAATGTTTTTCCTCAATGATACTAAAATTTCAAGTTTGCTTTACATTTTCTTTTTTTGGAGAAAACCTGGACCTAATTCTTGATTCTCTATCACCTTTTTTTTTTTTTTCTTGATTCAAGGGTATATAGGCCTCTTAGAGCGCCCAACTAGTCCCTTGAGATGTGTGTATACTTACCTATCCTTGCACATTAGAAACTCTATGGGGAATGACTTGCTCGTTAAATTAATCCTACTAGGGGTTGGTGTGATAGCCAGAATCCAACTTAGGAAGTGGGAAGCGAGACAGTTTTTTGAATAAATCCAACTTAAAAGAGTTTGGAGATTGTGACTTAAGTTGGGAAAATTTGTTAATCTTTGGAAGACGAGGGAAAAACCATGATGACATTTGTTCAAAATTAATAAATCCCAAGTGATTGATTGTTTGCTGGTTCAAACAGTTTGAATGTTTCCAAAGTGAACGAATTATAAATGCTATATCTAGGAAACTAAGAATCTGGGATCTTTGATCAAGAAGATAAGGCTGCGTTTGGCATTGTTTTTAAATCATGTTTTCTGTATTTAAAAACAAAAAGTGAAAAAAGTTGTAAAAAACTTGTTTGGTTGATTGTGATTCAAAAAATATTTTTAGAAAAAAGTTAAAAAAATGGCTGTTTTTAGAAAACACGTAGAAGTTGTTTTTTGAGTTTTTCTTAGGTTGATTTTTACTTGGAAGGGACCCACATAAGCTTTTTTTATTTGATTTGTGTGAAATTTTACAACAAACCAAACTAGTTTTCCTTGTTTTCAAATTTTAAAAACATTTTTTTGATTATGATACCAAACATATTTTCAAAAATTATAAATCAATTAAAAATGAGATCATATTTCATTTTTTGAAAACTATTTTTAAATTGTATACCAAACACAACCTAAATGAACTTTAAAGACATAATTGGCTATTGGATGACATTTCCTTTGAATAAATAAATTCAACCAATCCATAGGTTCTTCTTAGGGGCAATTTAGAAATTTGACATAAGACCTTATTTATCTCTTGTTTGGCTGAACAGATTAGTATTGTTTCTAACCATTATTTTATTTTCACTGAAATTTAGAAAATAACACATAAGTCTTGTCAATGGATCATAGTTTGGTAGAACTGATACATTAACTCTTTTGAGAGAAAAAGAAAATATAATAAAGGTAGATAAAACTATAGCAGATTGTCTAAACTTCTGTGTTCTGAGAGCATGGCTGTTTTTTCCATAGAACAACTTCAAAACCATTGCTTCAAGATTTATGCTGTCGATATTTCTGATTGGCATTTTGATTTGATTTACACTCTCATTTGTTTTGACTCGAGTATTTGAAAGATTCATGCATGGTAACTTTGGTGCAAGTGAGAATTGTTACATAATGGGATTGCATGATGTCCAGCTTATAATTTGGAAGAATATTTATGAATCAAATGAACTCCCAAAAGCAATTCAATGAGGCTTCTCAGTTTTGGCCATGTTTATGGTGAAATTTCAAAATATTTCTGCTAACCCCTTTTTTTTTATATTGTTGGATGTGTATCTAGAATTGAACAAGCCAAATGATGGGATCCTTTTTTGGTCGAGTGGTATCTTGCTCTTTTTTTGTTTGCTTATTAAATAAAAATCACAAAATACAAACCTTGCCATCTGAATTGAACTTGAGAATTTGTTGGGCGTAGGCCCAGGATGTGAGGGTGATAAAAATCAATGACTGCATTGATAATCTACAAATAATAGGCTTATAATCAAATCTTAATTAAACAATAAACAGTAAACACACAAAATCAGCTGATAAATTATATTATGTGCTAATCGAATGTAAATGTCTAAATCTTTTTGGGTTTGTTAATTTATTAAATAAGCAAGCACAGGCCAATAGTTTTAAGGCGTCAAGATGATACCTAGGCGATTGTCCTCATCTTGGTGAGGCGGTTCCTAGGTGTCGCCTAGACGTGGCCTAGATATTATAAATAATATCTATTTATAGCTCCCTAAATAAATAATTAATTAGTTTATATATACAAACGTTGTACGTATAATTACATACATATTTCTAAAATATAATTCAAATCTTGTGTAAAAAAAATTAACCAGATTTGACACTCCTTAATTTTGCATCTACAAGTTGTTGGCCCAGATAAGTGTCCAAGAGGGGGGTGAATTGGATAAATTTGCAGGTTATACCTTTAAAAAATAAATAATGACAGAAATGAAGTTCAGTGGAAATAAAGTTATAAACACAACAAATTTAAATTGGTTCGGCACTTGCTTACATCCATTACTTAATCTCCCCGATTAGGATTTATCAAACTCCACTATTGATACCTCTTCACAAGTGAGGATCAAACCTTTACACCTTTCTCAACTTCACGGGTATGAGAATAACCGTTACAATGAGCTTACACCAGCTCAATAACCAAGTGACTCCTTGTCACCTTTCAACATAAACTTTGTATCTTTGATTCTCTTACATAGAATCAATTAAAAGTACTTACAAAGCATAGAATATGTTCAACAAGATGATAAAGATTAAGCTCGGCAGAAGAGTGAAGTAGCTTTTTGCTTCCTTTAGATTTCTTGAAAAGATTGAAAATGTTGAACGACAAATCTAGGAAAGCTTCTTAAGATCAGAAAATATTTGAAAGCGTTTGTGATCTTCTTCAAAAAGAAATATGACTAACTTTCAAAGAGTTTTTGACGCAAATGTGTCTCTTAGTGTTCTGTTTCAAACAACGACTCTGTTGCATAAATAGAGGTGTACTTGGGATTTCAATCTCCCCAAAACCCTAAGATCTTTGTTTGAAATTCAAATGCAACGGATAAAATCTTTCATGAAAATGGTGTTTACAAAGACGTTGAAAAATCATTGCCAAAAAGTATTTACACAAGAATAGAAATGTATCATAAATGACACAGTTCGCACGTATGAAGAAACAACTTTTTCTGACACACTCTCTTGAGCGTCCTACTGCTTTGGGAGGGCGCCGCAGCGTTGAAACTCAAAAGGTTCAACCTGTCTATGAGTGTCCTGCAGTTTGACATCCCGAGAGATGGAATTTTGTCAGACATTTTGGGAGGGCGCTATTGCTTTATGAGCGTCCTGCTAGACTCGCCCAGAAATTTTTCCTAGAAATTTTGATTGTCCTACTTTAGTAGGAGCGTCTTGCAATATTGGCGTGATGGATTTAAGGGAATTGGCCACTGCTTGAGCGTCCTGATGACCCATCAGCGTCCTTATGACTCATGAACGTCCTGCTCAAATTGATAAAAATTCAAACAACTCTCCATTTTGAAATCCGTCAAATCAAATTAGTTTTTATGCATTTCGGATCAAATCAAATATACTGAAATCATTCAAAGAACTTGAAAAATTATTTTGAAATACTCAATTTGACTAATCAAACTTAATTTGATAGAAATTTCAACAAGATTAAAAAACTTGATAACTTATGAAAAATCATTTTGAAAATCTTCAAAGAATGGAATAGAA
The DNA here is from genome assembly GCA_035771175.1 of Paratinospora sagittata. Taxonomy (NCBI): domain Eukaryota; kingdom Viridiplantae; phylum Streptophyta; class Magnoliopsida; order Ranunculales; family Menispermaceae; genus Paratinospora; species Paratinospora sagittata. Next base: position 26,537,307 of record CM069604.1, on the reverse strand, counting down.
TTTGTTGAACAAATCCAGGTGAAGTTCTACAAGCCTAAAAACAACGTAAGCAATCTAAAGATAAACATTTTGACGTCCAATGCTTGAGAATTGTTTAATGCTTGATCTTCACTTGACTTGAAAAGCTCCAGCATTGTACTTTGCATAACAATGATAAACCTACATCAATTTGATGAGGAATGTGGTTTATAATCATTAAAATATCCATTATGTGAGTTTCTTGAAATAACACAAGTTAAAAGCCAAAAAAACATATTAACAAATAAGAAAAGTTGGAATATATTGAAATTATAATGATTTATTGAGCCATGTTTGATGTAGTACTTATTTGTATAAAATGGAAAATATATGCAGCACTATAATAGAAATAAAATATAAAATCAGAATTAGAAAATAAGAAAAAAAATGATAACTTTTGTAATGAAAATCTAAGTATACCACTTGAGTTAAAAGTTATGCTAATATTTAAGTTATACAATCATATTGTTACAATATAAAGAAAAAAAGAACCTTACACTTTATATATTTACACCAGCCCCTATATACTTTTAAAAAATTTCAAGAGCCCCACTGTTTGCCTTAAGTATGCCCTAGGCGATTTAGTTCTAAATGACCTACGCAATGGACTAGTCGTTGCCTTGAAAACACTGGCTCAAGCAAATTTATTTATTTTTATTATTATTTTCTTGGGGGTCAAGAAGCTCAAGCAAATGATTATTGAGGCATATCCAAGCTGCTGATGAGCAATGAACTTATTGTATGCTGCATATTGGATCTTGACAATATGTTGTCCCAAACATGCTCTGCATTGTTTATTCCAAGCATTGAAATTTCATATTGGTCAACATGTTTCAAAGCTTGCTGCTCTTCTAAAGGACGTATTCAATGCATGAGGCTACTGCCATTTTAAAGTCTGGGGAAGGGTGGTTATATTCAGCCTTACATCAGTTTGAGGGAGGTTTTGACTCCCTGATCATGATGGAGCAAAATTTTTTTTGTTGTGCCAAGGACCACTCAGTAGCCTACTGCTCTTTTACAAGTGAAAATTGCTACACGGTAAAACATTTTGATCATCATCAACACTCATTATGTATAATAAACGTAACTTTGATATGTTGATGGATTTGAATAGTGTTCTTGGAATGTGTTTGGGGAGGGTGCATGCATATCTTTTCAGTTTTATGTTGATTAATGAGATGTGATTTTATATCTGATGAGGATGTAACTGCATCTTTTGGCCGTTGGATCCTTTGTTTTTCTTTTGACTGCGGATCTATACATTTTCCTCTTATAAACTTGATATGTTTATTTAGAAGAAAGAGTTTATTGCATAGGAAAGTATTTTGATATTAAACTTTTGTTGAAATTAATGAATGGATAAACTCCATTGCATTAGTTTTGTGGTCACAAAGTGATGGATTGTTCAGCTTTCTTTTCTTTCGGATTCAATTTGGCTCCACTTATGCCATCTCTGATTTTGTTACTTTCTTAGTAATTGGTGCAAGGATTCGTTCCTGATTTCTTCTGCTCATGTCATGATGAAAAATGACAAAATTGCAAAAGACCATCTGATTCTTGAACATTTTAGTTATATAATGTTTGGATTTTTAGTTTTACTTTTTTTTTTCCTGCTGTTTGGCTTTTCCACTTGGTTGTAGATATTAAGTATATCATTTATTTTGATCTAGTAGGCATATATGTGCTTTATCTCATATATATATATATATATATATTTTTTTTTTTGTTTTTCTTTTTTCTATCAATGTGGTAGTATTGACTCCAGTTTTGTATTCCAGCATGCAGCCAGGTATCTTGCCAATCAGGAATGGGTAAAAAATGACTCTCTTAAGACTGTGGAGAATACAGCTGTAATTACTTTGATTTTTTAACCATGTGTTTGATTTCCTTTTCTTATGCCTCAATCTCCTTTGTTTTTAATATATCTACATATCATGTTTTGTTTTTTCTCAGATACCTATTATCATGCTTGTGGCTGAAGTTCCTCGTGATGTTATTATCTCTGGTGGGAATGCTTCTAATGAGCAAATTTCAAAAGTGGAATTAACCCAGGTGACTGGCGAAGAATACAAGCAAAATTCTTCCAGTAAAAATTCCTCCCAATTGAAAAATGATGAGGGCGTGGATGTGAAATCAGTTCGTCTGGACATCAGTTTTAAGTCGCCATCACATACAGGGCTCCAGACTACAGAATTGGTAATCACAAGACTTCCCTATTACATATTTCTTGAAGCAGGGGGTTTCAAGCATTCGGAAAATGCATTTACCTGTTGTTGAGGCAGTCCCAATTCAGTTAATTCAATATAAGCCTTAAATGGTGTCTCATGAGGGTTTGACAAAGCAATCATTACCGCTTTAATTTGAGTTCCTGAATTCTTTTATTGGTGCAATTCTGATCTTTGTGAAATTTCATTGGTTTCCTAATTTCTAGTGACATGAGATTTGGAGCACAGGATAATAAGAAAAAACATGACATTTTTTTTTTTTTGACAAGAAACATAATATATTTATATATATATATATATATATAAAACAAAAATCAAAGGGACGAGATGTCCCATTTGGGCATTACAAAAAGTCCAAAAGGGAATGCCAATTAAGCATCCAATCCCCAATGCTGTAACCCAAAGACAGCTTGCATGAGCTAACCTAGGTAGCAAACAAAAGTACAACTTGGTCCCAAATCCTAGAGCTGTTACTACTACAATCATTTAAAGTTACGTTGTTCCTTTCTAACCAAGTACACCAAACATTGGCCAAATAGATACATTTCCAGTATTTCTTCAGACAACTTTTTAATTGAACATTGCTGGGAATAGAGCGTAGAGAATTGTGATTTGGAAGAGGCAAGGCTGGACATCTCGTATTCCACAGGCTCCATGGTTCCTTAAACTTTTCACAACCGCTAAACAGGTGATCAACAGATTCAACCTCATTCTTGCATATACAACACCATGAAGGAGATAGCCAAGTATTAGGGCGTTTCTTCTGCAACACATCAACAACAGTAGTTTTTTAAGGGCTATCAACCATCCAAGAATCTTTACTTTTGAGGGGACCAATGCCGACCAAACGAACTTGGCCTGTGGGAAAGGAGTAGACCTTGATTGAGAGGAGATAGACTTGAAGAAAGATTTAGAGAAAAAGACACCAGAGACATCACTTGATGTAGCATGTGTTAGTTATTTTTATTGATTTATGTTTTTGTCGTTGAGTTGTAATTAGTTTTATTTGTTTCTATTTTTGAGTCTTGTTAGGATAATGTGGTTATGTTTGAATAGGGTTCTGTTCCGTGTTGTTAAAAGGAATCCTAGTAGAATTAGGATAAGTCTTGCTTAGAGTCCTAGTAGAATTAGGAGTAGCTTTTTATTTTTTCTATTTAAAGGTTGGAGTTGGGGATTGGCAGACAGTTTTTTTCAGAATAAATAAAATTTTCAGCAATTTAGCTTTCTTTCTTTTGCCAAATACATCATTTGGTATTAGAGCGATTTAGTTTCTAGGGCTTGTGGGAATGGCGAGCTTAGGAACTAACCCTAGTGGTGGCGTGGATCACCGTAGCGTAGGATGGAGGGAGGCCGTTGAAGAGGTTAAACAACGTTTGAATGCCTTGGATGGACTTCCTGGTAGGGTCACAGCTGTGGAGGGTTCAATAGCTTGAATCCAACTCTCTGTGGAGGATGTGAAAAGAGTTTTAAGGCATCTCACCCAGAAATTTGCCGAAATTAACCTGGAGCGTGCCCCTGGACAACATGAACGACGAGTTGTGGATGTAAATGGAGTTGAGCAGGGTCGGCACAAGCCAATGGCAAAGAGGAATGATCAGCGTAGACCTAGGCGAGGGCAATCAGAATCCAACAGTTCTGATTTTGATTCCAGCACTACGAAATCTGAAATTTCAGATGATTCATCTTCTGAAACGCATAAGACACCGACGCAAGAAGCCATCTTACAAAATGAAGGTTGAAATTCTTACTTTTGATGAGAGATTGAGTATAGAAGATTTTTTAGATTGGTTGAAGGGGGTAGAAAATCTCTTTGATTATATGGAAATAGAGAGGGATAAGAAGGTGAAGCTAGTCACCTACAGGTTAAAAGGGTGAGCTTCAGCTTGGTGGGATCAAATTCAGACCAAGCGGAGAAAGAAAGGAAAGGGCGCATTAAATCTTGGTCAAAGATGAAAAAATTGTTGACAAGAGAGATTTTTACCTAGTGAATATGAGAGGGTCCTGTTTAATAAATATCAAGATTGCAAGCAAGGTGGAAGAACCGTGGAGGAATATACGACTAAATTTTATAGTTTGAATGCAAGAAACAACTTGGAGGAAACAAATGACTGCTTAATAGCAAGGTATGTAGGAGGGCTGTGCACTAATATACAAGAAAGGGTAGAATTGCAACCAATTTCTTCTGTTACCGATGCTGTTACTTTGGCAATCAAGGTGGAGAGATAGCTTAATAAGTCCAACAACAGAGACACCAACCAAAAACGACCTACCTTTGAATGGCAGAGTAGTAAACAACCACAAGATACTAATACCCCACAAAAACATTGCCAAAACCCAAAAAATTAGCAAAATAAGGAGTCAAACAAGGAGGGTACAGGTTCTAAAATTTCTGGACAGCAAGGTGGGGCGAAGAATTTTAACCCTTATGCTAAATCGAATCTGGGAAAGTGCTTTAGGTGTTAGCAATTTGGACATCTTTCCAATGAACGTCCACAAAGAAGGCAGGTAGGGCTTATGGATGAGTTTGAGGAAGAACAAGGGAATCCTGACAATGAGGAAGAAACAACTGAAGATGAAGTTTCATATGAAGAGGGTGATGATGGAGAACAGGTCTCGGGTGTAGTACAACGATTATTGCTAGCCCCAAAGACCAAAATCCCATCCCAAAGACACAACATTTTCCATACCAGATGTACTATCAATAATAAAGTTTGTGACGTTATTATTGATAGTGGAAATAGTGAGAACATAGTATCAAGAGCTTTGGTGAAAACCTTAAATCTGAAACTTGATCCACAACCTAACCCTTCCAACGTTGGTTGGATTAAAAAAGGGAGTGAAGTAGCCATAGCTGAAGTTTGCACCTTACCTTTGTCCATAGGGCAGTTTTATAAAGACCAAGTGGTATGCGATGTGATTGACATGGATGCTTGCCATGTAATATTGGGGAGACCATGGCAATTTGATGTACAAGCCATTCACTAGGGGCGAGAGAATACGTATGAGTTCACTTGGCTTGGGAAAAAGATTGTTCTCCTTCCTAATCCAAAAGAATTGAAGAAGAATCCTAAGGAAGGGAAAACTTCTCCATTGTTTTCTATGGTGGCAGCAAAGGAATTTCCTCAGAATCCTCAATCTATGTGGGCATTAGTGATTAAAGGGGAGCGTAGGACAAATGGACAAACTGATGGCCAGACTTAGGTGACTAACAGGACATTGGGTAATCTCATTAGATGCATACGTGGAGATCAACCAAGACAGTGCAATTATGCCTTGGCGCAAGCGGAGTTTGCTTTTAACCACATGAGGAATCATTCAACACCAAAATCTCCATTTGAGGTGATTTATACAAGTGTGCCAAGATTAACTGTTGATTTGGCAACTCTAACTAACTTGACTGGTTTGAATTTAGAGGCTGAACAGATGGCAAAAAGGGTTGCTAAATTGCATAAGGAAGTGACTGCCAACTTGCAAAAGGCTAACTCAAAGTATAAGGAGGCATCGAATCAAAGAAGGAGGAAGAAAGAGTTTAATGTAGGGGATCTCTTGATGGTGCATTTGAGGAAAGGGAGGTTTCCAGCAGGAACTTATAACAAGTTAAAGATGAAGAAGATCGACCCTTGTCGCATACTTCAGAAGATTAATCCAAATGCTTATAAGGTGGAACTTCCAAATGATTTACACATTTTTGATACCTTTAACGTGACAGATCTTTATCAATTGTATGCGCCAGATGAGTTCGCTTTATCAACTTAAACTCGAGGACGAGTTTCATTCACGAGAGGGGGATCTGATGTAGCACATGTTAGTTATTTTTATTTATTTTTGTTTTTGTCGTTGAGTTGTAATTAATTTTATTTGTTTCTATTTTTGAGTCTTGTTAGGATAATGTGGTTATGTTTTAATTGGATTTTGTTTTGTGTTGTTAAAAGGAATCCTAGTAGAATTAGGATAAGTCTTACGTAGAGTCCTAGTAGAATTAGGAGTAGCTTTCTACTTTTTCTATTTAAAGGTTGGCGTTGGGGATTGGAAGACAATTTCTTTTAGAATTAATAAAATTCTCAGCAATTTAGCTTTCTTTCTTTTGCCGAATACATCACCAATCTAGCATGTGCCGTCTTCAGCATTTCGAAGGTGGTAGGATTCAAGCACTTGAACAAGGAGGGAGACTTCAGCTAGAGAACTGTTGGGAAGGTTCCTAGAAAGGTGCAAATTCCAGTTTTGTACACTACCCTCATTGGTTGGGTTTAAGACTGCAACGGAGGTGATGGGGGCATTATGTATCCCAGATAGTCCATATAGGTTGGGAAAAAAGGTCATTAGGGATTCAGAGCCACACCATGGGTCTCCCAGAATCTAATGGAAGACCCATTTCCCTACTTAAGTCTAACCAAGGGTAGGAACTGGGGGTAGATGGAGTGGATGAATTTCCATGGGCAACAGTAAGATAATCTGGGTAAGATGTTAGCATCTCTGGCATTTTCATGCAATCCATGTATGCTTCTAATAACTTTGGCCCAAAGTGCATTCTTCTCCGTGATGAATCTATGTAGCTATTTTCCAGCAAGGGCTTTATTCTTGTTTAGAAGGTCTCCAATTCCAACACCAGGCTCGATGTCTTGCTTGACCCTATCCCATCTTACCAAATGGGATCTGTTACGGAAAATAGAGAAATCTATGAGATTGTGTTGCCATTTAGGAGTTGTGATATTTAACATATACTAAATATGTAAACGTTAATAGGCGCGTGTACAACCCTGTAACTATTTATACGGTGCTCTTCCATTGAGGCACCATGAATAAAAAATATTCCCTCCTCTTCTCCTATGGACGTAGGCCATTGAGCCGAACCACGTTACATCTTTGTCTTATTTATTTTACAACATGGTATCAGAGCTTTAGGCTCGTACAACTGGGAATATTTGTTTTCAGCCTTCATTGTCGGAACCCTCTGTGTCGGCCTTCATCGCCGTCGCTGCCGCAACTTCATCTTCATCGCCGTCGCTGCCGCAACTTCATCTTCATCGCCGTCGCTGCCGCAACTTCATCTTCATCGCCGTCACTGCCTTCATCATAGGCGTGTATATCTTGCTGCCGGTGTTGCTGCCGTCATTGCCGTCGCCGTGCCCACAAAACACTGTTGCCACTGCTGCTTGTCGCCCTTGCTGCTATTGCCGTGCCCTTACATCCCTTCGCCGCTGCCATCGTCGTGCGCCCCTCTCCTTTTTCATCACTGCTCTTTCTTGCTGCCGTCACTCTTCTTTTTCTTCTTCTTCTTCTTCCTTCGTCACCTTTGCACGTCTCTCGCTGCTCTCTCTCGTCTCTCCTTCTTTCTTCTTTTTTTTTGTTACAAAAAAAAGAAAATATCCGTCATTTTAGAAACAGTGCAGTCCGAAGAAATAGTTTCCAACATGGATAAAGGGGAACTACTAAATATTCAAGCAACATACAGGTTTAATGGAAAAACTTTATCTAAAGTGGTCTCAACTGGTTCGTACTTTTTTAAAAGGTAAAGGGAAATTGAGTCACCTTTTGGGCACTAGACCAAAACATGAAGATCCTCAGTTTGCAACACGGGATAATGAAGATGCATCAATAATAGCGTGGCTATGGAATTTGATGAAGCCAGATATTAGTGATATGTGGATGTTCCTGATTGAATGTTTTTGGAGCACGATAGTTTGTCTTTTATTGATGATTGTACTAGAATCTCGTGAATATTCTTACTCAAACAAAAATCTGATGTGAGCTTTGTCCTCCCAACCTTCCATAACATGATACAAACCCAGTTTGGTGTAAAAATCAAGAGATTTTGATCTGACAATGCAAGAGATTATTTTAATCAAACCTTGACCACTTATGTCCAAAAAAAATGGGATTCTTCATGAATCATCCTGTGTTCACACCCCACAACAGAATGGAGTCGCTGAAAGGAAAAACGACCACTTGCTTGATACAATCCCAACTCTTTTTATTTTAGAATAATGTGTCTAAGTCCTATTGGGGGGAAGCTGTCCTTACTGCAACACACCTTATTAACCGCATATCGTTATGAATCCTTGGTTTCAAAAGTCCTATGGAAAAGCTCTGTCAATTTTACCCTAAGCTCAAGATCTCAAATAATCTTCTACCTAAGATATTTGGATGAGTATCATTTGTCCATGTTCACCACCCCAACAGGGGGAAGTTGGATCCCAAAGCTCTCAAGTGTATCTTTGTAGGGTACTCCTCCACTCAAAAGGGAAATAAGTGCTAGTATCCACCATCAAAGAAATTCTTTGTCTCTGCCGATGTCACTTTCAGCGACATGAGCCCTATTTCTCCGCTCCTCTTCAGGTGGAGCGTGCAATCATGGAAGACAAGGATCGAAACTCTTCTAATTCTTTTGACCCATTTAACCCTTTTAACCTCCAACAAACCAAACCTGAATCTCCTATACACTCTGAACCCATTGATAACCAGAATGATGAACGAAAGGATTGGATGACTGGAAAAACGTACTCAAGGAAGAAAGCTGCAGTCCCTAAATAAACGCAAGTTCAAGAATCTGAACCAATTTTTGAGAATGAGGTAATGGGCTTTGAACCCTCCTTACAAACTCCATTAGTCTCTGAAACTAACAATGATCCTTTAGCCTCTGAACTTGATAGTGATCGTCCCACTGCCATTAGAAATGGAACTAGGGAATGCACCAAACGTCCCTTGTATCCACTATCTTATGTTGTGTCCTTTGAGAAATTTTCACCAACCCATAAGAGTTTCCTTACTAGCTTGAACAATATTCAGACTCTTACATCATTATCCGAGGCTTTATTTAATAAAAATTGGAAACAAGCTATGAATGTGGGAATGGAGGCCCTGGAGAAAAATGCAACATGGGAGTTGGTTGATTTGCCTGCCGGAAAGAAACCCGTGGGATGCAAATGGGCTTATACTGTTAAGTACAAAGCAGATGGGTCATTGGAGAGATACAAGACAAGATTAGTAGCAAAAGAAAAGGGTACACTCAAACAAATGGTGTGGACTAGTTGAAGAAATTTGCACCGGTTGCCAAGATGAACACGATCCGAGTATTGCTCTCTTTAGCCGCCAACTACGATTGGATTTACAACAGTTTGATGTGAAGAATGCCTTTCTTCGCGGAGACCTGGAAGAAGAGATCTATATGGAAATTCTTCTTGGATTTGAGAGCAGCCTAATCACTGGTAAGGTGTGCAAACTGGAAAAGGCCTTGTATGGACTTAAACAATCTCTAAGGAGATGATACCTTATTCATTAAGCACTCAACTTCAAGGGAGTTACCACTCTCTTGGTGTATGTAGATGACATCATTATGATCGAAAACGATGAGCATGAGAAACAAAGCCTGAAACAATGTTTGACTAAAGAATTTGAGATCAAGGAATTGGGAAGGTTGAAATACTTTCTAGGGATTGAAGTGGCACACTCCAAACAATGAATTTTTATTTATCAACAGAAGTACATTACGAATCTTCTTAAGGAAATAGGGAAGTTAGCATGCAAACCAGTAAATACACCTTTTGATCCCAATCACAAGCTTGGACAAGCAGCTACTATTGATAAGGAGATGTATCAAAGACTAGTAGGGAGACTCATCTATCTCTCTGACATGAGACCTGAGATTGCATATGCAGTGAGTGTGATATGTCAGTTCATGCACAATCCTAAAGATATTCGTTTGCAAGAAGCTAACCGTGTCTTACAGTATCTTAAAGGGACTCTAGGACAGGACATCTTATTTAAAAGAAACACAGGAGTGGTACTTGAAGCATATACGGATGCAGACTATGCTAGTTCAGTAGTTGACAGGAAATCAACTACTGGATATAGTACGTTTCTGGGTGGGAATTTGGTGACATGGAGAAGTAAAAAGTAGTGTTGTCAAGGCGGCGCCTAGGCCCCTTGGGTAGTGGCACTGCCTAGACCACCATCTAGGCAGTTTGGGGAGGTCTAAGCAAATATTTTTTTTAAAGGGTTTTTTTGAATTTTTTTTTTGTTAAAACCTGCGAAATCCTCTCCCTTCTTCCACTTCGACTTCTAAATTAAATTAATAATTACATATATATATATATATATATATATGGAGTGAGGGACCTATGAATAAATAAATAAAATTTTCAAGGACCTCTAAATAAATATTTTATATCCCGCCTTAATCCCGACCTCGCCTAATTAAGGTTTACTGCCTACCACCGCCTTTCTGCCTTGACAACACTGGTAAAAAGCAAAATGTGGTGGTTGGACGTAGTGCTGAATTTGAATTCCGAGCAATGGCACAAGGGTTTGTGAGCTATTATGGTTGCAGATAATTTTGGAAGACTTGAAGATACGTTGGGATGGCCCTATGAGACTCTATTGTGACAATAAGTTTGCAATCAACATTGCCCATATCCCAGTTCAACATGATTGAACCTAGCATATAGAAATTGATAGACACTTCATTAAAGAGAAGCTTGATAGTGGGTTGATCTATATTCCACATGTGTCTGCCAGTAATCAGCTTGCCAATTTGCTCACTAACGGGTTAAGCCATATTACATTTCAAGCAAGTGTGTCCAAGCTGAGAATGGTAAACCTTTATTCACCAGCTTGAGGGGGAGGGTTGCAGAGAAGAGAGAAATCTATGAGATTGTGTTTCCATTTAGGAGTTGCCATATTTAACAAATACTAAATATGTAAAAGTTACTATGTGCGTGTATACGGTGCTCTTCCATTGAGGCACCACAAATAAGAAATATTCCCTACTCTTCTCCCGTAGACGTGGGCCATTGAGCTGAACCACGTTACATCTTTGTCTTGTTTATTTTACAACAGGATCCATTTTCTTTATCTTCATTTTTCCAGAGGAAGTTTCTCATTAGTCTTTTAATTGTCACTACCGCAGACTTTGGCATGTGGAAGGTAGACATATAGTATGTTGGAATTGCTTCCAACACAGATATGAGTAGGTCCAGTCTACCCCCTTTGGACAGGAAACTTCTCCTCCACCTATCTACTCTTCTTGCAATTGTGTTGATGACAGGATCCCAAAAAGACAGCTTCAAGGGGTTATCTCCAAGAGGCATGCCAAGGTATTTTATAGGCCATTGACCCACAAAACATCCAGATAAATCAACCATCTCAACATGACAAAACAACATGACATATTTGTTAGATGAATTTGTAAAATTTCATTAAACTTTTCATGTTAATCCATATATCATCTAGCTCATCCCTGTGTGATTACAACTCATGGTGTATAATTAGCATCTAATTGTATTATTTCCATTCAACATAGAATAAGAGATTATCATAGAATTAAAGTTAGTTGGGTTAAGTAGAAGTATGCCTCTAGAATGCTACATGACGATATTGCTAGAAACTACTAGACCTATAAGCTATAGTTGTTAATCCTTGGAATCTGCCTTGAGGACTTTAGGTCTTTTCGTCCATGGGCTACATTCTGGTCTTCCAAGATATTAGGAGTTAAAATTTTTATAATACTAATAAAATTTTATTTACTTATACATCAAAGTTTAGTAGAGATATTTCATGCTAAGCCTTTAATTAAGATAGTACTTCTTCTCATTTTTGGATAGCTTTGGATTTGTGGGCAATTTAGGCTTCCCTTCATGTTGAAGTACATAGCATTTTACTTTGAGAGATCTCACCAGTTCATTATGTTGTAGGAATTATAATTTTTTGGAGCTTCACAACATTGCTTATATTCAACAGTTATAGAAATCTTTGACTTCTAGGCCATTAAGCAAGATGTTATTTCTCCATTTGTTACTCAACTACGTCAATTGTGTCAAGTTTGACATCCATAATTATTTATTTGGTTTTAGGAAAAAGCTTATGTCATGACATGTGGACTCGTTAGTTGCTTGTCTTCTTTTACACTTAGAAATTGAGTTTTTATTGCAGGTTAGAGAGCTCACAGAGCAATTTCCAGTGGCTACACCCCTTGCTCTGGTCCTAAAACAGTTCCTGGCTGACCGTAGCCTAGATCATTCTTATTCCGGTGGTTTAAGCTCATATTGTTTGGTATGCGATGTTCCATTTTCAGTTTGTACCTCGTATTATCTATATTGCCAATCCTTTTTTATATGCAGATAAGATAGCTCTCTTTCTTCATTGGATGTTCTCTCTCTTTCTCTCAGCATAGGTAGTTAATTTATGTAATACAACATGGTGATATTTTGCCTAAATGTCAGTGCTTTTTCTCAAGTGGAAACAAAAACCCGTTGTCCTTATCCTTATTGTTGCTATTCAGCTCCCATAATCTGTCACTGATTTATTATTAAATCAAGTAGTATCACTATCACTTAACTTGGATTGGGATATTATTTGTTCACATGCCTTTCAAAAATACAAATCCTTTAAAAGGAAGTATTTAGGTAGCTAATGGGGCTATTACATCCATATTTGCATAATTGTACACAACTTGAATGTGGTCCACATCTTTCGATTAAAGTCTTTTAATTATTATGAATCTTTCAGCCACAAGCTTCTACTTGATTACTATACTTCTAGTTATTCCCAAAAAAAAGAAAAAGAAACCAACTAATTGCTAGTTGTTTCAAATATTTTTTGTATATGTATGTGGATGATGTGCATTGATATTCTAAAAGGGGTGTTACAACTTGATCTCAGGTAAGTTTGGCATATTTGACTCAAACACATTGAAAGGATTCAATCTACAAGTAAGGTTAATTAAATACCAAGTCCTCGGGTCATCTTTACTTATTACTCAATACTAGATTTACATTCAAGTCTAAACCACAAGTCGAACCCCTTTTACTTACCAGACTTGGTACTCTCTATTTGAGGTGTTCCCCCTCCTCTCTCTCTCTCTCTCTCTCTTTGTGACATGAAATCAAAAATTTGTTAACAACCAAAAAGATGCAAAAGGCAACCAAAAGGCCCATGGGACATACAATGCAAAATAGAACCCCAATCCCTAAGCCAATCCTCAAAACCTTACCCCAAAGATAATTTACTAATCCATAAGGAGGCTAGATGATGCGAAGACTCCCACACTTGTTCAATATTCTTGGCGCAATCGTTGAAAATTCTTGCATTTCTTTCATTCCAAGCACACTAGAGAACTGCAAAGAAAACTACCCTCCAATCTTTCCTAAATCGAGGAGGCTAGCCTTTCGTACTTGGGAAAGAAAACGGATTTTCTATATTAGAACCTAACGTGTCATCAATATAGTTAGCCCATTTGTTCGAGATCCTTGTAGTGAAATCACACCCAACCCAGCCATGATGTGATCAATGTTCTCGTTCTCCTGTATGCATAAATAACATCATCTTTGGGAAAGACATCATTTAGGGAACCTTTTTTTTTTGAAGAATATCAACACAATTGAATAATCTTTTTATGAGCAGATAACCATCCCATAATTTAGACCTTGGATGGTACATATGCTTTCCAAATAAAACTAGCAAGAGTGAATGTAGGAAAAAAGTTGTTGTTAGAGATGAAATGAAAGAAGGATTTAGAGGAAAAAATTCTTGAAGGATTTGCAATCCACCTAATTTTGTCCCTATCATCATTTAATCTACAAGAATCAAGGATTTAGGTGATAGAGAGAATTTCGTTCAATGCTCCCTTTGGTGGGGTCTCCACTCAGGTGCAAGTTCCAATTGAAGGTCCTATCGTCCCCATTCTGTGTTTGAAAGAGAGAGGAAGAAATGGGTGCATTGTGCAATGTGAATATAGAGTATAGACATGGGTAAAAGCTTTTAAAGTTTTCAGTATCACACCAAGTATCTTCCAAAAATCGGATTAGATTCCCATTACCTAATTGATTCTAATGGATGGGGAGAAGAGTGAGTATAAGGAATGAATGAATTTTCATGGGCTTCAAAGGGTAGATTTCAGTAAAAGACTAGCATCCCCAACATTATCTTGTAGTCCATGTCTACTTTGAGTGACATTAGCTCGAAGAGAATCTTTTTCATAAAAGAATCTCCACAACCACTTTCCTGTTAAAGCCTTGTTCCTGTTAGTCAAATCACCGATAGCCAGGCCTCCATGTTCTGTTTGTTGGTCAATATGTTTACACCAAAAGAAGGGAAGAGGGGGGGGGGGGGGGGGTTGACAAACTTTAAGTTCTTAAGTGGAATCCTTGGATTAATGCAAATTAATGCTTAAATAATCAAAGTGCATAAATATAACAATACTTAAATAAATAAAAATGCACGCAAAGATTTTTATGTTTCTATATCTATGCCTAGAGAAACCTTCTCTAGGATTTCACTATCTCCGATTCAAGGGTGTGAACCAAACCGTTACAATGTCTTTTTACAGGTTCAAGACAAACCTATTCTTTTTACGAGCTAAGGATAAACCTACGAGTTCCTTTTTCAAGGGCGAAGGAAAGCTGGAAATCCTTTTCACGGGATAAGGATGAGCCACAAGATAAAGGGTGAAACTTGAGCTCTTGATTTCCACCTAGGAATTGCAAGTGACTTACAATCACTTGACTTGATTTGTTTCAATTAGAAACAAACCAAAGAGAATGATAACGTTTGTTCTAAATGATTAGAATAAATACAATGAAGCTTGATAGCCATACATTCAATAAAATACAAGATAAGACCATTAAGCTCAAAGATTGAGAGACCTGACAATAGATTTTACCTTACTTGCATCAAATATTGCTCAAGAATGATTTTGAAGATGTTTTCAAGGATGCACGGGATGAATGCATTAAATCACCTCTTTTCATTAAGTCATTTAAATTTCTAGGGCTTTGGAGTTGTGAGAAATCATTAGATTTTGGAAAAACACTCCCTAGATTTACATTGTTGTCTCCCTTGCTTTTAAATTGCGTAAGTATGTGTAGTTATACTTTGAAAGGAAGAACTAGTTGTTACACAAAAATATGACTATTGGGGGTTCAAAATTTGAATTTTGGACCATTAAAACATGTCCCAAAATTCACTAGTGCGTTGGTCCAAAACCCGAAGTTGTATTTTGCAAAACCCGACATTGGCGATCTGTTCGATCGAACTAGCGCTCTGGTCGATTACACTAGTGCGTTGGTCGATTGGACTCGCGAGCTAGTCGATTGGACTCGCGAGCTGGTTGACTTGATTACCATTTCATTTTAAAACGTGGATTTTAAGACCAATGATTGTGATTTTGTTCAAGTGATAAAATGTGATTAAAATACACAATCTGATCATTAAACTTTTTAAAATCATTTTGCAAACACTTCAAATAATGAATATAAAGCTAAGTTCAAAATACAAGTTATATGCATTGATTTTGGAAAGCTTAAGCAAATATGACTTTTAGAAAAATCATGCAAATGTGAAAGATTTATGCAAATGTGATTTGGAAAAGATTGAGCATAATTAACCAAGGAGGTTACATCTTTACTTAAGATTTACATAGGACTCTCAACCTCTTTTTCTTCAAGTAGTCCAATTGTCCAAGCTTTGATTAGTTGAAATTGACTTTGCTCGAGGGACTGCGTGATCTTTGAAGTAATTTGATCTTGTATTTGCCTTAGGTGCTAAAATATATTAAATGAAATCATTAGCACCATTTGTTATATAGTTTGTTAACATTAAAACACTTAGGATAGATCTAAGTGGAAAACCACTTAGGTCAACACCGTGTTCCCATCTTTTCTACCATCATCTTGTAACTTGTAAGCAATCATACATTTTTGAGCTTTCTCAAGAATTGTGATATATGTTGTTAATGTCTTTGGTAGGGTTTTGCCAACAAAAAGTAGAATGTCTTGTCCCTGAGGCCCTTGTGGTAGGCCATTTTAGTTCTTTCCTTTGTGAAGTCTTCTTCTTGAAATCTTCTCAAAAAAAAAAAAAAAAAAAAAAAAGTCTTCTTTCAAAAATACGAACATGAATAGTTGGGTGGCAAGTTTCTTATGTTTCTTGGAATTCAGTAGTTGCACACAAATAGGTGGTTGAGTTGGTAAAATGACTTGGTTAGAATTGAGGTATTCATTTCCCTTGCAACCTCCACAAGTGTTAGCAAGAATGTTGTACACATAATGGACATGCCATTGTGTGGTGCTCCATCCATGGCTTGTATGTTTGTTGATTGAGTCCCTAGTGTTGGTGTATTAGGTTACTCTTGTTAGGATAAATTGGTGTATGTTGTCAATCCAATGATTTTATTGTGCTTTTTGTTTTATGGAGTGTTTTTTAGTCTGAATTAGGCATGAAGTAGGATATGAAAATGTTGGTGAAACTGTTCACTCTTGTGGTGGATGTGCTAGGAGGGATGATGGAAAAGGCTAAGTAGAACAGATTGTGGAGGGTTTTTGGTGAGATGGGAAGAGAGAGATAATTCTCACTTGCAGTTTGCAGATGATTGCTTTCTTCTTAGCTAATGATGGGCAAAGTTCGGTTAACACACTTAGAGTTGCTCATTGTTGTAGTTGATTATCAGGGCTTAAGGTTAATATGAAAAAGTGCCAAATTGTGTGCATCTGTATGACGAGGAGTTAGGCTGAATGGTCCGGATGTGTTGATGTTCCATAGGCTCTTAGCCTCTTAAATATCTTGGTTTTTCTCTTTTTTTTTTTGAAGAATATATATCTTGGTTTGTTGTTAGGGGGTAATCTTCAGTGGAGCTTTTTGGACAAATGCTTCCTAAAATTGACTCTTGAAACTCTTAGATGATTGGTTATTGTTTGTATTTTAGTTCTTCTAACAATCATTTTAAAGATTTTAATATTATGATTTATATATGCTATGTTTTAATTTGGAGTTGAATGACTATATACTTGAGTTATAACTTATAGCATCAAGTTTCTTGTATATCTATAATGTTAATGTAACTATGATAATTACTCCGTCTTGTTAAATTTTATTTTCTTTGAAAACAATGTCTCCATTGTTGAGTTAAGGCGTGTACATTGTCCCTTCCCTACACCTTGCAATGGTAGAAGCTTTGTGCATTGGGTACACCCTTATTTTAGTTGAAGATGGAGGTATAGTTAATAAAAAATATGCATTTACTATTATTTTTTGTTTTGATGAATATATAATAATTTGTTTTGTATTTTTGCACCTACTTGACTCAATTGTACCCTTACCTTGCGCCTTGTGTCTTTAACCATTTTGGTTCATACACAACAAAAAAAGGTCTAACAATTTCATCAAACAACAAAAAAGGTGGACTAACTCAGAGATACAAAAGATTAGAATATATGAACAAAGAGACGATAAAGAGCACTTCCTTTATTCAACAACTGATCACCATAGAGTGCTTGAATTTGCAGGAGGTGGTTCTTTGAGATCGATAGACAAACCATATTTGTGCTAAATGGCCAACCTCAAAGCAAGCCTGATGCACTAAATTTTGATATTTTTATCAATGGACAATAAAAAATATGAATCCGTTCTGACAAGATGCATTGAATTCCACAACCAAGAAATCACCATTGCATTCTTTGCCTTCCATCGGCTATTCTTTGGATCATAATCACTATGTTTACGAATTTATACCTTTACATACCGCAAATTCTCATTATGATGATGTATAATAGAAGATTGCAACTGAGCCTAATGACATTGACTTTCCTCAAATTTAAATAAAATTTCTTGGACTTCTGTCAGATGATGAATTTTTACAATAGTTCTGTATTTTAAATTTGAGTTCTCCAAAGTGACTAAGTTTAGGATGAAGTCATACTTATGATCCTTGGTTATATTGGTTGGGTGATCAACCTTGTGCTATTTTTACATTATTATGTGCCTCATTAATTCTATCATGCATTCAACTGAATGCAACTTTGACCTTAGGTGACTCTTCAGATTGTACTCCAATCATTTCAAAATTGTTTGCGAGTCTGTGACATATAAAAGTTTGGGTCAAAGTAATTGCAGTCTTGCATAATTATAGCATACTTGCACTGCTTTATGATCTTTGGGGCATATAAAGCTTTGGACACAAGTAATCATGGTCTTGGATACTAATAGCATATTTGCTTGATGTTATAGTTATTGAGGCTATCTTTACAAATGCTCATTAAATGATTAAGTGCAACTCTCCATAATGAATGCTTTGATGAGAATAAAACAAGATACCAATTATTCTATACTTGAAGTGGCTGCAATAATCATATATTCAAGGATTGATTCTTGATGCCTATGCCCCAACAAATTAAGAGTTGACTGTGACTAAACATGGTGAAGTCTAGGCACTTACATGAAGTGCTCTTTGGGCCTTTAACCTCACAAAACTTACTTTTTGGTTTTTTCGTTGGCACGCAATTGGATTTGATGCGCTGTACCGAATTATTGGAGAACATTTTCTTCATTCTAATGCGCAGTTCTTTCTATTTGTCTAGGGTGTTCACTGTGTTCTAATGATATTTCTTGCTTTGTTTCTGAGTTTGTTCATCTTTTTCTTATTCTTATTATTTACTTGGACAAAGTGAATAACCATGGTAGTAAAAATTGGTCCGTGAAGTTCCTGATTTTTTGGTGCTCTTTTTTTTTTTTCCAGATTTTGTTAATTACACGGTTTCTTCAGCATGAACATCATCTTGGCCGGTTCATGAACCAAGTAACACTTGAAACTTTAGCTATGATTGCATATTGTTTATATTTGGTTGATGCATATGCTATGTGGATAAGGTTATGTGTGAAGAACGTTGAATATCATATATTTCATTGATGGATGCAACTACTTCTTTTTGATGTTATTTATTTTAAGCTATGGTATTGTTGGTTCACATTGTTTGTTAAATAAGAAGGGGGCGGGACTTCGCCCAATGGTTGAAGTTGCTCCATTATGGCTGAGAGGTCATGAGTTTGAATTTGGAAACAATCTCTTCAATATGGAGGTAAGCTTGCAGACATCACCCTCCCTGTGACCTTGGAATGGCAGGAACCTTGGGCACTGGCTATGTCCTTTTTATTTTATGTTGAATAAAACAACTTTTCCTTTCCCTTTTCTTTTACGATATCTTAAATTTGACAAAGGAAGAATCGTCCTAGACTCTTGAATCTTGAATCTATTAGGAAAATTGACCAACCTCTTCCAACGAATGTATTGATCAATGATATTAAATTGCATGGAATCCTAGTATAACTCAAAATCCTAGTTCATTCAAACTCAAGTTTCCAAGTTCCTGATCTAATCCTAAAAAGCATTGAAGTTTTATCAGTCATGATAGCTCTTGATCACAAATTCATAAGAAAACTTCCAAAGCTGGCAAAAATGTTTGAACTGCTAATAAAATTAAACCCCTAAGATTTGTGTTAAAATTCTATTAATAAAAGCTTCTAAACTGTCCAATATGGTGGATCTTATGGTAGAAATTGGGCCTAGCTTGGCTTCTTTTAACTGAGACGGTGACAAAGTTGTTTAGTACTATCATGACTTCAACTTCCTACACTTGAAAGTTTATTCTCAGCCTGATGACTGGTTGTGGTTCAAAGAATGTTTGAATGGATTTTTATTTTGAATGCCTTTGATTGTCAAACCTTCAATAAGATCATCTATATAGAATTGAATAATAGTAAAATTTAATTATTTTTTTATCAAGAAAAAAATCATCAACTGTCAACATGCGCATGTCCTTCAGTTTCTTTGTGAATTTTTCCACTTTGTCTATATACTGAGAGTTGATTAGTTTAGAATAATTTGTTTTCTCCACCTTGTGAGATTCTTAGAGATGTCAAACTTGCCAAAATTTTTTTAGAGATGTTATTGTTTAATACTAATAAAAGACACAAAGATGTAACGTGGTTCGGCTCCAAAACCTACGTCCACGAGAGAAGAGAAGAAATATTTTCTTATTCTTGATGATGTCTTAATGGAGGGACACCATATATATAGACATACAGGGCTATCCACACATATAGCTATAATTACAATTTTAGTAATTGCTAAATGAAACGACTACTAAAATTATCATATTTCCTTAAAGGAAATAAACCTTAAAGGAAATAAATCCCACAGAATTATCATCTTTTCTTAAAGGAAATAAATCCTTAAAGGAAATAAACCTTAAAGGAAATAAATCCTTAAAGGAAATAAATCCCACAGATTTTGCTCTTCTCCACAACACTCCCCCTCAAGCTGATGAATAAAGGTTTACCATTACGTACTTGGACACATTTGCTTGAAATGCAGTATGGTTTAACCCTTTAGTGAGCACATCGACGAGCTGATTATTGGTAGACACATGGAGTACAGATCAACCCACTACCAAGCTTCTCTTTAATAAAGTGCCTATCAATCTCTATATGCTTGGTTCGATCATGTTGAACTGGGTTATGGGCAATGCTAATTGCAAATTTATTGTCACAATAGAGTCTCATAGGGCCATCCCAGTGTATCTTCAAATATGTCAAAATTATCTGCAACCATAATAACTCACAAACCCCTTGTGCCATTGCTCGGAATTCTGCTTCAGCACTAGATCTGGCCACTACATTCTGCTTTTTACTTCTCCATGTCACCAAATTTCCACCAAGAAACGTACAACATCCAGTAGTTGATCTTCTGTCAACTACTGAACCAACATAGTCTGAATCAGTATATGCTTCAAGAACCATTCCTGTGTGTCGTTTAAATAAGATGCCCTATCCTGGAGTCCCTTTAAGATACTGTAGAACGCGATTAGCTGCTTGCAAATGAATATCTTTAGGATTGTGTATGAACTGACTTATTACACTCACTGCATATGCAATATCAGGTCTTGTGTGAGAGAGATAGATGAGTCTTCCTACTACTCTTTGATACATCTCTTTATTAACAGTTAGCGCTTCTTAAGCTTCTCCAAGCTTGTGATTAAGATCAATAGGAGTATTCATTGGTTTGCATGCTAGCTTCCCTGTTTCTTTAAGAAGGTCTGTAATGTACTTCTGTTGAGAGATAAAGATTCCCTGTTTAGAGTGTGCCACTTCAATCCCTAGGAAGTATTTCAATCTCCCTAATTCCTTGATCTCAAATTCCTCGGTCAAACACCGCTTCAAATTTTGTCTCTCGTTCTCATTGTTTCCTGTCATGATGATGTCATCAACATACACTAATAGAGCTGTAGCTCCCCCTGAAGTCGAGTGCTTAATAAACAGAGTGTGATCTCCTTGGCTTTGTTTATATCCCATACTTGTCATTACTTTGGCAAACCGACCAAACCATGCCCTCGGAGATTGTTTAAGTCCATACAGGGCCTTTTTTAATTTGCACACTTTATCAGTGGTGCCAAATCCTGGAGGCACTTCCACATAGATTTCTTCCTCTAAATCCCTATGTAAAAATGCGTTTTTTACATCAAATTGTTGCAGATGCCAGTCATAATTAGCTGCCAATGACAAAAGAAGTCTCACAATATTCATTTTTGCAACTGGAGCAAATGTCTCTTGATAGTCCACACCATATGTCTGAGTATATCCTTTGGCTACCAATCTTGCCTTGTAGCGCTGTAGGGACCCATCTGCTTTATATTTTACTGTATAAACCCATTTGCATCCAACAGGTTTCTTTCCTGGAGGCAAGTCTACCAACTCCCATGTTGTATTTTTCTCCAGGGCTTCCATTTCCACATTCATAGCTTGTTTCCAATTTGTATTAGATAAAGCCTCGGATAATGACGTAGGAGTCTGGATATTATTCAGGCTGGTAAGGAAACTCTTATGGGTTTGTGAGAACTTCTCAAAGGATACAACATGAGATAGTGGATACAAGGGATGTTTAGTGCATTCCCTTGTTCCCTTTCTAATGGCAATGGGAAGGTCATTGTCAGGTTCAGAGGCTAAAAGATCATTGTTAGTTTCAGGAACTAATGAAATTTGTAAGGAGGGTTCAGGATTTGTTACCTCATTCTCAGGGATTGGTTCAGATTCTTGAGCTTGCATCGGTTCAGGAGCTGCGGCTTTATTCCTTGAGTACACTTGTCCAGTCATCCGATCCTTAGGTTCGTCATTGGGTACAGGGGGTGTAGGAGATTCAGGTTTGGTTTGTTGGAGGGTAAAGGGGTCAAAAGGGTTATCAAGGGAGTTCCGATCCTTATCTTCCATGATGACATTCTCCCTCGGAAGAGGAGGAGCGGTAAAATAGGGCTCAGGTTCGTAGAAAGTGACATCGACTGAGACAAAGAATTTCTTTGATGGCGGATGATAGCATTTATATCTCTTTTGAGTGGAAGAGTATCCGACAAAAACACACTTAAGAGCTCTAGGGTCCAACTTCCCCCTGTTGGGTTGGTGAACATGGACAAATGTAACACACCCAAATATTTTAGGTATAAGATTATTGGAGATTTTAAGCTTAGGATAAAATTGACGTAGCTTTTCCATAGGACTTTTGAAATCAAGGGTCCGGGATGGTAGACGGTTAATAAGATGTGTTGCAGTAAGGACAACTTCCCCCCAGTAGGACTTAGGCATATTATGCTGAAATAAAAAGGCTCGGGTTGTATCAAGTAGGTGACCGTTTTTTCTTTCAGCAACTCCATTTTGTTGTGGAGTGTGAACACAGAATGATTCATGACGGATCCCCTCGGTTTGGAAGTAATTGGTCAATGTTTGATTAAAATAGTTTCTTGCATTGTCAGATCGAAATCTCTTGATTTTAGCACCAAACTGGGTGTCTATCATGTTATGGAAGGTAGGGAGAATAAAGCTCACATCGGATTTTTGTTTTAATAAGAATATCCACGAGACTCTAGTACAATCATCAATGAAGGACACAAAGCATCGCGCTCCAGAAACATTAGGTCTTGGAGAGGGACCCCAAATATTACTATGAATGAGATCAAAAGGATCTGAACTTCTGTCATTGCTAAGTGGAAAAGATATACGCTTGTGTTTCGCAAGTTCACACACTTCACAATGAAAATCTTCAACATTCAGAGATTTAAACAAAAAAGGAAACATGATTTTAAGAGATCGAAAAGAAGGATGGCCAAGGCGGTGATGATGGAGCCATAGCTTTTCTTTATTGGAAAGTTTGTGCTCAGAGAGAAATGAAGTGGTACTCTCGATAGGATGTACTGGTGTCTCAAGGTAATACAACCCGTCCTGTTCCTGAGCATGTCTAATCATCGTCCCCAAGTCCTGGTCCTGAAATGCACAGTAAGTAGGGAAGAAGGTCACATTACAACTCAGATCATGGGTCAATTTTTTAATAGAGATAAGATTGGTAGATAGTTTAGGAACATGAAGAACATTTCTGAGTGTAAGGGTGGGGCTGATGTGAACATCACCTATACCAGCAACTGTTGTTAAGGATCCATCAGCTGTGGCTATTTTCCGACTATTAGGACATGGGTTGTAGGTATGAAATATATTGGGGGAATTGGTCATGTGATCAGTAGTACCAAAATCTATAACCCAAGAATTAGCAAAAGACTTATCTGAGACGTTAAATCCAATAGAAATAGGAAAGTTACCATAATGGGCCAATGAATAGGTACATGAGGGTTTGTCCAGTGTGCCAAGCAAAGATTTCAATCTTTCAATGTCGTCTTGGCTAAATCCTTCTGGCACCGGGGAGTCTGCAACTGTTTGTTTAGTAGACAGATGTGCTTGGCCACTTGTTTTCTGCTGTCCTCCGTTGTAACCCCATTCTTTACTGGAAGTTGAAGGCTTGCCATGAAGTTTCCAACACTTCTCCCTTGTATGTCTAGTCTTTTGACAATAAGTACACCTTAGATTGTCCCTATTGTCTCGATTTGGGACCTTTGATGATTCGGCGCGCGGAGTGTGTGTCCTCTGATCATTTCCCCTATTGGCGATCATAGCTGAGCCTTCCAACTTCTGAGGTGTGAGCATAACACTTCTTCTGCTTTCTTCAGTCCGGATAGCGGAGATAGTCTCATTCAGAGTTAGTAACTCTTTGCTGAGAGTTTGAACTCTTACTTGATCAAACTCTGCATTGAGTCCAGCCAAGAAGTCATAGACTCGATCCTTCTCAATATAGTTTTTTAAAATTACAGCATCTGCAGGGCATTTAGTCTCAATACGCCTATAATGGTCAAGTTCCTGCCAGAGATTTTTCAAGACATTGGCATATTCAGTGACCGTCATGTTGCCTTGTTTTGTTGTTCCAACTTTCACTTTGATTTCATACACTTGGGCTGCATCATGGGCCTTAGAGTATGTCTGATGAACGACATCCCAAATGTCTTTGGCGGTAGTTAGAAACATGCATGTATCACTAATATTTGGCGCCATTGAATTCCATAGCCATGCCATTATAGAAGCATCTTCGTTATCCCATGCTATAAACTTAAGATCTCCAGGTGTAGGTCCGGTACCCAAAAGATGATTTAATTTTCCTTTGCCCTTTAGAAAAGTACGTACCACCTGAGACCACTTCAAATAATTTTTTCCATCAAGTCTGTAAGCTGCTTGAATGTTCGGTAGTTCTTCTTTCTCTATTTTATCAATTGTTTCTTCTGTCTACACTGTTTTGGAAGTAACCGACATTTTCTCCCTTTTTTTTTTTTTCGTTCTTCAAAGATGTGAAGAAGAAGACAAAGAAGATAAGTATAAGGAAGAAGATGAAGAAGACGAATAAGATGTAAAGAAGAAGATGTAAAGAAGAAGATGAAGAAGACGAAGGAGATGTGAAGAAGAAGATGAAGAAGACGAAGATCGAGTTGCAGGGATTGACGATGCGATTAGCAGCAGCAGTTGCAGACGAACACAGATCGAGTTGCTGGGATTGACGATGAGGATTGACGATGCCAATAGCAGCAGCAGTTGCAGACGAACACAGTTGTAGATCGCGATTTGCAGATGAGGATCGCGATTTAAATGGCGATTTGCAGATGAGGATCGCGATTTGCAGATCGCGATTTAAATGGCTATCCAGCAGCAGTTCCAGATCGCGATTGAAATGGGTATGGAAGATGAGGATCGCGATTTGCAGGCGATCCAGTCGCACGTACCAGTCGCACGAACCAACACGAATCAGTTGCAAAGAGGATTCTTCAAACTGCACGAACCAGTCGATGGTTCTGATGACAATGGCAGTGCTCAAAGAGAGACAATGATCCAGGGATATGGAGATGATGATGAAGGCAGCGTCGCAGAAACACAGCAGCGGCGAAGATTTTGGCGGCGGCACCGGAGATGCAACGAGCAGCAGCAACGGTATAGGTGGGTACTGCGACACGATGTTTCCACGCTAGCGACGAAGGCAGCAACAGTGATGAAGATGGAGGATTCCGGCAGCGACGGCGATGAAGGCCACCCAAGAGGATTCCGGCGATGAAGGCCGACAATAATGATTCCGGCGATGAAGGCCGAAACAAATTTCCCAGTAATAGAAACTAGGGCTCTGATACCATGTTAAAAAAATAAAATAATGAACGACACAAGATGTAACGTGGTTTGGCTTTATGGCCTACATCCACGGGAGAAGAGAAAGGATATTTATTCTTGTGTAATGTCTTAATGGAGGGACTCCATATCTATAGACATACAGGGCTATGTACTTATAGCTATAATTACAATTTTAGTAACTGCTATATTCCTTGAAGGAAATAAATCCTTAAGGAAATAAATCTGTACAGGAAACAAATCTCAACAATAAGATTATTGGAGATTTTCAGCTTGGGTAAAATTGACAGAGCTTTTCCATAGGACTTTTGAAACCAAGGGTCTAGGATGGCATGGGGTTAATAAGGTGTGTTGCAGTGAGGAAAACTTCCTCCCTATAGGACTTAGGCATATTATTTTGAAATAAAAAGGCTCAGGTTGTATCAAGCAGGTGGTCGTTTTTTCTTTCAACAACTCCATTTTGTTGTGGGGTGTGAACACAGGATGATCCATGAAGGATCCTCTCGTTTTGGAAGTAATTGGTCAAGGTTTGATTAAAATAGTCTCTTGCATTGTTGGATCGAAATCTCTTGATTTTTGCACCAAATTGGGTGTGTATCATGTTATGGAAGGTAGGAAGAACAAAGCTCAGGATTTTTGTTTCAGTAAGAATATCCACAAGACTCTAGTACAATCATCAATGAAAGACGCAAACCATTGTGCTCCAGAAACATTAGGTATTGGAGAGGGACCCCAAATATCACTATGAATGAGATCAAAAGGATCCGAAGTTCTTTCATTACTAAGTGGAAAAGATATACGCTTGTGTTTTGCTAGTTCACACACTTCGCAATGAAAATCTTCAACATCTAGAGACTTAAACAAAAAAGGAAACATGATTTTAAGGGTTCGAAAAGAAGGATGGCCAAGGCGGCGATGATGAAGCCATAGCTTTTCTTTATTGGAAAAATTGTGCTTCGAGAGAAATGAAGTGTACTCTTGATAGGATGTACTAGTGTCTCAAGGTAATACAACTCGTCCTGTTCCTTAGCACGTCCAATCATCGTCTCCAAGGCCTGGTCCTGAAACACACAGTAAGTAGGGAAGAAGGTTACAATACAACTCAGATCATTGGTCAGTTTTTGAATAGAGATAAGATTAGTAGATAGTTTAGGAACATGAAGAACATTTATGAGTGTAAGGGTGGGGCTGATGTGAACATCACCTATACCAGCAACTGTGGTTAAGGATCCATCAGCTGTGGCTATTTTTCGACTACTAGGACAGGGGTCGTAGGTATGAAACATTTTGGGGGAATTGGTCATGTGATCAGTAACACCAAAATTTATAACCCAAGAGTTAGCAAAAGACTTATCCGAGACTTTAAATCGAATAAAAATAGGAAATTTACCTAAATGTGCCAATGAACAGGTACCTGAGGGTTTGTCCAGTGTTCCAAACAAAGATTTCAATCTTTCAATGTCGTCTTGGCTGAATCCTACTGGCACCGGGAAGTCTGCAACTGTTTGTTCAGTAGACAGTTGTGCGTGTCCACTGGTCTTCTGCTGTTATCTTTTGTAGCCCCATTCTTTAGTGGAAGTTAAAGGCTTGCCATGAAGTTTCCAACACTTCTCCCTGGTATGTCTATCCTTCTAACAATAAGTACACCATAGATTGTCCCTATTGTCTCGATTTGGAACCTTTGATGATTCAGCTCGCGAAGTGTTTGTCTTCTGATCATTTCCTCGATTGGCAACCATAGCTAAGCCTTCCATCTTCTGAGGTGAGAGCTTAACACTTCTTTTGCTTTCTTCAGTCCGGATAGCGGAGATAGTCTCATTCAGAATTAGTAACTCTCTGCTGAGAGTTTGAACTCTTACTTGATCAAACTCTGCATTGAGTCCAGCCAAGAAGTCATAGACTCGATCCTTCTCAATATAGTTTTTTAAAATTACAGCATCTGCAGGGCATTTAGTCTCAATACACCTATAATGGTCAAGTTCCTGCCAGAGATTTTTCAAGACATTGGCATATTCAGTGACCGTCATGTTGCCTTGTTTTGTTGATCCAACTTTCACTTTGATTTCATACACTTGGGCTGCATCATGGGCCTTAGAGTATGTTTGATGAACGATATCCCAAATGTCTTTGGCGGTAGTTAGAAACATGCATGTATCACTAATATTTGGCGTCATTGAATTCCGTAGCCACACCATTATAGAAGCATCTTCGTTATCCCACGCTATAAACTTAGGATCTCTAGGTGTAGGTCTAGTGCCCAAAAGATGACTCAATTTCCCTTTGCCCTTTAAAAAAGTACGCACTAGCTGAAACCACTTCAAATAATTCTTTCCATCAAGTCTATATGCTGCCTAAATGTTTGATAGTTCCCCTTTCTACGTTTTGTCAACTGCTTCTTTAGTCTGTACCGTTTCGGAAGTTACCGACATTTTTTTTTTTTAGGTTACAAACTAAAAAAAAAAAAAAAGTAACAAAAAATGAAAGGAAGAATAGAAGAGAATGGCGGTTACAGATGCAGGCTGAAGAAGAATAAATGGCGGAAGATGAGATGTCGCAGAAAGAAGAAGAAGAAGATGGCGACACAGATGCAGCAGCTCGGCACAACGAAAACGCAGCAGTAGTGTAGAACACCAACGACGAGGGCAACGATGTCGCGGGCAACAAGTAGCAGTACGAACAACAACAACAATGACGATAAGGGTTTCTTCGAGCAGCACAAACGAGAACGATGGTGATGAACAACAGTAGGTTTCAGCGGCGATGGTTGATGTGCGATAGTAGCAACAACAACGCAAACAACAGGGGCGATAGTGACGGTGGCAACAACAATGAAGGTTGCGATGAACGGTACTGGTAGCGACGACGATGAAGATGATGAAAGTCCACACAACGACGACGATGAAGGCCGACCACAAACATTTGGCGATGAAGGCTGGGACAAAAGATTTCGGCGATGAAGGCTGAAAAAATATTCCCAGTTGTATGAGCCTAAAGCTCTGATACCATGTAAAATAAAATAATAAAGAAACACAGAGATATACCGTGGTTCGGCTCTATGGCCTACTTCCACGGGTGAAGAGAGGAGAATTCTTCTTATTCGTGATGATACCTCAATGGAGGAACACCAAATAAATAGACTTATAGAGTTGTTCACTGTATAGTAACTTTTACAATTTCAGTATCTTATAGATATGGCAACTCTTAAAAATAATTTTTCCTCTAAATGGTAACACCATAAATGGCAACGCAATCCCCCAAATTTCTTTCTTCTCCGCAACATTTTGTGATGACATGCTTCTAGACAATGTTATAGGTTGTCATTCTACCTTTCTTAATTTTTTAGCTTATTAGATTGTATTGCTTTTTGATCTTGTTACATGAATTAGGGGTGTACATAAGATGGGTTGGGTTTGGGCCCAAAACCTAATCCAACCCAAACAGTTCGGGTTGGTAAATTTGAAACCCAACCCAACCCAACCCAAACAGTTCGGGTTTGGTTTGAGTTGGGTCGGTTGATCGAGTTGGACTTGGGCCTAATATTTGGTCAATTTCAAGTTACATTCACCTTTAATTAGAGGTTAACTTTTAAACCAAATTTACATTTTTCAAAATTTCAAATCCATGTAAATAGCCTTACATAAAATCTGTTTGGCACTAATATTCTTAACTTTATTTCACCTATCATTATCAAAAAATAATAAAATAAAATAAACATAAAAGAGCATACATAAATATTTAAAGTCTGAACCGGTGACCCAACCCAAACATTTTGATTAATCACAAACATTCTTTAATGTTTGTGATTAATTTTGGATGTGTTTTTGGATTCTGTTGTTTCCAATTTTGGTTTTTGTTTATTTTTCATGTTTATGGATCTGCTTGTTGTGTTTGAAATAAAAAAAATGGTTTTTTTTTTCTTCTAATTCTGGGTGTGTTTTGGAATTGGTTTTCAATTGTGGGAAATGCGTAATTCTTTCTGTATTGGTGACTCTTTTGTGATTTTCTATCTACTTTATTAATTAATTAATACCCACCACCTCGTGCTTTTTTAATTTTCAGAAAAGGGGCTAATGCATTTTCGAAAGGGCTAGATTATATGAGTTTATAGATTTCAAAATTGGTAATGTTGGTTCGGGTCGGGTTACTCGATTTCCATGGGTTGAACTTGTGACCCAACCCAAATTGATCGGGTTGGGTATTTTAAAACCCAACCCAACCCAAACAACCTATCTAACCCAACCCAAACCAACCCAAAAGGTTCGGGTTGGTCGGGTTGATGAACACCCCTAACATGAATTGTCAAAATCAGAAATGATTGCTTTGGGAACTCTTTTGGTGTTGTTTTGAGTTTTTCTCTTAGTTTAAATTTCTTTCTTTCTTTGCATTTGTTTTTACACACACACACACACACACACTAGTCAACGACACGTGCGTTGTACATAATGAATTATCTATTGAAAAATCTTGCTTATTTACAATGAACTAAGCTTTTATTTGTAGATAAGTTTAGTTGATGAAGGTGGTTAGAGACTTAGATTGCGTTTTAAAAACTAAAAGAAGAGGTGTGGTTAATGTCATGGGTTAGTGGGTGAGTTTATTTGATAACTATTAAGTGGTGAACGCAAAGATTTTTATTTTTGAATTAAATTTCAAGAAGGTGTGTTACATGGCAAAATTACCCCTTATTAATTAAGAATGTGCAATGTAAAATTTAATACTTGAATGTATAATTGAGAGGGTGTGTGTGTGTGTGCGTGCGTGTATGTTTGCTCTTTTTTTTTCCTTTGTCTGTAGTTGGCATACCCCATAAAATTGCATAATTTGCTTGCTTGATATTTGATTGTTGTTTTTATTTGTATATGTTTAGTCTTACTATGTTGGTTGATGAAATAAAATTGGTGCACAACTTTCGGTAACTTTTTTGCTTTTTATTGATGAAATAAAACTTGGTGGATTCGCGGTGGAATTTTATTGAACTGGGTCAAATTTTATACTTTTTTTGCATTTTCTAATTGAAAAAAAATTAAACCTTCATTGATTTTTATCGAAGTATGTTGAATATTTTGTATTTTCGAAATTACGTCATTCTTTAAATCGCCAAGTTGGAAATCGAAAAAATTTCACCAAATTATGTCAATTTTTCATACCATGCAACTAAAATGGAAACAAACAAGATTTAAATAGAAAAGACTTAAAAAGGCAAATTGACTAAATTGGATAGAAATGAGAAGGACCTAAAAGATAACCTAGTTGACAAGGTCTAATTTCATTGATATGGTTAAACTTAATTGACTCAGTTAGCTTTTTCTATTTCATTCTTTTCTTCTTGTCATATTTTTCAATGAAATCAAGTGCAATATGTTCTACATTACCTTGACTCTGGTAGGAGTATCAGGTGTCTTCTTTTCAAGACAATGAATCCGAGAATATGGACATGGGTGTCTTCTTCTTCTTCGTCTTTTCCATCCTTTCCTTATACTTCTTCTGGATTCATGGTTTTAGCCAATCATGTGATTTATGCCTTTTTTTTTGTATTGATTGCCCATTTTCGTGTTGGTGAACCTCGAGTACTACCAACACCTTGGCTTGACTTTTCTGACTTTTTTGGTGGCTGTTTAATCCTTTGTTGGCATATGGTGACATCATTTCATTTCTAACTAAAGTAGTAAAAAACATGAAAAACAAAGAAAATTGAAAACTTATAATACGAAGAGAATTACTTAAAGCTTTTTCAGCCTTTTCCCACCTCTATTTTACATTGCACCTCATAACCTTTACCTACCTTTATTTGAAGTCCCTATTTCTACAAGTTACTGAATCCATTTGAAGTTACTACTCCTTCACATTGGCACTATGGGAGACTTGAGACCACCCAAGGTCTGTTGTTGCAAGATGCATCTCCCAAATCAATGATCCAAAGGTTTGCTTGAAGGTGTGCTCTGCCTATTCTCTCTCATCCACTTGTTTGTGCTTGAATAATGAATTGCCTGTATGTACTGCTTCCTTCCTCTGTTTCTATGCATTTGGAGATGATACTGGATTGTCTTGATTATCATTTGAATTGTTTTCAACTCTGCACCCCCTATCCCTGAATGGCTCCTTCATAATTTACTTTAGTATTATTTTCTCCACATTTTTTCCTCTGTTTGAGAACCATCTCCTTGACTATCTTGTAGTTCCAAGAACTGGGCTATGGGCCTATGGCTTGCTGAAACCTCCTTTGAGCGTTTGCTCACATAGCCATGGTAGAGTTCCCTGAGGCAGGGTTTCATTTAAGACTATCACTCTCTTTCGAGTTTGACTTTTGCTTTTGACCACCTAGTGGGGAAATAACTAGGCTTATCATTGGCCTTCTTCCCTTTTTCCTACCTTAATGACCCTAAAATACTACCTTCCCATAGGCTAAGATTACCATTTGTTCCCTAAGAATGCTACTCTTTTTATTCTTTGCCCATATCAATACTGTTTGGGAGGATTTCATTTTGAACTTTTTGGAATTCAAGTGTTAGAAACCTTTTAACCCAAAAGCTATGGCTAATATGTAGAGTCCTAACAATGTATACTAAGCTATCATTAACACTCCCTCTCACATACTCCATCCTCCAACAGGGAGATAGAAAGGGGATTGAAGAATAGATAAAGACCAAGCATGTGAATGGGGAATGTGAAAATGCTAACAAATAGACTTGAATCCAAGATCTTTCACAAATATATGATTCCATGTTAGAAAGAAACCACTAAACCTATAAGCTATAGCTGACAATGTATATTAAGCTACCACTAACACTGAGAACTCATGTGCTTTATAATCTATTTTGTTGTTTAGAATGGTTTTCCTTATGGGGAATTTTAATCCTCGCTGGAAGATTCTCAATTGTAATATCATCTTTATTTCAAGTTAATGAACACTTTTACTAAAGAAAAGTTTTCTAGGTTGGGGACATGCAATTTGAAAGCCACTTTTGGAAAAAAATGGGTGCTTTATTGAGTATGATCTATCTATCATCTTCAAACAGATGTTGAAATTAAGGTTCAATTGAATCCGTCGGACTTATCATTTATAAGGATAGTTGTGAGCAAGATCTGAGAGTAGGATTTGATACTTACGTAGTATATATTAACTCTACTTAACCTCTTCCTCTACTTTAAAATCAACATCTACTTATAGTAGAGTTTTAAGCTCATATAAAATAAGCAAATTTTTTTTTTGCTTATATCTCTGCTCCATTAGAGGTAGAAAAAATTTAAAAATATTTACTAAAAACAATTTTTTATATCTACTTTTTTAACATCTACTTTTTTGAAAGGTTTCAAGTAGAGTTAACAAATTCCTCTATTCTCTCTGTGCCTGATGGTCTTCCTTTTCCTAACCATAATTTTATTTGGAAGGCCCACGTGCCTTCGAAGGTCAGATTTCTGGGTTGGGTGGCGTCTCATGGGAAGATGAACACTGGGAATATGATGCAAAAGAGGTTCCCATCTATGTGCTTGTCTCCATATTGATGCTTTCTTTGTAGAAGGGAGTTGGAGTTGGTTAGTCATATTTGTTGGCATTGCCCGTTTGCCAATGAGGTATGGAGTAGATGGCATTCCCATTTTCCTCTTGCTACGGAGAGCATGAATGTTCTTTTTCCGTTCATTCAGAACATCCATGCTTCGTGGCGTGAACACTGGAAAGTTGTTTCTTTGGCTGTGTTATGGTCTGTATGGAAGGAACAAAACAACAGAGTGTTCCATGATGTCTTCTCCTCACCGGCTACTGTGTGGGAGAATTCACATTTCTTAGCGTCTTTTTGGGTGACAAACAGTTGTTTGTCTAATGGGCTGGGGTTGGGGGCTTGGCTAAGAGGGTGGACTGCCTTTTGTACTTAGTCAGAGGGGTGCCTCTATGAGGTGTTGTACAGATTGATTATATCCTTTACCACATATATATAATACAATACACTTTTAGTTCCTTTTAAAAAAAAAGTAGAGTTAACAAACACCACCTTAGCATATGGAGCTAATGATCTAGGAATTTATCAAGTAAAATTCATTTGTGGTATGTGTAGGAGAAATCTTACTTTTTCTTTATATTTAGTACCTGAAAATCTTTTAGGAGAAGAAAAATGGTGCAATGCAATAGCTGAAAACTCATTGAAAATGCATGAAGATTTTTTGTGAAAGTTGGGAGGTGGCTATAATTTCATAAAGAATTAAATAATAAGGGAATCTTCTTTGGTGCTTAACTTGCAAGGTTCATGTCAATTTACATGTGTAGGTCATATGGGTTAGGTAATTTATAGATAGATATATAAATTGCTCTACTCTACAAATGAAAATAACTTCTACCTTCTGTTAAAAAATAATTTCATTGCTAATCAACGGTCTTTCTTTATTCATAGAATCTTTTCATATTTCTCCCCTTTGTACTTATTCGACTTTGTTTTAATATGTGTGCAATTTCCTGTAAAAAATACCTGTGATGTAAATGCTCTTGCAGAACCTTGGAAGCCTTTTGATGGATTTTCTTTATTTCTTTGGGTGAGTAATCAGATTGGTTTTAAAACTTACCTTGTTATTAACAGTTGATCACTTGATTGGTACTAGCATCCAATTTATTGTCAAACTAACTATAACGAGTCTTACCTTGAGATATGTGATATGTTCAGGAATGTGTTTGATCCACGTCAAATGCGTATTTCCATCCAGGGAAGTGGAGTTTATTTAAACAGAGAAAGAGGACACAGGTAGCATTAATTTGTTTATTCTAGTTTAGAATTAATTAAATTACTCCTAAATCCTAATATTCACTTGTGTTCCTTCAGTTTCTGCTTCTGGTTTGTTGCGTTGGTTCAACTAAAATTGAGTTTCTGCTTCTGATTTGTAGCATTGATCCAATTCACATTGATGATCCTCTTTTTCCAACAAATAACGTGGGGAGGAACTGCTTTCGCATTCATCAATGTATTAAGGTTGGTCTTTGATCCTTAGTGCTGCGTTTATTATCATATGATGATGAGATGATCAAGATTGGAGAGCCTGTGATTTGGAGCCAACTGACTGGATAATTTTTGTGTTATTTCTGAGTCATGTTACTAACTGAGTTAGGCAAGCTGAACTTGGTAAAGTAATTAGCTTTTCTTTCTGTGATGTCTAACATGGAAAAAATAAATAACGATAGAATTATTGTATATTATTCATACAAACTTATTGTTTTACACCAAGCTCGGATACAAGAAAAAATCAACAAGGCCCATTTTAACCTTCAGAGAAAATATCAACTACTTGGACATCAATTTTCACATAAGGTGTAAAATTTATCCAAACCAACATTTTTACTTGATGAATGTTGGTCCAACTCTTCATGTTTACACTGATCATGATGAACATGATTTTAAGCAACATTGATGGCAGCTTTATTTTCACAATATAAACACAGATTCTAGAGGAGGAGCTTATAATTTAGCTGGTAATACCTTTGACTTCTACAGAAGTTCACAAATGCCATAAGCCATTGCTCGAATCTCTTCTTCAGCACTCTGAAAAGGAACTATAAAGTGGATCTTTTATCTGATGTTGAAGTAGGCAGTTTGCATCTTTAGAAGCCTCAACATTCAAGTGAGTATTCCAAAGAAACAAGAGCCTTTTAATAGGATTTTTCTTCGTACTTACAAGATAGATGATATCTACCAAAGTAGTGGCTGGAGCACACATGAATTGGTTAACAAGACTAACAATATATGAGATATTAGGCCTAGTGATAACTGTAGCATACTAGATCTTTGATATCAAATTGATGATGAAGATAATGTATGAGAGCAATAACGGGCCACAATAGATCTAAAGCAATGAAACCATGCACAAGGAGACAGTGTGAGACCATATCGGAGTCTGTTGTAAGTGACACACTTTATTGTCTGTATTGGAGAGATGCTTCCAAATGAAGCAAACCTGTGGGAGTTTCCAGAAGATGAACCTTGCTCGGGGAAGCTAAAGGACTATTGGAGGAGGGTGGTTGTATTTGCTGTCATTTGGTCAGTTTTGAAGGAAAGGAATAACGTATTTTGAAGATCGAGAAAGAGATGAGACAAGGGTATGGGAGAGTTCTATTTTCTTGTCGTGCTCGTGGGTTAGTGCAAGTATTATGCTTAGAAAAGGTTTTGGGCTGGGCGAGTGGCAAGGGGGTTGGAGACCTATTTTGGATTATATCTCATCATAGAAAAAGGACTTCTTGTCCTTGTTGCAATCGAGGTTGTGCAAATAGTAGCTTTCAGTCAATCATTTTTGTTTCTTTAAAAAAAAAAAAAAAGAGATGAAAATGTCCCACGTGTGCTTTCTCAAAATTGCCATTAAAAAGAATTTTTGAAATACAGTCATATGTTGCTAGAGAAATTAGAATTCTAATAGAACTCGACATAGAAATCGACTATTGGTAATCAATTCAAAAGGTTTAAGCAAAACCTTAGGCCATCGACTATGTTTTGTTCAGGTCAATTGTATTATGTAACATCAAATAACTTCAAAACCTACTTGCAAATGACTATTTTTTTCCCTTTATAGTGAGCAACCATTTTCCAAATTTCCAATTATGATTCTTCCCAAACGGTTACATCTTCTCATACATTGGATCTCTCCATTTTAGATATGAAAGAGAATGAAGCACATGAGGCGTTTTCTATGCGCATAAACACCTTTTTGAAATGCATTTGGAAGATCATCACTAGAATGGAGGGAAGGATTACTTGATAGTTGTTCAAAAGGAGTGGAGGTGAAGAGATTCATAGGAAAGCATACAAGTATTTTCTTGGGACTATTGTCACATGCATACTTCAAATCTTTATTTATTTTTCTTTCTCAATCGCAATGTACAAACTATGTGTAAGAATCCTTAAGTCTCATATATATGTTAAGAATAGAAATCGTGAAATAATTTCTTACTCATAAAATATGCATCAAGTATTATAAGATTTCAAATCTTACTTTAAACCATTATTTTATAATTTAATGACTTTTAAGTATGTTTATGTTTTCTTAACATATATAGAAAGAAACATAGATGATAGATCTTCCCATCAATGAAATATAGTTCTTTTTACTTCTCTTAGATCTCTAATTTTGACAAAGTTCTTTATGTTTTCTAATAATTAATTTTGAATTTTAAGGTTTTAAAGTTTAGAGTGAATTCGAATTTTCAATGCTTGATTAAGAAAGTGTAACATTGCGAGAGAGAAATTATGGATACGTTAAAAGATCATAAAACTTTTTTTTTTTTTGAGATGAAATAGAAACTTCTATTAAGAGCAAAAGAACACATAGAAAAGGAACGAGGAGATGAAGTCCTCCAAACCCGAAAGGGTCAGTACCTATAAGTTGTAACCTTATGATTTGGTGAATAACCCAAAAATATACATTTGTGGGCTTTTGGAATCAATTTGTGCTTGAACACATATTTTGGACATGTAGGAAACAAACAAAATCAGAGACTTTTAACAATGGTGGAAAGAGAGTTGAGGATAGTGTGAGCCTCTTGTTGGAGGTTCAAACTGAAGGACATATGATGGGCATGATATAAGATTGATAATATACTGTTTGGAGAGCATTTGACCAGAAAACCCGTAGAATATTCATCGTAACTAGTATTGCTCGAGTAAATTCAAGAAGATGACAATTCTTTTGTCCAACCATTCCATTTTGTTAAGGAATTCTATGGAATGTGGTCTAATGTAGAATGCCGAGGTAATCAAGAAAAGAGGTAAACTTGTACTCACCCCCATTATATAAGCAACAAATTTTAATATATATTTCTAATAGGGTGTGAATCATGCTAGAAAGGCTTGAAGTTGGAAACCTTCCTTCTTTAAGCTGAACTCAACTCAACTCAACTAAGTCCTTTCGCAACTACATGGTGTCGGCTACATGAACCTACTTCCTCCACTCCGCTCTATCAAAGACTAAATTAACATCTAAATTCAAAGTAATTATATTATTTCTTATTTCTATCCATGTTATGGCCTTCCTCTACTTCTATCATTACCATGGATTGTTAATAGGTCACTCTTCCTTGCTAGGGCATCTAAAGGTCTTTGTTGTATGTGTCCAAACCACCTTATTCGGTTTTCTCTCATTTTATCTTCAATTGGGGCTACTTTTCCCATTTTTTGAATTGTTTCTTTCTAGTTGTACTCTCAGGTTCATGCAATAACTGAAGTACTTGAAATCTAAGCTCAGAGGTTGGAATAAGGAAAATGCCGTTAGTGCTTGCCTTACGCTTGACAACCTCCAGATATCCCTGAGGGGGCCCTCTATGGTTTGAGGAGATGGCCTTAGAAAGAAAGAGAATCAGATGTGAGTTTGTAGAGCTGAGTAATATAAGTTGGACAGAGTGTCGTTCCTGAAGGCAAAGGTGAATGGGCTAAGGAAGGCGATGCTAACACCAAATTTTTCCACCAAGTCCTAAGTTGCAGGAGAACTCACAACTCAATTACCAGAGTGGTGAAGGAGGACGAATCCTTAATTGAGGAAGAAGGGGATGTTATCAAGGAATTCACTGATTTTTATGAGGCTCTCTACAAGGATAGTGGTAAAGCTCTATGGGTTTGGATGGTTTGAATTGGAGTGGAATCACTTAGGAAGAATCTCGCTAGCCTGAGAGGCCCATTTCGGAAGATGAAATCAAGGAGGTTGTCCTTATTTGTGATGGTTCTAAGGCACGAGGCCCCAATGGATTCACTCTCCTCTTCTACTAGAAGTTTTGGGACGTTATCAAAGCTAATTTAGTCAAGGAAAAATAATTCTTTAGGAAGGGTGTGATTAATAATTGTACAAACGAGACTTATATTTGCTTGATCCCAAAACGGTAAACTTGAAGAGGGTAGCGGATTATAAGCCTAGCCTCATTTCAAGTCTTTGCAAGGTGATTGCCAAAATTTTGGCCTCAAGGCTTAAACAGGTTATGCGTAGTATTGCAGCTGAAAATCAAAATGGCTTTTGTCCAGGGAAGACAAATTACTGATGCAATTCTGATTTCAAACGAGGCTGTTGAGGACTTTCAAAGTAGAAAGAAAGAAGGCATCGTGTTTAAAATTGATTTAACAAAGGCTTGTGACACATTCAGATGGGGATTCTTGGATTTTATGCTGATGAAGAAAGGCTTTGGAGAAAGATGGAGAAAATGGATATGGGGTTTTCTATCCAATACATCTTATTCGATCTTTGTCAATGGTAGGCCGAGGGGCAAAATATGGAGCTTAGGAGATCTCCGACAAGGTGACCCATTATCACCATTCCTATTCACCTTGATGGCTGATACGCTTGGTAGGCTAATGGAAAAGGCGATTGAATGCTTGCTAATCTTAGGCTTTGTGGTGGGTAATGAGTGCGTCCATATCTCTCACATCCAATTTGCTGACAGTTGCTTGTTCCTTCTTGCACACGATGGCCATAGCTTTGTAAATACCCTCGAGGTTGCCAGTGTGTTCTCCACAGTTTCACGGCTATGCATTGACTGGAGGAAGAGTTTATTGGCTGGTGTCTATTGGAAAGGATCTTGAGCAATTTGGCTGCATCCACGAGTTGCTCTATTGGCCAGTGGCCCCTAAAAATACCAGGGATTACCCCTTGGAAGAAATCTTCTAAAGATGAGCTTCTGGGAGTGAGCACAATTGCGAGAAGGCTTGACGGCTGGAGAAGATCTTTTCTATCCAAGGGTGACAGACTTGCCCTCATTAGCGCAGAATTAGAAGCCATTCCCACTTATTTTATGTAGGTCTTCAAGATGCCTAACTAGGTTGCGACATTGATTGCAAAACTGATGAGGAATTTTCTATGGAAGGATTGTGATGACCACAAAGGTGGACATCTGGTCGGCTGGTGCATAGTAAGGAAACCAAAGGATTAAAGAGGTCTTGCCATTGGTAATTTACTCCTAAGAAATAAGGCCCTTGCAGGTAAATAGCTCTGGAGATTTTATTTTGAGAATGACGTGTTGTGGGCTAAGGTCATTAGAAGCATCCATGGGTTACAGGCGAATCTCAGAGATGCTGCATTTTGGGCTGACGCTACTTACAAATGTTCCTAGAAGTTAACTCCCTCCATCTTGCCATCCTTCTCCAATTGTTCTAGATTGAAAATGGGCAACGAGGAGAACATTGGAATTCTAGGAAGATACCTATGTAGGTAATGTCATCTTGGCAGAAGCTTTTACAAATATTTTCAGATTATCATCTCTTCATAACTCCCTTATCTCTTTTTTTTGCTTAGAGGGGGGATGAAATCTTCATTTGAGGAGAGATATTTCCGATAGAGAGTTGGACGAGATGTCCAACCTGATTGGTTTTCTAGAAGGCTTCTCGATGCCTAGTGGTGAGGACAGGGTAGTATGGTCTGCTCATAGCTCCGATACCTTGTCAACCAAATCCTTCCTGAATGCTCTTTTTTCCTCAGTCTCCTCTAACCCAGTCATCTTCACTTTCGATTTCATTGGGAGTGCCCATGTACCACTAAAAGTCAAATTTTGGGAAAGTTAATTGTGCAGACGTCCTTCAAAGGAAATTTATTTCTTGGTGCCTAAGTCCTAATTGATGTTGTATGTGCAGGCAAGATAACAAGTCAATCAAACATATTTTCACGTATTGCTCGTTTGCGAAGAAGGTATGGGAGCGTTGGAAGATCCAGTAAGGGTGGCCGGTGATGCAAATTAGGGAATGGTTATGTTCGTTCCCGACACACTTGTTTGTCCAACTATCCACTGGGATTACTAGAGATTGGATATTTTTGCTGCTATTTGGAAAGAAAGGAACGCTAGGATTGTTAATGATTCTTGTAAAAATGATTTTGAAGTTTGGGAAAACTCTCTTATTTTTTTGCTTCTTTATGGGTTAGTGAGAGCAGAATTTCCAAAGGCTCCCGGTTTTGTGATTGGGGTGCCATTTTGTATAGGATCTAATTTTTGTTTCTTGCTCAAGTAGGCATAGACTTGTATTGTTGGTGGACACCTCCTTCCCTTTTGTAGCCTTTCTTATTATTAATATATTCTTTTATTTTGATAAAAAAATCTATCTTTTAATGTTTTACCACATCCATTTTAACATGCGCATTTCTGTTATACTTAGTTTGTTCATATGTTGTTTCTTTGTTGCCCAACATTCTATTCCATATGGCATAACTGACCTAATAGTTGTTTTATAAAATTTTCCTTTCAACTTCAATGGGATACATCAATCATATAATACTCCAGAAGCACTCCTCAATTTAACCCATCCTACTTCAACTTATGATTCACATCCTCAGCTATTTTCCCTTCTTGATTAATAATGGATCCCAAATTCCTAAAATTTTTACTCCTTGGTATCTCTTGACTTTTAATCTTCTCTGTCTCTTCACCTATGATTCACACTCGTCGTTCTCCATCTTAAAAAAATATACCCAAATAATTCTGGAAAAATCATCCATAATAAAAGCGAGAACAAAATGTGTAGACAACATGAAGACCTCGCACATGAATAAGAAAATGCGTACCCAAATATCATTGCACTCATTGCCACAATACCACTAATGTCTTGATCATGACCACAATCGTGATGATGTTGTGGCTTCACCTAAACCTCACTGTTACCTTAACCAGCATCACCACCAATATCACCACCTCTTCGTTCCACCACACTACCATGGAATACCTATTTCTATCATCATATTGTTACCTGCACCTTGCGCAGTTCACTACAATTGCACCACTGCCATCACTAGTGGCATTGCCACAATTACTACTGCTAGTGCCTTTAACATCGCCAACATAAGCTACTACTGCTAGTGCCGCTAACATCAATATACCAGTGACATTGTTGCTGTCACCATTGTCATTAACTTTACGACCACCATATCACAGGTTCGAAACATCACCAAAACTAGTTGTATTGCTTTTGATACTTGCATTATTGGTATTTCCTATTGCCCACCACCTTTACTGCAACCTCCCCCATAATAACAAATGTTTCTTCCAGCATTAGAACCTATGACTATCACCTATGTTGCCTAGACTTAGGTATGGGTGTTGGATGCGGGTACGTATCTAGAGGTCCGACTTGTTCATTTTCAAATTCTAGGATACTGGACTCCGCTATATTATATGTTATTCTTTTTTTTGTGTTTTCTTTTCACTCATTTATTGTCCGTTTTGTTCTTCCATTTAAGTAAATTTCACCAATTAGTCATTATCTTCTTTAAGGCTTTCTTTTCTTTCCATTGGAGAATCTACATAGTAATATTCTAAAATCTAAAGTGTCGGACACATATCCCATACTCATGTAGTATGATGAAGTGTCGGACACGGGTATGTTGGGCTAAATTAAAGAGTCCGGGTAACATAGACTATCACTACCGTGAAATCAGTACACAATCGCCATACTTACACATTGCTACCACATCACTGATCCCAAGTGTTGTTCACACCACATTGTCACTCTGTTATTAACACGTTCACTCAACTAACAACGTGTCAGTTCTTCTATTTGACATTCTTAGTAATTTTCACTGAAACAAGCCATTCAACTTCATTTAAAAAAAAAATATGGATGAAAAAATCGGACACGCTAGTCCTTAAGAATATTGTACCAGGGTAGTACATTAAAGCAAACATTGGCTTTTATACTTTGAATTTTTCTTGTTTATTGTCATGTATTTCATTTAATATCCCAATAAATGCATTTTGTAGGCTTTTGCTGATGCTTATTCAACTCTCGAGCGTGAACTTGAACACCTTCCTGGTAATGGCGATCCTACTGCAAAGCAACTGTATAGACTGTTGCCCAAAATTATACCAAGTATGGATCATATGTAGAAAACCTTGTTCATTTGAAGATTTATTATAGGTATGGTGCATGTTGAGTTATTATTCATATTTTTTCATGGTTTCTACATTTGTATTTTCTGCTACAGTAGTTTTCATTTCACACACTGGAATCTCTATTTTATGACACTCCGGGAGAATTTTTTTTGCAGGTCTAGGTCAATTTCTTATTATGGCCCATGTTTGTCATATTTGGAGTTGAAATTGGCTAACCTTTACATCGACTTAAATTCCTTAATGGTATTTTGTTACTTGTAATAGCTGGATTATGTGTATTTGCTTATTGAGCAATCCTATGTTTAATGGTTATATTTCATTTCTAAAAGCTTGGCAGATGATATTGGAGTTTAAGATTGATCCAAGTCTCCAACAAGTCTGGCCTGAATGTAGAGCAAATTGTTGGCCCAGGTGACCCAACTGGGATGAAAGAATGAGACAAGTAATGACACAACATCCTTTTCTATCAAGACAGTTGCATTCGTTTTTCATATTTCACCTTCTTATATTTTGGAATATTGTGCAATTTTTCTGAAAGTGTATATAATTTGTTACATCTTGCTTTAAGGTACAAATTTTTGCTTTATCATTGTATGAGCTTGAGAGTGGCGGTTGATGGAATAACTATTCAAGTCTGAATTTCTGTTACTCATTTTTAAGTAGGCTCATTTTTTTTGTTAGGTTGAGGGCTCCCTTCCTGTAAGAGTGATAAGCATATTCTATTTAAGGAACTAAAATTAGTAGCTGATTTTGTTTTCAGTGTCCTTGCCTTGTTCAAGACATTGTGGTTCACAGTATGATTCCTATTTCATCTTATGCACTTTCTTGAGCGAGGTTTCAAAATATTAGATAAATGAAAACCATTCGATCTTGTGGTTTTATTGAAGTCTGTTAAACCAGGTTAAAGCTTTATCTCTGGGCTGATTTTACTCTGAATGTTTTTCCCTTCTTTACCTGTCACATCCATTCTAATCGGAAACCCTAATCAATCCAATGCCCTACCTCAAACCTTCATTGGTTTGGAGAGTAAATATGATTAACCTAGCATTGCTTCAGCTATAATCAACCAACATTCATCATGTCTTAAAGATAACTGCTGACCATTCTAGTTCTTAAAACAAGGTCAACATCAGTTCCATAATCAATACTACATTAAAACATCATCTTTAACGTAAATCTACCTTAAAGCCAACTGTCCAAATTCCTGTATCTGTTAAAAATAAAAGCCTTGGTTGTCCTGCATAAGGAATTGTAAACCTAAGTTCCGGCATTTTGTATTATTTTAGCTAATTTTCAAAACTAAATTTCATGTTTAAGATTAATCTTTAAATTCGTAAACTTCTATATTGAATCTGATATTCAATTAAATTCAGAGATCACTTGACAG
The DNA here is from genome assembly GCA_035771175.1 of Paratinospora sagittata. Taxonomy (NCBI): domain Eukaryota; kingdom Viridiplantae; phylum Streptophyta; class Magnoliopsida; order Ranunculales; family Menispermaceae; genus Paratinospora; species Paratinospora sagittata. Next base: position 26,493,560 of record CM069604.1, on the reverse strand, counting down.
TTTTTTCAATCATCATCTCTGTAATATTTGGTTAGTATTGGGAATTTGGGATCACTCATCCATTCTCTAATTTTTGGCCTTGCAGATATTGTTCCTGGTTCTCAGCTAGTACTTACTTTACCCTTGGATGCACTTATGTTGAGTAAAGAAACGGTTCTCATTGGCAAGAATTTATATCTTTCTTGAAAAATTTATATGTTTGTATGATACTCAGCTAGAAGGGGAGCCTTGGCGCAATGATAAGAGTTGCTGTCGTGTGACTATGTCGTCACGGGTTCGAGTCGTGGAAACAACCTCTTGTGAAGCAAGGTAAGGTTGTGTACAATAAACCCAAATGTGGTTCGACCCTTCCCCGACACCCCACATAAGCAGGAGCTTCGTGCACTGGGCTGCCCTTTTTTTATTTTTTTATTTTTTATGATACTCAGCTAGGAATCATGGATATTTGAGTTATCTAATGCAAGTGGTTAGGTTCACTTAATAGACCTTAAATTGCATGAATCAAATTCACATAGCTCTCATATAACTATCTGAAATTAGTGAATTTTATTTAGGTTCCTTTTTATACTGAGGTTCAAGTGTATTTTCTTTTATTATGCCGTCTACTAGCTTTGTCACCTATATGGAACCATTTATGTACGGATTCTAGTTGTGCACCAATTGAGTTGGTTGTTGCTATATGGATTTATTTTTCATCTAAACTGATTAATCTACCAGGTATGTTTTCCTAAGCATCCATGAGGCAAGACGAGGTCTGGCATGTTGTGTTTATGAAATGAGCTTTCTGGTTCAACAAATGCAAGATAATCCTGTGCAAGAACTTGAGTTCGTATTGACTTGTTTGGTGGTGTTGTCTTGATTTTGTTTCACAAAATGGTGGCTTCAGCTACAAGGTGTATGAAGCTTCAATGGACCAAATGAGAACTGGACTGGCACTTCTTGTCCAGGAAATTGTCTTCCTGGTTCAGCAGGTATAGTTGCTTTTGTTCATTTACTTCATTCATTCAAGCTGTGTTGGTAGTGTTGGTCATTGCTTGTTTTTGCATGTTGTGCTTTTTAAGTGCTTATTCTTATATTGTGCCTTGTGTTGGCTGTTGGGGCGTGTGTGTGTGTCAATTTCTTTATTACATAAGTCATAATTTCTTTCTACCATGTAATCAAATGTTAACATATGTTGGTCTAACCCTATGTTGGCCGTTGGTCTGTCAATCTTTCTTACACAAGTCTGAAATTCTTTCTACAATGTAATCGAATGTTAGCATTTGTTGGTCTAACTCTATGTAGGCTGATGTGTCAGTTTTTATTTGGGGCAATGTGAAATGAAACATATATTTTTCATTGAATTAATGCTGGACCTATGTTGGAATGTTTAGCCAAGGTATGGACCCGAGAGTGTGTGTGTGTGTGTGTTGGGGGGTTGAATTAGGTCCTTATGAACATGAATAAAGTGTGGAAATAAAACAAATGAGTAGACACATGATTTTTACATGGTTCAATAAACCTTTGCCTACATCCACGACTTTGGATCCCCCTTCTAAGATTTCACCTAAATTGACATTGAGCTAACAGTATTCATGGTTCTTCATCTCATGCTTGTTGTCTTGTGTTCGGTAGCTCATATGTACTGAGCTCGTGGTCTAACATCTACCCCGTAAACCTCTTAGGTGGTAAAGAAGGCATTGAGGGGAGGCTTAATCAGGTTGGAATTTCAGTGAGAACTCAGACTGAACTGATCCTTAGTATATGATGATCCTTGAGATGTGCATAGTTGCCGATTTTTAGATTGGTTGTGCGTTGGTTTGCCTTCTCTATCTCATGTCTGTTTGATCGACCTTGAGATACACATTGGACAAATTGGACAGTTTTGAGCATGTTGGGCCTTAAGTATAAATTGGGGACATCATAATTTGATGAACTTCATCCAACTTTGCTCGGCTTTGTTCGATACAAATAGATCGGTGCTATGTGGTGAATGCTTCACCTGGTCTTCCTTTTTGTCAAAATGACTTCCTCTTCTTTTTTAGGTTGGTCCTCGTCTTCCTCTTCTTCTTCAGGTTGTTCTGGCTTACTTCCTCTTAGGAGATCTACTCCTAGCGATCACCTTGTACCTCCGAGGTTTTTGTTGCCGAGCAGTCTTGAGTCCATTAATTTGGACAACCTTGAGGTAGGTTGTTTACCCATGTCCCTTTCTTCTTTTTTATCAAAACCTTCAAGGTATGCTTGATAATCTTGTTGAAGCCTTGACTTGACCATTCGCTTGGGGATGTGTTGGAGTGAAGAAGAAATGACAAATACCATGCTCAACACAAAATACTTTGAATTATGCATTGTCGAACTATCAACCATTATTGGTTATGATGGCATATGGCACATTGAAGCAGCACACAATTGATTGCAAGATGAACTTTGTGGTCTTTTGCTTGGTGATTTAGGCTTGCCTCTGACCATTTAGTAAAGTAGTCGAGTACCACAATTGCGAACTTTATCTAACCTTGGCACCAATAGAGGTCCTATCAGGTCTACCCTCCATTGAGCAAATGGCCATGAACTTTGAATAGGGAATATAGGTTCTCAAGTGGAGCTGGTATAATCTTAGCATGCCTTTAGCAATTGTCACACCTTCAAGAAATCTAAATTGCGTCACAATGTACTATTGTCCAATATGGTAGCCTTGTTGTTACACTTCATATGCAAGAGCTCTACCTCTTGAGTGGTTGTCACCTTTGTTACCTAAACTCGGGCAAGGGATATGGGTACATATCTAGAGGTCCAACTTGTTTATTTTCAAATTCTAGGATACGGGGACTCGACTGAAAAGTGTCTTGAAATTTGGATTTGGGTACTTAGACAATGTTATGTTCACTATGCAACATATATTATATGTTGTTCTTTCCTTTTTGTTTTTTTTTTTCACTCGTTTATTGTCTTTTTTGTTCCCTCACTTAGGTGAACTGTCACCTGTTAGTCATTATATTCTTTCATGCTTTCTCTTCTTTCCATTAGAAAATCTACATAATAATATTCTGAAATTCAAAGTGTCAGACACATATTCCATACCCATGTCGTATCATGAAGTGTGAGACACGGGTATGTCAAGATAAAGTAAAGTGGCCGGGTAGCATAAGTTGGCACTCACCTTTGCATGGATTTCCTCCATGACTTGCTAAGCTTGTCGTTCTTTAAGGCACTTCAAATGAGAAGTGGGAAGCTGTTGCGATAAAGATAGTCATCTATTACAACATATCAAGATTCTTGTCGTTGTATCTTCCTTGCCAGAGTTTTTTTGTTTGGTCAATGTTGTCAGGGCAACAAGGTGATGTATAGGTGATATCCCTTGTCTAGATGAGACGATGCCTAGGTGACATGTAAAATTTATTTATAGATCCTTGAAAAATTAATTAATTTACTTATAGGTTCCTGACAATTTAATAACTATTTATTTATATGAGTTATAATTAACACACACACACATATATATACTACTGCTACTACTACCACTACTATAATGCAAATACTTCAAGGAGCTCACGGGGTGATCATTTGCAAAATGGCTGCAGAGTTTCAACAATTGCCCAAGATGAAGACATTGTTGGAGATGCGGCAGGATTTGTAAAACTGGCAGAGGGAGTGGCACGAAGATGGTGTCGTGGTTGTCCAGCACCATAACAGAGGAAGTAGGGTTTGCCATCACTGCTTGCCATTTCAATATTTCTTTTTTTGGGTGTTGCTGATACTATTGATTCATTTTTTTTTCGCTAGCGTTAATGAATGACCCAATTGGATCATCAAATGTTACAGAGGATACCCAAAATTGAATGAATAAAATTAAAAAGAAAATCTGAATATTAGTTGTATTTGTGTTGCTGAGATTCATGGTTTTTGTCAATTTCTAAATGTTATTTGTTTTTTGGCCTGTTTTGTATCAATTGAATGGATGGAAAAGACTGTTTTGTTGAGTTTCTTTTTTTTTTTTTTTTTAAATTTCTTTCTTTCATTGATTTGCAGCATGGTTTGATTGTTGTGAAGAATCAAAGATTTTTAGGCTACCAAGCACTGTTAAAAATGGGGTTTAAACTTCAAATTGAACCAAATTTTTTGACTGGGCAAAATTTATGTTCTTTGTAACTTTCTCTTTGATAATTCAATTTGGTGTGGTTTGCATTTTGTTTTTATATATGAAACTATTTATTTCTATCATAATATATGGCTTAGATATGAATAATTCACTTGGAGCGCGGAATTGGATAGGATAAGATAATTTTTAGTTCAATTTTTATGTTTGGCTGTCTGGATGAAATAAAAAATAATTTAATTTAACTTTTTTATTTTGTTTTAACAAGATAAAACAGTGACGATTCAAAGTTGGAGATTAATTTTTTTCGTCTCTTCGTACGTTCATTTTTTTAGGGTAATTGAAAGTTGAAAGTTGTTTTTTGCGTATTTTCTGCAATAGATTATGGTGTTTTGCAAATGTTGATTATAGTTGAAATTTGAGACGATGAAATTAATGGGTTGATAGTTTTTAATTCTATCTTATGTTGCACTAAACATAGGATAATATTAAAATTAATTTAATCTTATTTTATCTTATTTAAATTAATTTAATCTCATGAAAATAATTTTATTTTATTCTTGCATTAAACATATCCTTAGGGTCCGATTAGTATGCGGGATATGATGAGATTATTTTTGTGAAATTTGACATGATAGGATATGATAGGATTAAAAATAGTGTAATTTTATGTTTGGATTGTGTTTGAGAGTAGAATTAAAAAATAATTAAATATTTTTTGGACAACTTAATTTTTAAAAAAATTATATTAAACTTATAAAATAAAAAATAAAAAAAATTAAAGCCACTAATTTTTGCCAAAAATCAGTCAGGCTTGTTTTGCAAATCGTAAAATTAGTTAATAATTTTTTTTTTTTTTTTTTGTAAAGAAATTTTAAAGAAAAAATATGCAAGAGGAGAAGAAAAAAAAAAGAGGCGGGGTAAACAATTTTATTATTTTTGGTGGCATTGGTTTAAGGTGATAGACAGGTGACGTGAGATCATTTTTATTCCATTCTATCTCACCTTTAAACACATTATAGAGGCTAAAAATATTTCTATCTCATCTTATTTGGGCAGCCAACGGCCCTTATAGAATAGTTAATTTGTAAACTCAGGAGATGAGGAAACACCGAAAAAAGAATCATATATTTTACACGCAGAAGGCTAATTCTTGTGCCTATTGACTTGTATATATATATATATATATATTTGTTATGACCCTCCTTTAACACTTTCAAAATTTCAAAAACACTCCTCTGCTTGCCTAACCTCTTTTTTTTTTTTTTTTTTTTTTTTTAAAGAGAAACAAACAAATATATTATAATAAAGAACCTGAACAACAGCAAAAACAAGCAAACAACATCCAACCCATGAGTACTAGAGGTACTCCCCAACCACAAAAAGATCAACCGGTCAAAATTAGATACAAAGTTCTCAATTTCTAATCCAATCATTGATTGTATAATTTCCATTAATCTTGAAAGCCACTAACCAAGAACTCACCAAAACAATAGTGTCATTCCAAAGAGTCTCTGCACTCCTAGCCACATCATAAAAAATTCGCTTATTATGCTCTAACCGCACCATCCATAACGTTGCTAAAGAAGCCGATCTCATCACATTCACACATCTACTTTGAAGACCCTGGATATTAGCCATTGAGGAGCAATCATCAACGAACATCGGAATCAAAAGTTATCTCCCAACCTCGCGTGCCACTCTTCCCGTAACTTAGTCGAAAAAGAACACCTAAAGAACACATGATCAACATTATTTGCATTCTTAAAACATAGTAAATAGCAGCGTGAGAGCAAAGAGATGTGGTAAGATCTTTTGAAGAGAGTCACCCATGTTAAGCTTGTAATAAGTCAAGATTGACCCAAATATTTTAACTTCAGAAGGGACTTAAGCTTTTCAAATAAAATGGGCATGAGGGAATAAAGGGACATTGACATCATCAATTAAGGCTTGAAAAAAAGATTGGGTAGAGAATGCACCCGAGGAATGGAGCTCTCCCATGAGAAACGGTCTGGGCCTAAAGAGAATTCAGCAGAGCTAATAAGGGATAATAAAGATGTTAGTTTGACTTGTTGGCCAACAATTAGGGTGTTACATTTAGGAGGGTGTTACATTTACAGTGTTTGGGAATTGAAGATTTCATTGAATAGTCACCGAGGGATCATGCCTAGGGCTGACGACAAAACCCGCTGACCCACAAAACCGGGTTTGAAAGTCGTAAACCCGAAAGGTCAAGTCAGCACGACGGGTTGGTGTCTATCCAACCCGACCCGCCCGACACATGTCTTAACATTTAAAATCTGCCACTACTTTATTATTTTTAACCATACACATGAAACATAGCATATTTGAGCGAGACTTGAAGCTTAAGTGTTCGCCCAATGCATGGGTGCTTGAATCGTTGAAGGCGCCCCCCACTCTCCACTTTTCCCACCGATGTGTGATTAAAAGAAAAGGGGTTCCTCTTGTGTTTGTCTTAACATTTTTCTTTTCTTCTTCTTCTTGGCGGTTCTACTAATATTTGTTTTCTATGATAATCAATGTTGATCTAATGAGTAATCCAATTTGAACAGATTTGGTTGTCTAATGTGAGATTATGTGGATCAACAAGATCAAGAGCAATCGCTTTTTTATTTTAATTTTTGGTGTTTGAAGCTGCTGGAGAACACATGATGAAGTGACTTGTGGCATTTTGGTGTAGGAGCATTATGGCAAGCATCACCTTAAAAGGACCGTTTTTTGAGAAGAAACAGTTTATTCCCTAAACCCAACCCTCCTTTGGAAATCCGGCCATTTTGAAACTGACTATACTACACCAACAAATCTTGACCTGACCACCTGGCACCGCATGCACTAGACGACCTATGGACCCAACCCGCATCCGGGACTTCACCGCAAACCCACCACCACGGTAGAAAATATTCTCCTGTGCGCCCCTTGAGATGTTTGAAAATCTGACAAAGCTGTTATATCAATTTTTCATTGATGAGAAACTAGTGAGCAGCTTGTATACGGCTAAAATCAATTTCCCATTGATGAACTACTGTTCAACGTTGTGCCTTGATTTGAATCATGCTAGAAAAGCTCTTGTTTGCATGGTTAAGATGACTCAAATTGGCATCTTAACTTAATTTAGCCAGTCCCAAACTAAAAGTTTGAAAAAACGATGTAATCTAATGTTTCTTAATTTAGAAGATGCCTGAGAATCTAAATTAAGGACATTTGTCTGAACTTAATTTAGCTCGATTTGACTAGTACACTAACTTGATACATTATAATATTATATATACACTGCCAACTAAAATGCTCATTAATTATTCTTATTAACATTAATAACAACGCATGGACAGATATAGATTGATAAGTGCATGAGATAGGGGGCAGATACTATGAGAATAAGATCAATGTAGGTGTATTGATATACCGCATAACTTAAAGGGAAAAAAATGAAAAAAGTTGAACTTATATAAAGATAATAAGTGTGACTATAAATAAAAATGAGGTACATATCATTTCTTTAAAAAAAAATCAGATTTTGGTTAAATTTTCAAGTACATTACCTTTTTATTACTTTGTAATATCATGAAGTGTGTTGTATTCATTTATTTAAGCAAAATGCTATACAAACATTTATACCCTTTTTAATGAGTTATTGTGTTGTATTAATATTGTACAAAATATTATATTTATTTAATTAATTCTATTATTGATTATTTTGTCAAATGAGGTGTTAGGTTCCCTTAAAAAAAACTGAGGTGTTAGATAAACAAAAAGAATTATTTTTGCATGGTCTATTTAGCTTGAATATCATTAATATTTATTTGTTCTTAATAGGCCAATATCTAGGTTGTAATCATGTATCAATAGTTGAAAAAAGTATAAAACTAGAGCAAACTCAACAAAACACAAGGATGACACAATCAAATTTACTCATAAAGTTGAATAGGTTTCTTAAACGGTTGAACAAATTAATGTTGCAATTTTACTTTACAATTTACAACTCAAGCTCATCAACTTCCATGAAAGACCACCATTAAAGCATGTAAAAACACTTTAAGTCATGAAATTTAGGCTCAAGGACACTAGGCTAGGATTTACAATTCGAAACCCTAACTTTACACAAAATTAAAGCTCATGCATGCCATCAAAACACCAATCAAAAGCTGGCAATCAACCTAAAAATCAAAACTAGGAAGGAAATGGGCTAGAATTCTTACCTTGGGAGCAACTCTCACAAGCCCTAGCTCCAATTCACCAAAAACCCCCAATTTTCTTCTTCTCTCTCGTTTCTCCTCTTCTTCTAATTGGAAATGGTGCAAATGAGGAAGAAAAACAAGTGATGTGCGCGATATAGGTAACAAGCAAAGCAATAAAGTGCATGAAAAATAAACAAATGGACACAACGATTTATAGTAGTTCGGTTCCCCTTGAACCTACTCCACTACCTGATTACCCACGATCAGGATTTCTCAAATCCACTAAGTCTATCTAACTTATGGGTGTAGATAGAAATTGTACAATCTAGTCAACTTACGGGCGTGACTAGAAGCCGTAAACCTAACCAACTTGCGGGCATGGTTAGAAGCTGTACACTAACCAACTTACGGGCGTGATTAGAAGCCGTACAAATATAGTATAATCCCCTAGTTGACAAACGCGACAACTTTACACTCAAGGTTACAAATGATATTAAGAGAAGTTCTAGGAACTCTCTCACAATTCTAGCATACAACCTTGTAATGAGTAATCCAAACTATTCCAACCACAATATGTTAAGTGAAGTGCACGTTGAAATAGTCTTTTAAAAATACATGCAAACGATTCAAAATATGTTTATGCAAGTTCAAGAATCATATGCATATACATGTATTTCCAAATATTGATTTTAAGTATGATAAATGAAGCACAAGAATCAATAAGCAAGTTATTGATCAAAACTTATTGATTCAAAGATATAGATAAATATTCAAGTGTGTGAATCAACAAGGAAAAATTGATTCAAATAATATATGTTAAGCACAAGAATCGATATCACACACAACACATGAAACAATAAACCAAGATGATATAAGTTGTAGGATCAAAATGGTTTCACACAATAGAGAGAAAAATAGTTTTAATAAGATAGTAAATCAAACAACAAAATCATTTCTACTTAAACACAAACACAAGAATCATAAAAGGAACTCAAGGTCATATCAGACGTTCAAGATCGTTTCAATTAAAGGACCTCAAAAGATCATATCTTGATTTCAAGATCATCACACGAACGATTCGATCAAGCTTCAAGACTACATCTTTCGATCAACGTTCGAGACATTCAACTCAAACTCGAAGTTCACCTCGAAGATCTCATAGTGAAGAGTTGGATTTAAAGATTATGAGAAATATGATAAATACACAGTATTTAAGGTATATCTTTCTCTAATCGATATTGCTCAAACGTTTTTCAAAACCATGCACAAATCACTTGCATATTTGCGTGTTTTGTCTTATGCTTTACGGTATTTCAAATGATTTAATTTTTTATGTTTAATTTACAATTTATCGAGTTTTTATTCGCATTAATCATATTTTTAATCGCCAGTCAAAACTATGTTTCAAGAGTCTTTCAGGACGCTAATTATTTAGCAGCGCTCTCCTGAACTTGATAAGTCAGGACGCTGATAACATTCAAGGTTGAATTGAACTGATTAATTAGGACGCTTACTTGTAAGTAGCAACCTCCCTTAAGTCAACCTTTGAAATTGTCAGGACGCTGACTTAGCATCAGCTTACTGAAAGATTCCTAAGTTCTTCAAAGAATTTATCTTTGAGGACGCTGATAGTCATAAGTTGGATAAACTATCAAGACGTTATTTGGATAGGAGCACCCTCATCTTTGGGAACCAAGTTAATAACTTTCAGGACGTTGATTGTCCTTCAGCACACTTGGTTTTGTTTTTCAAATGTTTTAAAATGTCAGGAGGCTTACATAGTTGTAGCATCCTTGTGTTTTATGTTTTAAAAGGTACGATGCTCACTCAGAATAGTAGCGCCCTCACGCACTTAATTGTTTTAAGACAAAACAATATGCTAACTGTGCATAACGCCCTTAGGTTTAAGTCACTTATGTCCTAAAGAAAGTCAGGACGCTTACAAGTTAGTAGCGCCCTCACTTCATTGTTCAGCAGGACGCTTATACATAATGAGCGTCCTCAAAGAACAAAATGACAAAGTTGATATTATGCGTCAGGACGCCGATTATGCAATCAGGACGCTAATTGAACAACCGTCACTGTTTTAACAAGTACACTATATCAGTCTACTTTTTCAGAACAGATCTTTGGACAACCAACCTGTCCAAATGTTGCCCAGATTGTCCACGTTGAGTTTTTTTTTAAAGATTAACGTAGTGCTGACACTGTTCAGAAAAAATTGTTTGACAAATTTTGCATCGAGATATTTTGATATATGTCGCCGATTCAATGGGCGGCATACATAAAAATTAAAACAATACCCCTCTCGGAGAGCCATGGCGCTGCGCAATGAACAATAAAGCAGCACCGCGACACTCCAAGAGGTTATTTCATGTATGCCGCCCATTGAATGGGCGACATACATGAAAATTAGGTCCCCTCTATGAACGCAGCGCGCTGCGTTCTGCTTTACTGTTCATAGCGCTGCGCCGCGAAGCTTCGAGAAGGGTATTGTTTTAATTTTTATGTATGCCGCCCATTGAATAGGCGGCACCTCGTAAAAACAATTCACACTTAAATAAACCAAAGGCAATTTTTTTACCAGGTGCCGCCCATTGAATGGGCAGCACCCATATTAAAAAAAAAATCAAAAGAGCAAATCGCAGAAGCCCCCTTCTGCGAATCGCGTTAAGGATAAAAACCCTTAACGATGTTCGCTGTAAACAGTAAAAACGAGAAGAAGATGAGGCGCTGTAAAAAAAAAAGAACCGAAAAAAAATGAGAAAACACTCACGCCGTCTTCAGCGTCTTCTCTCAGGCGGCGGCTCTCCCCGGTCTCCTCTCTGACATCTTCCTTTATCTCCCTGACATTCACCATATTTGGTTTAATTCTATTCCAATCTTTTTTTAGTCAAAAGTAACTATTTTTTTAGGGTTAATTGATTTTGGATATGTTTATTTAATCATTGTTATTGTTGTTGTTGTTCTTGTTGTTTTTGACTATTTTCTCTCCGACATTCAACATATTTAGATTGATTGTATTCTTACCTTTTTTTAGTTGAAAGTAAGTAATTTTTCTAGGGTTTTAATAATTTTGGAGATGTTTATTTAATCATTATTGTTGTTGTTGTTCTTGTTAGTTTTGACTAATTTTTTAGGTTTTTTTTTTTATTTTAAAGATCTTGATTCAATCTTTGTTGTTGTTGTATTTGATTTTGGTAATTGAGCTATAGTTTTTTGACTTCAAAGTAGAATAGTAGCAATATTCTAATAATTTAATATTAGCTAGCAAAAAAAAAAAGAACGTTGAGTGTTAATATTCTAGGTCTATTTTTAATTTTTTTCGATTTTTGTTAATTTTTAATATATTTGATTAAATGTCCCCTTTGTTTGAAATAATTTTTAATATATTTTATGATCTTATTATCACGCACATGACATGAGATCTGAGATAATCCAATTGAATCAATTTATTTCAATTCGATTTTGAATTTATTAAATCTTGGTCTGGCATGACTCTTTTTTTTAACTTGATATAACTTTATCATTAAATTATGTAAGTATTGTATTTATATAGTTTAGTATATATATATATATATAATTTAGGTCCTACATTGTTGATGTTTAGGGTACATTATGGATGACAAAATCGTCTCGATTATATGTTACATGAATGGAGATATGGTACATGGACCTAACGGAGTTGACTATAGTTGTGGGCCTTCTACTGGTATTATAGTTAAAATGGAGCAAATATTAATGAATTGGAATGTATTATACGGGAGGCATTGTCAATAGATCGTCGATCGACAGGGTTAAGTATGATGTATCGCTACCTAATTTTTTTAGGAAGTGGAACATGTTTTTTCAAGCCCTTGCCAATTTTCAATGATCAAAGTATACAATTCATGTGGCAAGTTGTGTCTCAATTTCTACCTCCTAATACTATAGAGATGTACTTGGCTATTCAACATATTACTGCGGATCATAGTCAACCGACATATCACAACGAAGATGAGATGATACATAATAGGGTACGGGATGGTGATGCAAGAGATGAAATGGTTGGTGGCGACACTATACCATATGTTTTCACTCAATCTCAACCATTTGAGGCTACAAACGAGAATGATTCTAATGAACTCGGCGTGGATAACAAGAACGAAAAGGACGATGCCCGTGTAGATGACCTAGTGCAGGGCATACATGATCCTTCTTATGATCCACCTGGTTGACTTGAGGACGTGATTAATGAAGGTGCACTTGTTATGGAACTAAGAACAGGAGTAGAAACCATGCCAGGGTATGAGGTATTGACTCTGTTGTACTACAATATAGACTTCGATGCAGTTAATGTGACAGCTGACGAACATTTGTTGCGGGGTGGGGCCTATCAAAACTACATTGGTGGATTGTATAAAGGACTGAGGTTTAACAGTAAAGATAAATTACAATATACAGTGAAACGATATTGTATTAAGAATCACCAAGAATTTGTAATTATTGACTCTGATAGAAAATCTCGGGCTGTTCTTTGCAAGCAAGCAAGGGATGGTTGCAAATGGATGTTGCGTGCGTGCAAACGCAAGTTGCATGGTCTTTGGGAGGTTACTAAGTATCATGCAACTCACACATGTTTATGAAGGATTATCACAAGATCATTCCCATCTCAATTCTAACTTGATATGTGCAGAGGTCTTCAATTTGGTTCATTGAGATCCAAGCGTTTCTATAACTACTTTGCACCAGACCATGAGAGATAAATTTGGAGATGATGTTCACTATAAAAGGGTATGGTAGGCTAAGATAAAAGCTTTTGTAAAGATTTTTGGTGATTGGGAAACATCATATCAGATGCTTCGTAAGTGAAAAGATGTGCTTGTACAAACGAATCCAGGGACACAAGTAGAATTAGAGGAAAGTCCACTGCAAGAGAGATTAGTAGAGTTCAAGCGGTTTTTTTGGGCATTTGGACCTTGCATTGAAGGTTTCAAATACTGTAGACCCATTATTCAAATTGATGGCACCCATTTATATGGAAAGTATGAGGCGAAGCTCTTGATAGCGACATCAGTCGATAGTAACGGACATGTCTTCCCGCTTGCATTTGCTGTTGTAGCAAATGAATCAACAGATTCATGGAGTTGGTTCATGAAAAAATTGTGCTCATTTGTAACTGATAGAACTGGGATTTGTGTGATATCTAAACGACATCATGAAATAAAAAGTGCAATGAAGCGACCTTCTAATGGTTGGTGCGAGCCTCTTGGGCACCATAGGTATTGTTTGCGTCATGTGGATAGCAATTTGAATACAAAGTTTAAGAACAAGGAATTAAAAGAATTAGTAATGCAAGCTGGCAAACAACACCAAGTCCGAAAGTTCAATGCATATGTAGATCGTATCAAAACATTCAATCCCGAAGCTCATGGATGACTTTCCAAGATTGATAAGAAAAAATGAACACAAGCATACGATGAGGGTTATCGATATGGTTGGATGACTACGAACCTCGTAGGTATGATGTTTATACATTATTTTCACCTAATTATTACTTACTGCAATATGAAAAATTCAAAGCCTTTTTTGCTTACTTCAATGCAAAGTGTTTCAATGGTGTGCTCAAAGGTGTTAGAATGTTGCCAATATGTGCTCTAGTTCAAATGACTTTCTATCGGTGCATTGCATACTTTGAATCAGGGAGAAAAGTATACGAGGAAGCTTTGCAACAAGGCCAGACGTACACTACCTATGCAATGACGTTACTCAAACGATGGCATGAAAAATCAAAGGCACATCAAGTAACACTTATTGATAAGGTGCAAGGAGAGTTTGACAGGTCGTAGTGGGTTTTATATGGATATGGGCAACCATAAACAAGTTGTGAATCTCTCTAATAGAACTTGCAGTTCTCGGAAATGGCGGTGTTTTGGCATTCCTTGCTCGCATGCCCTTGCCGTGTGCTCCTTTGCTAGAACTAATCGATGGAGTTACGTGGAAGAGTGTTATCGATGGGATACTTTTATAAAATGCTACTCCGCTTCCTTTAGAGGCATCCCACATGAAGACTATTGGCCATCGGTGACATATCTTTTAGTACTTCGACCACCACGAAACGTAAAAAAGGACGGACAGTTTCGAAAAGGATTAGAAATGAGATGGACTGGTGCGAACCAAGTGAGAAGATCTTATGTGGACATTGTCATCAACGTGGAAATAACAGGAAATATTGTCCAAGCTTGAGGGGAGAGCAAGCTTCCACGAACCCATAACATGTGCTAATTGTAACGTGAGATGTATTGTAATGTTGTAACCATCTGACTCTTATGGGTGTGCACTGTAATGTTATAAACTTTATCTTTTATGTATATGCATTGTGAATTTCTAATGAAATTTTTGGCATGAGTATATGCTATAATGTTGTTATGCGTTTCTTTTTTATGTGCATGTACCGTTCATTTTATAATTATATAGAGCAACTCCGTTGTAATCAATTGTTAACTCGTTGCATTTGCAGCAAATATGGATCCCGATCCGTCTGATCGTCATTCATCTGATCATTGGAGTTTCGACTCCTCGTACCATTATACGAGTATGCATTGTGATTTTTTTATGAGTCATGTTAAATATCACGATTAGGGTTTTTTTTTTATGACAAAAGTGATTTTTTCCAGGTGGTGTGGATCTCGGTCCGTCTAATCTCGGTCCATCTAATCCTTTTGTCCCATTGTCGCGTATGCAATATAGATTTTAACTTGTAATATTTTTTATGAGGAAAGTAAATTGTACACACCTCGTAATATTTTTACTTGTCTTTGCAGGTAGTATGGATCCGGGTCCATCTAATCCTTCTATCCTATACATGCAGAACAGACATAGATCATCTATTGTGTGGGACGAGCCGGTATGTTTTTCCTGGCAATATATGTTTGTTTATATGTTCAATAAATGTCGTACTAGTCAATTTTGTTTAACGTTAATTGTATGTCCATTGTGATCTTAAACAGGTTGGCCATCATATACGTGTTAGGCGTCGTGATGCATCCCTACACCGTAATATGCCTATCCATAGTCTACTCATTCAACCTCTACAACAAGCAGGTTTTTATGGAGTGACTCGAGTAGGGTTTATTACATTTGATTGACAATTGATTATTGGCTTTGTTGAGCGGTAGAGACCAGAGACTCATACTTTTCATCTGCCGCATGGAGAGTACACCATTACACTTCAAGATGTAGAGGTACAGTTGGGACTTTCGGTTGATGGTCTACCTGTGACGGGGTCTACTCAACATGACCGGTTTGATGTATGCGAGGAGTTGTTAGGCTTTAGACCACCCGACCACAAATGAAAGGTGAAAAGTTGAAGATGAGTGCGTTGGCACAAATGGTTCCCCAACCAGGTCCTACTGATGAGGAGCTGGGTATGCATGATCAAGATGATCCTAACGACGATTTTTATCCACTTCCGGACTTCGACCAAGTGGCGGTCCAACAATATGCGCGGTCGTATATTTTGCAGCTGATAGAAGGATGCCTATTTTCTGATAAATCAAACAGTTTGGTCCATTTGATGTTTCTCCCACTATTAGCTGACTTCAGGACGACTGGAAAGTATAGTTGAGGTAGTGCATGTCTAGCTTGGTTATACCGAGAGTTGTGTCATGCAGCATATGGGGATCCACACGAGATTTTTGGACCATTGATATTATTACAGTTGTGGGCATGGGATAGATTCCCACATATTGCACCTTTGCGGCATATGCATTTCAATTTTGATGACATTGTGTTCGTGGACCAAGTTATACTACCAAAAGGACCACTTGGGACGAAGTAACATCTTCGTTTTTGTTGGAGCAAATTTGGTATGGGGTGTTCTTTATTTTGAACAAATATTGATGTTTTATTTGTTTTCATGAATTAATAAATATTTAGGTGGAGAGATACATTTGCAATAAAAAAAGTTTCTACACATGTGCTGCCATAATACCGGGAAGCACTCGGCATCCAACTTCAAGACCAGCTAACGAATATAATATAATTTTAGTAAAATTTAAAAATCTTACTCATGTTCTAAATATTGTTATGTTTTTCTGTGTCAGGTAATATGGGAACCATATGAGGTTGATGATGTCCTTAGCATGTTGCCCATAGTTTATCGGCGACATCATTTTGTTTGCCGGAGTAGGGTACCACTCATATGCTTTCATATAGTGGAATGACACTTTACCGATAGAGTCCTTCGACAATTTGGTATGAGACAGTCTATCCCAGCCTCTTGTGACACGGAGCGATCTCTTCACGAGACTACTTTATGCACCTCTTCGTCAAGAAATTGGGCTACATACCATCGGAGGTACATAGAGATTTGGAATCGTCGGCATGAGCTTGTTGCTATCAGTCCTAGGACTGAAAATTCTGCCGATTACTATGATGTGGAGTATATGCAGTGGTACCGCCAAATTACTCGACGATCTATTAGTCGACGGGGTGCACTTTTTGATTATCTTGTAAGTTAGTAATGATCTATCATTTGTTTTACTTCAATATTTTATTGAAATATACTTAATGATTGACAATGAGAAAATTATATTCTTAGGCAACTGGGGTGGACCAGATGTATAGCCACGTGGGTCCAACTGGGGATCCATTTATTCGATCCATGTGCTCTAACTTCATGGAGGCTATGCAGTTGGATCGTCGAGCGCACGGGATGGTACATCATACAGACCCGAAATCTTTCACTCCAGCAGACAGGGCATTAATTTTGATGATATCGGCGTCTCACCTGTAGATGATGTACATGTGGATTGTGGCCGTGGACGTGCGCATCCACGGCGAGGACGGGGGCAAGGTCTAGGACGTGAATGACATGAGAGTGATGCTGATGCTGATGCTGATGTTCAGGCTGAGGAGTCATTGCCTTCTTCCCCTTTACATGAGAGTCAGGCTGAGGAGTCATTGCCTCCCCCTCTACATGACAGTCAGGGTCATGAGCCATGTGTTTGAAGATCCTTTGCAGCTTATTAATGAAGGTCTTTCCGAACAGATTCAAGATCCACCACAACTACAAGTGTTTCGTAGAAATCCACGACGAAGAAGAGTTTGTACTTGGTGTCGATCATAGCATATGATATTTGTTGTTATGTACAAACATTTTGTTATTTTTTTATGCCACAAACATTATTGTAGTTACTATTTATTCAATTAAATAGATAGAATTTAATGCTTATAATTTTTGGGTATTTAGTGCCTTAAATTTTTCGATGCCGATGTTTGGTTTCACATGTGAGTATTTAGTTCCTTAAATTAAGTTAGAAATAAAGGCCTTTAGTAGTTTTAAAATCTGGTGGGGGGGTGAAAAATTCACCATGAGTCCGGTGCAGGGTGCGGCCACCTAGGACAGCTGGGGGACACTAATTGGGATGCGCTGGAGGTGGTTTCCTGAAAAACTTCCCAGCGGATAGCCCGCAGTGGCCTTAAACAACTTATTTCTATTATAAGCTATTTAAGTAGTTTTAAAATCTGGTGGGGGGGAGGGGGTGAAAAATTCACCTGGAGTCTAGTGCAGGATGCGATTGCCTAGGACAGCTGAGGGGCACTAATTGGAACGTGTTGGAAGTGGTTTCATGAAAAAATTCCCAGCGAATAGCCCGCGATGGTATTAAAAACATAAGCTTTTTTAAAAATTTTTTTATCATGACGCCCATTCAAGGGGCGTCATGTTAAAAAAGGTTTTTAAAAAATTTCATGTGTGTGCCGCCCACTCAATGGGCGGCGCACAACAAATTTTTTTTTTTTTTAAAGAGGCTGCATTGCGCTAAAATTTAAAAAAAAAAATCTACGTGGGCAATATGGGCAATATGGGCAACATTTGGACAGCTTGGCGTCCTAGCTGTCCAAATGTTGCCTAGATGTGGATATAATATATTTTTGTGCCTATTTTGAGTTATAAAAAAAAGTCACGCCTATTTTTGTCAAAAATCCAGTTGTACTTGATTTCATATCTTAAGTATTGTATTGAACTATATCAGTAGTTGTGTCAACTACTGAATACTGAACCAGAAGTTTTAATGCTTATATATTTTATCTATTTTTAAAATTGTCTGTGTCTATGATTTACATTGGTCCTGCATTTTCAACTTCAATGTTTCAATGGTATCACAATGTTTTCGAGGAAGCACTTAATTGATTTACATATCATTCACGCTTTTTGAAACTACACTTGAACATTACCAAACATTAAAAGGTAAATGACTGTAAGTGTATTCTCCTAGCATTACATATTCAAATTCATACATCTTTGTAATGTTATGCACATGAGCTTAATTGTAAAGTGTTCTACTCAGTTAAAACCAACATTATTATTGTGTTGTAAAGTTGGTATGCTTTTGGATTAAAACAACCAGGACAAGTGAATGTAGTTCACTTAATGATTTCAGGGTTGAAATCATGTTAAGGTTCTTCCTCACTTGTAAGTAGGAAATCGGTTCATCCTAACGCCGTAAAAGGATAAGTTTGTCCTTAACCTGTAAAAGGATAGGTTATCTCTGAACCTGTAAAAGAGAAACGGTTTTTTCCTTATCTAGTAAAAGGAAAAAGGTTTTTCCTTATCCCGTAAAAAGAAAACGGTTCTTCCTTATCCCGTAAAAGGAACATGGGTTTTTTTCTTATCCCGAAAAAAGGAAATGCAGTTAATCCTTAGCCCGCAAAAGAATAGGTTTGCCTTGAACATGTAAAAGGGCATGTATAACGGTTTGGTTCTCACCCATAAGAGAATCAGTTAGTGGATTGAGAAAATCCTAATCGGGAGATTAGGTAGGGGACGTAGGCTTGGCCGAACCACTATAAATTCTAGTGTGTTTTTAGTTATGTATTTTACTTTAGGGCTAGTATGTGCATTTAGTTCCAATGTACCAATGTATATCACTAAGTCATTGGAAAAGTTTTAAATTAACCATCACACCCAATTCACCCCCCTCTTGGGTGCACCAACACTAATAACCTATATGCAAGTATAATAATGATGTGTGCATGATTTTGAAAAGATGCAAATTAATATTGTGGTTGGAACAAGTAAAGATTATTCTACAGCACTAAGATTCTAGACAAAAGATTACAAACTTGAAGCTCTTGAATCTTCGTGCTTTATTGTTTCATCCACCCGTTTTGACATGATAGTTGAATTCATTTGATATAGCTAGTTAGCACTGAAACAACTCAGTCAAAGATATTAGTATCGTGATTATATTGTTTGTTAGCATCAAAACACTTAAGAAAATACTGAGTGGAAAACCACTTAGGTCAACAAAAACATCTAGAGTTGGTCATTCTACGCCATCATGACATTATATGTGAATGTGGGTCGTTACACGCACCGTATTAAAATCACCCCCAAGGCACCAATGATCACCACAAATAGCGTTAAGACTCGCCAACTCAGTTCAGATGCTTTCCCTCTCTGAATAAATCGAAGGCCCACCTAGATGATTTCTAGCTTAATTGCCTAGGTGGCACAATGTATGGTAAGACTCCACCTTAGTCAAATATGTTGATTGGGTCTATCCAAGATTTGACGAGCCTAATAATTCCAACCTCAAAGCTTCTTGTAATGCTCCAAGAGGGAAAAAAAACTCAGCAGGGGACTTGGAGGATAAGCTTAGCCTCAGATAACGAGGCAAGCTTTGACAATGCGTGTGCGAGAGAGTTCTCAGTGCAAGGGATTTGCATCATCTCATACCCATCAAATTTTTTCAAGAGACTTTGAGCTTATCTAAGGTATGCCTACATTCTCCCATATATACTGATGTGATCTAGTTTGCAACAAGCTGCAAGTTAACATAGATCTTCGGGTGCTAAGCTCCTAGGTCAGCACCATCTGAACTCTTGGTAGGAAAGTGCCTTGTATTCAGATTCATTGTTTGATGCAACAAATCCAAATTAGAGTGTGCACAAGTACTTTTCTCCTTGGGGGGAAGCCAACACAAAGCTTGCTTCATTCCCCTGCTTGCATGCTTTGTAACCCAAACTTTGGTGGGGGTGTTGGGTGCAAGTAAATATCTAGACGTATGGTGGAATGTTCATAATATGGTTTAAAATTAAAAAACCAAACTGAACCAATTGATTCTATACAATTTCTAAAATACTTGTTTTGGTTTCGATTTAGATATTTAATAAACCGATCAGTTCAGTTTAATTTTTTATTTATAAATGGAAAAACTAGGAATCGAACTTAAAGGTCAAAAAGTAATTTAGGCATATTTTGACCTAAACCCTTAAACTATGTAAACCATTAGCTAATTTAGAAAATGCCTTTAATGAAGGCTTGAATTTCTTAGGTTTTTAAGTGTATGATTCAAAATAAGCTTATAACATGCATGTACCATATGTTTGTTTATTTATTTATTAGAATATGTTTGTCCTTTGAATATCATGGTTGTATATTGCAAAATTTTTATTAATAATAATGATTTATTTTTTATTTTTTATTTTTGATATTGAATATGTGTAATATTTTTTGAGTATATTTTTATAGGTAAATTATTATAATTAAATGATGTATGAAATATACAAACTAATCAACTTAAATTGAACGAAACCGAATTCGTTCATGTTGACACTTTGATTGGTTTAGTTTCTATTCCAAAATTATAAAATCAATTGAACTTTGGTTTGGTTTTGGTTTTGGTTTTGATTTTGGTTCAAGATTGAACCAAATCAAACTGTAAACACCACCCGATGTTGGACTCGTTCATTTTTAAACTATGCGATAGGGGGACTCAACTAAAAGTGTCCTTCGCATAGTGGGACTCAACTAAAAGTGTCCTAAGTCGTGCTTTTTTGGTTTCTCTTCACTCTAGATAGGATCACTAATGAACACTTTCTCTTCACTCTAGATAGGATCACTAATGAACACAAAGATGGAGTAAGCGAAGCATGTCGTTTGTAATACATATACCAATACTTCTCCTTTTTGTTGGACTACCAACGCAAACACAATGGTCTTTCACTAGGATTAGCAACCAATTCTCATTTTGATCTTGACGTGTTAGTGGTTTTTAATTGCAGGCATCTTGCTAGATAGTTGGTGGGCTATTAGGAAAAATAAAAATATATAAAATTAAACAATTTTTAAAATTATGTTATAAAATTGATAACGTTTTATATAATGTTGTAAAAATAGAAACAACAACTCATACAATAAGGTTATTAAAAATATATTTTTTATTTGATTATAATAAGGTTTTATATATGTTGTACTAATGTATTTAACAACGCTTTTTACGATGTTAAAAAGGTGTAACAACGTTTTTTGTAAGTGGTTTATTATGATTTTTTTTTAAAACTTCTGATATAACAACATTTGTGATAACCTTGTTAAACATGTTCAACAACGTTTCTTAAACCTTGTTATATATGTTTTTTCTTATATTAATATAGACATGACTCACTGTGATGACTGTGTTAAATGTTGAAGTGAGGAGTACCTCATATTTGTATTTTGGGCAGAGTATGGTTTTGTATTAATAATAAAACAAAAGTCCGAGGTGAGATATCTATATTATCCCCATGGTAGCGTGCACGAAGTTTCTTGGAAGCATCATCTGAACCCAAAAGAGTTATTATTTGTGTGGGCCATGCGTCCATCTCTTCTGGCAAATGAAGATACAGGTCCTTGACTTTTTTAAATTTAGTTAGTATTATAGATCAATCTAGCTCCACACCACATGCATCCACAATACAGGTAGCTAGCAAACCCATAATAATAATATTAGCTAGATTTTCGTCCACTTGACTACTTCTACAGCAGCACTAATACCCTTGAGAGATTTCAGTGGGATGTAATATTAACTAATATGGGGTTGCATTTAATACCAGTACTAGCGAAATTAACGCTTGTCGGAGCTTACCATGGAGCAGGATCGAGTTCCTTGGTCACAGCGCTGGTGCTTCCTTTTATTCTCAAGATCCCTTTCATTATGGGCACTCGTCGAGTGTACTCGGATGTGGTTGAAGCTTCGAGGTTCTTCTTCTTCCGATTAAGGGTAATCATGTATGGATCAGATGATCATCATCCCAACAACAGTACTATTGCTACTAGTAGTAGTAGTAGTAGAGCAGGATCAGGGCAGAGATGGTTGAGAGCCCTACGGCTTGTTCGCGGAAGGGTAACCAATGTTAATACTCGCTTCACTTCTATTGCATTCTCTCAAGAAGACAGCCTTCATGCTGCTTCCATGCTTGCTCTTTAATTAATTACTTTAATTAGCTACTACAACATTAATATTATCCTATGTCTGATACCTATCATGATTAGTTTAATTCCCTTTTCATATATATATATGAATATATGCTTCTTGTTTAATGTTTCTTGTGAGATATTCATTAAATTGAGAAGAAGAAGAAGAAGATTAATTTTCATAAGTACACACAGAGACACATATATAGGGTGCTTTTGATATATATATATATACGAAACAAATGTTAAATCTAATCGAAGTTCATCTACGTTGAAATGTTGTTGTCTTAATTTGTTAATGATTAATTATAGTTAGGGAGTTGGGAGCTTTTATTTTCTGGGTTCAGTTAAATCTCTGAGTTTGTTACTCAATCAAACTGATGATGATAAGAAGTCAATTAGAAGCAAAGTATCTAATAATTTTTTATTTTATTTTTTTTCATTTGATTTAGAAGCTACCTCTTTAGTTTATGAGATGGTAATTTATTACTTGCTTTTCATCTTCCAAGCACCCTTAAAAATCCACCAATACAATACACCAGCCATAATTAGACAACAGATTTAAACAAATATATATGTACATAGTACAGTAGTACAGTCCTTGCAACTCTGAATTTTAAGGCTTTTAGGTCCCGTTGGGCACACATGATAGGATGGGATACGATTAAATATAATCTAAATTCTATGTTTGGGTGTGAGGTGAGATGAGATAAAAATAATCTCACTTCATCATGTTATCTCATTCTAAGGGGATAAAATAATCCCAACCAAAATGGTGGGATTATTTTATATCACCATTTTTTTTGCTGCATTTCGCTCATCTTCTTTTTCGCGTCCCCTCTTCTTCTTCCTTGTTCTTCTTTTAAAAAAAAAAATAATAAAATAAAATTTATCAACGACCACGACTTTGAGATCGCAAAACCAAAAACCCTGATTTTGCGATTTTGCAAAATCTGTATCTTTTTTTATTTTTTATGTGATTTAATTTTTTTAATTTAATTAAAAAAAAAGTAATTACTTTTCGTTCCAATCCCAAATGTACCACCAAATACAAAATTACTCTATTTTTATTCTTATAATATCTTATCCTATCAAATTCAATCTAATTTCATAAAAATAATCTTATTCTATCTCGTGTATAAAACGAGCCCTTAATCAGTGATCCGCAAAGGTTCATAAGGGGTGAGGAGATGGGGTCTCCGCAAAGCAACTATGATTAAATTCTCTGACACCCATTATCTCTTTAGTAATTAGTTTTCGTTTTGAGGAACATTTTGTTTGGTTGTGAGATGGGCGATATATTCCAAGTAGAAATTGAGGATTGCCACAGGGGCATGGAATACAAGCATGAAGCAAATACAAGCAATAATTATTTTTGGATTTTATAATAAATACAAAACTCCATCATATTCTGTGACGACCTTCACCACTATTTCCCACGGAACAACGTGTGAAATGTTAGAGTTGGACTCCTGGCGTAAGTATCTACAACCACCCCACACCACTTGCGAGGTGATTGAGACCCTACAAGCCTTAGTCTTATTTTATAACCTGCTAATTTCAACCTGTAGGTACCTGTAATAACTCTAATATCTACAAGACATACATCCCAACTCTTATCATCTATGCATCAAGTGTTATATATATACGTACAAAAGATACAAAACATATACAAAAGTAATGCATCCAAAAGTCCCCGCTACTCACATAGGCCTATCCTCTACGCTGGCTAGACCCTCAGGTAATCACAATGCCCTTCCCTTTATCTGCAGTAGAAGGACCTAGAAAGAAAGTGAGAGAGTGAGTCAATGATGCCCAGTGAAATAGAACTCGATATGTCATCTAATACTCATCAAATATAAACATGTATGCATACCAATACAATGGAATGATGAAAAACATATATCATACTCATCAAATATAAACATGTATGCATACCGATACGATGGAATGATGAAAAACATTGAGACCAAGCATATCATGCTAAGGTCCAAGACTTTCATTCCTTTGGGAGTACGAGCTCATGTCTTTTGGGCATGAACTTCCTTTTTCCCTTGTATTCATGCAAAACCCTCATATGGCTTGATTCTCTTTCTCATTGATCTTGTCAAGTCTTGTTATGCCCCTTATCATGGACATACTTCAAGACATGGCTTCATTGGCACTCATCATTAGTTGAATTGCATGGTAAAATCTAATCAATTCATCTCATTCACATTCTCTAGTCCAAGGGAGTACACGCCCATGGCTTTCCTTTCCACTTAACCCATTGGGGACCCGACCCACCCTAACCCTTGTCTAAATACATGATGGATAGGTTGACAGCTAACGACCCTCTCCCTCACCACGATCCGACTAGTCTCCACACCAAACTGACGCCGACGAATGATTTACCAAGGGTGATAAAGTTGGAATTATCAAACTTTTACGTACCACTTCGTATCCTAATTTGAACCAACGACCTCCAAACCCCTAAGGGTGAAACACCCTAGCCTTGAACCATCGATCTAATGTCACGTTGGCCATTAATGACAATGTTTTCATGAATGTTTGTCTTTAACATCATTTAATGTTTTTTTTTTGTAAAAAGAAAAAGAAAAAAATTAAAGGGTACATGCATTATTGGTGGTTACATATTAGAAAAAAAATAAAAAATTGAATGATTATGCGAGACAAAATCCAGGGGGCTGAATGTCATGCCATTTGATTGATGAAGAAGTTTCCACGAAGTTGCAAACCAGCCATTCCTCCGTCCGCGTACGTGTGGGCCATGATCACCCAAATGCAGCTTTCAAATTTGATTCAATTTTGGACCAGCAACATTAGTTTTAAACTCTCATTGAATATCTCTGCGCAGTGGTTGGTTTACCGTTCATATTCGTGATACTCACCGATCAATATTGTCTAGGCCCCACTGTACAATCGACTCATCAGTTCAGTCCTACAATGTTGACTGCATGCATCAAAATTTTGACTGCATGCCTCGGACACGTAAAATTACCGATTATCATCATGTGTAGCTAGTTAGTTTTGAGCGCATAGAATGAAGAAACGCTTCTAGAATAAAAAAGTTGTTTTAAATGTTCATCTTTATTATATTCATTATTCATATATTAAATATCAGTGCAATACCAATAGATGATAGCTCAGTTGAAACTTGAGTATAAGTAGGATTAAGGTCCGGATCTCGAGTTCGAGCCTGAGCGTGCCTCTATTTATTCGCTTTCGGAGGGCTAACTCAAACGTCTCTGTCATGATTGAGTACGAGAGGATTAGTCTCGCCCAAAGAGAAAAAAAAACATCTCCCGAATGTCAAAAAATCAGTAATAAAAGAAAATACATACCAGTGCAATCATGTATCAATAAGATAAAATTAAGGGTACAAAGACAAATATTAGCTTTATTAAGGTTAATTTCTAAAAATCTCTTAGCCTTAGCTTAATGTAGGTATGACTAATTTTTTACTGATTAAGGAAGTTAATTAGTCTATTGCTGCATCAAAGCTAAATTTATGATACCCCTTTATTAATATTAACAAAAAATAGCTAGAAAGAGTTTAAAACTAATTTTCATATAAAATCAAAAAAAATCTTAATACAAAATAGTTATACAATGAGTAAAATTTGGGTAATTAAAAACTGCAATGCAAATCACATCATTTTATTACATTCAGAATTTTTATTGAATCAAACGTCAGAATGTTACAGGCTGAAATGATGCCAATAAAAACTGCATTTGATGCCTTACCTTAAATCAAATATGATGCGCAAGACACTACGAAAATGATATGGTGCTAATGTTAGAGATAATGGAAAAGTAAATGATGATTTACATGAATCTACATATACGGCATCATGTGTTATTATATAAAACAAAGAGTTAAAATTTTGAGACCATTCCCTTGCATGTCTAATATTTTATTTTATTTTATTTTTCTGAGTTTGTTTTGATATATATATATATATATATATATATATATATATATATATATATATATCTCAGAATAATTACAAATTTAACCATGGCTTCACTAAACCTTTTTTTTATGTCCAGTTTATGAAATATATATTTTAATTTCATGTTCTAATTAGACAATCTAAAGTGCAATATCTCATAAAATATTATTTTTTTTTGAGACATCATAAATTATTATGAAGTTATCTAAATATGACAATCATTTGATATAACTACATATCGATATAATTCTCTTATTAAATTTGAAAAAAAAATGTAAAGTTACATCAACAATAATACAATTTGAGAAAAATACTCAGATCATGTTTATAGTAAATAACTTGACAAAGAGGTATATATAATTATATATAATTATATATATATATATGTGTGTGTGTGTGTGTGTGTGTGTGTGAAACTTGATATTTAGCTAGAATTATTAGTGGAAATATTCTTATATATTACGGCAATAGGATGAAGTTGTGAAGGGTGACAATATGACAAAGACGATATCTAGCTTTGATTTTTTTTATTTTGCATATATTGACTTGCTCTTATTAGTTTTCTAACATATGGTTGAGATGCCAAAGTTCTTTTATTCTTTTCTCGAAGTTTGAGAAAGTTTTCTAACATTTAATGTTTTTTTTTTTTTGTAAAAAGAAAAAGAAAAAAAATTAAAGGGTACATGCATTATTGGTGGTTACATATTAGAAAAAAAAAAAAAAAAAAATTGAATGATTATGCGAGACAAAATCCAGGGGGCTGAATGTCATGGATGAAGAAGTTTCCACGAAGTTGCAAACCAGCCATTCGTCCGTCCGCCTACGTGTGGGCCATGATCACCCAAATGCAGACCAGCAACATTAGTTTTAAACTCTCATTGAATATCTCTGCGCGGTGGTTGGTTTACCGTTCATATTCGTGATACTCACCGATCAATATTGTCTAGGCTCCACTGAACAATCGACTCATCAGTTCAGTCCTACAACGTTGACTGCATGCATCAAGATTTTGACTGCATGCCTCGGACACGTAAAATTACCGATTATCATCATGTGTAGCTAGTTAGTTTTGAACGTATACAATGAAGAAACACTTCTAGAATAAAAAAGTTGTTTTAAATGTTCATCTTTATTATATTCATTATTCATATATTAAATATCAGTGCAATACCAATAGGTGGTAGCTCAGTTGAGACTTGAGTATAAGTAGGGTTGAGGTCCGGGTCTCGAGTTCGAGCCTGAGCGTACCTCTATTTATCCGCCTTAGAGGGTCAACCCAAATGCCTCTGTCATGCCTGAGTCCGAGATGATTAGTCTCGCCCAAAAAGAAGAAAGACACCTTCCGAATGTCAAAAAATCAGTAATAAAAAAAAAAGATACCAGTGCAATCATGTATCAATAAGATAAAATTAAGGGTACAAAGATAACTATTAGCTTTATTAAGGTTAATTTCTAAAAATCTCTTAGCAAGGCTTAATGTAGGTATGACTAAGTTTTTACTGATTAAGGAAGTTAATTAGTCTATTGCTGCATCAAAGCTAAATTTATGATACCCCTTTATTAATATTAACAAAAAATAGCTAGCAAGAGTTTAAAACTAATTTTCATATAAAATCAAAAAAAAAAATCTTAATACAAAATAGTTATACAATGAGTAAAATTTGGGTAATTAAAAACTGCAATGCAAACCACATCATTTTATTACATTTAGAATTTTTATTGAATCAAACGTTAGAATGTTACAGGCTGAAATGATGCCAATAAAAACTGCATTTTATGCCTTACCTTCCTTTGGGTCTCCGCTGAAAGTTTTTTCTGACTCTATGATGGTCATAAAGAAGTTAAAGAGATAACTATGAAGGTTTTTCAGATCTTGATGCAATTGCGAACGATATTATTTCCATAGTAATGGAGGGAGGCCCCATTTTCTTTTATCATATTCGACGGTCCTTCATAATCTAGGCTAAAGAGCTTTACTTCATTTGCCAACAGAGTCCATGTACATGTAAGGGCGTCCTTTGTATTTCTGGTGTTGGAGTTATTGATTCTGAAGTAATGCAATTCATCCTTTGACAAAAAAATAAAAATAAAAAAAATACAACAACAACGTTAGAATGTGATTGAAATTATTGATTCTGAAGTAATGCAATTCAATTTAGTATAACGATTTTTTTATTCTAAGGCCTTTTGTTAATTCTATTTAGTTTCTACTTCTTCTTTAATATAAAAATATGTTTGTAATAGAGATTTATATAACAAGTCAAAATTTTGTGGTTATTTTTGTAAAGGTTATAATATACACTGTATCTTACTAGTTTAAGACTTATAAGAATTACTAATTATAATTTTAAGTGTAATACCCCAAAATTTTCAAGGGTATTTACGTAATTTTAAACTTATGGGCATTTTCGTAATTCTGCACATTTAATTGAGATGGACTCGTACGTTTTGAACTTCACAAATGAGTTTAGGACGTCAAAATCCTCTAGGAACTTAGTCACAAATTTCGGAGTCAAAGTGGAAGAGGGGATACACATACACGTGCACGCATGCCTGGCATATACATGAGTTGCATGCATGAGCACGTCACCATTCTTTCCTTTCATTATTTTCTGTTTATCTCTCTTTCCTTTCACTATTTTTTGTTAATATTTCTTTTATTTCCTTTCTCTTTTGCTAACATTCACGTCTCTCTCATAATGCCTAAATACCTAATGTGGCATACCAATCTCAATTTAATCTATCCTTATATTTCCATTTCTTTCATTATATTACTTTCAATTTCCTTCGTGATTTGGATACTATTACAATTACATGGATCGTCATTATAGTATATTAAGATACATTCTTTTATTGAAGCTTCACCAACATTATGACACGATTACCCTTGCCTTAACGGGATGATTGTTCTTATCATATGAAAGATACTTTCTTTTATTAAAGCTTCACCCACATTATGGGATGAATATTATTCTTATTATATATAATTCCTTCAATTTTATATACAATTCAATTCGTGATATTCACAAACAACAACTTAAATATAGACAACATATATATATATATATAACTTGCATGAATTCTTTTATTAATCTATCACTCCTTTCTTCACGCTAATCATGGCTTTAATTTAAAAATTGACATATTTTCTTAAACAACCCCATAAAGGCAACTCAAATCTTTTTCATATATTTTTAATTTGCCTTCTTTTAAGCTAGTGCTAATATACACGAAAGACATTCATAAAACCCTAAGCATATAAAACTTTCATATGCAATCCAACACCACTTTTTCTCCTCGTATACTATTCCACCTTAGCTCATTCTTCCTCTTTGGAGATCCGTAGCCCTTACAACTGGAAATCCTGCAACTACAAAATTAAGTTTTACACTTTCTTTTCTTTCCACCTCTACTTGTCGCATCTCTTTTTCGTGTTTTGATCAAATGTTGTACCGACAACGTCGGTGTGGTGATGCACCACATGTTCTTCTTAGCATTCTCATGGACATGGCTTACCTATGAGTGCTATGTGTGGTTCCTCACCTCATCACCCCTGTTTTCCAGATTATTTCTCTTCTTTCATATTTTTTTATGACATTAAGGGAGACAACAACAACTGTTGTGACCATAGCCAACAGATGCATGATAGTGTGTTATCTACTACCATCACACACCATCAACATGCATATATCACATGAAATATATATATATATAATAAAACCCACCACCGCCAACCACTTCCTTGTTATACAGATTATATATATTATAGTAGTATATATATATTTATATATAATATAAACAGAGTGGTGGCACTTCGCTGCTATACAAATTATATATATATATATATATTATAGTAGAATATATATACATACATCTTATTGTTACCCAACGCATATATATACAGATTATTATAATATATATATTATAGCAGTTATATACGTATGTATATACATATATCTTACTTATATGAGTAATATATATATTTGGGTAGGTACGTGTGACTAATTCAAATGTAATACATATGTATAGGTTAAGTACGTAGGTTACGCACCAAGAATTTTGACAACAACGAACTGTGTGCGTAACAGGTAGGGAAGATTCTATGTCTTCATAATATTTTATTTTGATATATAGATAGGAACATTAAATTAATTAGATTTATAGCACTATTAGATTGCTGGTGAATGTGTATGATACATGATTATATGTATACCGTGATGTGATTGTTAGTATGATGATATGTATGTGTGCATGATTTTTGTTCTGATCAGATGTTAATTGGATGCATGCAATTCATGTGATAACTGAAATTCATATGTAAATTATAATGCTTGATAATGAGACATCTAACTTGAGAATATTGGCATAATTGTTATAATAAAGTTCATACATGAATACTATTATATGTGGCATTGTGACATGATACTATGTGTAGTGGAGTTTAAACATATCTTGTGAGTACAATTCATATCATATTTATGTTGTATATATGGTGTGACTTTATTAAAGAACACGATTAAGATAAGAATCATACGTATGAGACAGTTATTCTAAGGAACATCGCCAATGAGTATTATGGGGCAGTTATTCTAAGGAATATCGTCAATGTTTATTATGAGACAGTTATTCATGATGAATATTGCCAACGAGTTTATGATTTTGGGTAGTGTCGCCTGGGGTTTGATTTCCTAAAGGTACGTGATTTGGAACGTGATGGAATTCTCAACTCAAACAATCAAATGTTGAAACGATTAATGTGTGAAACTTGTTTGTAATGTTCTTGTGTATATCATAATAAAATGTTGTGAATGGTTTAGATGACTCACTGTACTTTCAAGCTCACCCCTATTTTTCACATGCAGGTACATGAAAGAATAGAGTCGCAAGTGCGTGACGTGTCTCACAGTAGTAGGGGTGGGTTAGTGGCTTGAGTAGCGTTATGATAGTAGAACTGAGTAATTATTTAATAATTGATTATATCAATTAAATAGGTTGTATTAGAAATTAATGCTTTTGGAACATTATAGTGGTCGTTGAAGATTTCATGGGTTATTTTATATGTTTATGTCTTGGACTTGAACTTGTTAATTCTACTTGATGAATATATTTAAAATGTTGTGTCCATAATGGATGAACAAGGGCAAGTACCTTCATGACTCAATATTCAATTTGTGTAATGGGAATCTATAGTCCGTGGCATAGAAATTGAAAGAGTATTCTTCTATCTTAACTTGTAATTTTATTTGGAATATAAATGATATTATTAAATTTATTTTTACCTGTGTAAAGATTTTGAGATTAAGGTAAATGGATACAATTCACGCCTCGATTTTTTTTTTTGCTATTTTCTTGATAAGAGCAAATATTTATTCTTATTACTTTAAATTTAAGTTTTGAAAATCAGAGTGTGACATTAAGCCTCAACCAGGAAAATTGACATTTATCCTAAAATAAATAACTTGTCAACTATCAGATTGAAAAAGAAAGTTGGTGGTTGTATGGCAGCATCGTTCCAACAAGATCTTACCTTGGATATGTCGATTGGACCAAAAGCCCCAAATTTGGGTAAAGTCTCAAAATTGAGACATAGAGCAATTTCTACTAATCATTGGGTTATACCTAGCGTAAATGTAATTCAATATCATTACTCACCCACATTTACCCATTTAATTAATATAATTGACATACAACTTAATTAGAAAACCTTAGGTTCATGTTCAAAGTCTAGGTCAAAAGTATGGAAGCCCACCAATTTTACACTAAAAATTGGGGGTTCCACCACCATTTCATTCTTATAAATACTAGGGTTCATATATGTAACATGCAAACCCAAAACTATTTTATGTTTCACCCAACACATAAACATTCAACCAAAACTATGTCATTCAAAAGCATGAAAATACAACAAAAAGAGGGTTGTGGTGAGAATTTGCAATTTTACTTAACTTTATGTAGAAATTTGATAAAATCTCATCCGAGGCATCAAATCCCCAAAAATCCCTTCTCTTTTTCCCCTTTCTCATTCTCTTCTTCTTTTTTTCCCCATTATCTCTCTCAAGTCTGAGCTCAAGAGAAAATCGAGTTTAAAGAGTTTTATTTTTATTTTTATGATCTCATAGTGCAAAGGCTATGTAACTATCGAACGCCCCTTTATTATTTTTTTTCTTTTTCACTACACACTCAATCCACATCGAAATTATACGTTTTATATATCAATTTCTATGTAATAACACGTTCCGAACTCATTTTTAACATCGTCAAGTTCATTTGACATACGCACACTTGACTTCCATGTAATTATACTTGTATTATACCATCACAATACGTATGAGTCAACTAAATACATTGACTAAAAGTACATGGTGTTATAAATTCATATGTCATTATATATTTAAAATTCAAAAAAGATAAATTACTATTTGTTAGAATATTTTGGATCAATCAATTGAAACCAAACCTTAGCTATCCGTAGGGGTGACAATTCATGTTACCGTGTCGTAACCGGTCTTGTCGTAATCGTGTAAAATGAAATATATTGTAAACCCAAACACGACGCTTTTAAATAACGTGTCATTATATGTAAACTCAAACTCGACATGTTTGATAAACGGGTTAAACTTGTTAACCTGTTTATAACCCTTAAAGCTTAAACAAGTTCATTCTAGCCTATTTATCATATATAAATTCTAAATTAACATATAAATCAAAAATTTTAAATCATAATTATACAACCATATAGTAAAGACCAAATAAAATATTATAAAGTTAGAATCTCAACACATGACATAAAATATTAAAAAGTCTTCGCACATAATATAAGTCTCAACACAAAATATAATCGTGTTAAACGGGTCAATTTTGGGTTTAGTAGGTCTACCTGAAATTTAATCGTGTCTAATTGGATTTAACATATTTTGACTCGCACCTGTTTATGTTTTGTTTTTAGCTTAAATGGGGGCAAATTAATATATTTTTTAAATCAATAATAAAAAATCTCAAATGAAGAATTATTTTAATTTTGTTTCTCTACTTTGATAGCTCCAAACATAATCATCCACAACTACAATTGTAACGCTCTAGAAATCATATCATCTAGCCAATAACCCAATTGCATGTTGCCCAAACTCTACGTGTTGCCTTGATGTGTTTGGTGTTTGTTTGATGTTTGTTATGTTGTATTTATGTGTTAATTTTATGATAACTTTATGTTTGGTGTGTCAAATGGACTTGGGGATATTAAAAATGAGTGCGGAACACGTTTTTACAAAGAAAATTCCTATCTAAACGCGAAAATCTGATGTGTATCGAGCGCTCCATGGCCATTTTGCCCAGAAAATATGAATTTTGGCACTTTTGAGTTGTGGGCCCAAAATTCTTTCTAGTTAAGCAACCAACACGAAATTTTTGGCTCATTTGCATTTAGAGGAGAAAAGGAGGAGAAAAGTTTGGTTCTTGGTGATTTCTTGCTCAAATCTCACCCAAAGTAAGTCCAAATCCTCATTTTATGCCTAGAATCTCATTTTGGTTGTGTAAATTAGCTAGGTTTTGACCTAAGGGTGGGTATGAACCACGGATTTGTGGTGCCCTAGACCTAGGGTTGACTGATTTTCACCTCTTTGGGCTTGTTTATGGTGAAATAAACTCTCTAAGACCTAGATATACACTTGAAAATTATTTCTCAAGCATTTCATCCCATTTTTAATGGTGCTCGAAGTTAGGGTTTCGGGTGAAACTCATAGGGGAGACTTGTAGGCTTCTGATTTGGGTTCCTTGGTTGATTTGGAACCCAATGACACCATTTTCTCAAATTTCTAGCAAGAAATTGGTAGATCTAGTGTAAAGTCTTAAACCCTAGAACTCGAACTTAGGGATTTCGGTTGGGCTTGCATGTCAACTATGTTGGATAAGTGGCTGATCCTAATTGATTGATGGTGGTGTTCAGTATTTTTATCCATCGAAAACACTTGTTGTAGTGTAAAATCGGCCTAAGGCTTGATTTTGAGAATTTTTCCCAAATTGGGGCTTTTGACCTTAACCAAGTCAATTCATCAAATTGACTTGGGGATTATCTAATTGGACCTAAATTGAGTGGAATCATGGGTTTAGAATGTTTGAACCTATGTTAATTTGGTATGACTTAGTGCAATTTGGCTCTATGCCTATTGTAGAGCAAATTGGGTCATATGCCATGTTTTGATTTGAATTGAGGAATTGACTTGTTTATAATCAATGTTGCATGGTTTGGACTTGTGTTAGGATTGAATGACCTAGACTAAGTATTTGTCTTAATTTTTGGGAATTAGTCTTATATGTAGATTTGCACGGATATCGAGGTTGATCATGAGATGGGAAACTCGTGATGAGGATTAGATGCACATGGATTTGTTGAATTAGAAATTGATCATGATCAGTTATCTGGATGATCATGGTAATTGATGTATGTGCATGAATTTATGATTTTCACGATCTTGTTTTGCATTGGGATTCCTGTAGACTCGTGTGTAGATAACTCTGCTTACGTGGCATTGGTTGTGAGTAGTTGTTCATCTTGTTTATCACTTGTGTTATCTTATTTACTTATACTTGTATGTTGAAAGTCATGAAACATTATTATGGAAATGCATGTGTTTGATGTGTTTTAAATGACATGCATTGATACTCTAGAAGCTTGGTGTTCCAAGCTAAGTTTCCTAGGTGTTCCTAGGAGGCTTGTGCATGTTGCCAAGCTGACTTCTCTTGTCACACCCTAGGTTGCACAGCGTGCCCCCTACTCAGGTGTGGTCGCACTCCCTCGGGGCGAACGCCTAGCCATAGTACCACATAATATTGTCATATCGCCATGTAGCAACCCAACCGCAGCTGGTCTACATCGAAACGATTATTTGTCTGCCACTATTCATGAATATTATGCTTGATCCTCTTAATCTTCTCTGTGTGTTCTTGTACAAACTCTGGTCCCATCACCGCAACTTCCCCTACCTCTGTCCAACAGATCGGAGATCTACAGGGTCGACCATATAATGCCTCAAAAGGAGCCATGCCAATACTGGACTGATAGCTATTGTTGTACGCGAACTCACACAGATGTATGTACTCCTCCCAGTTACCACTGGACTCAATGACACAAGCTCGAAGCATATCCTCTAAAATCGATATCAACCTCTCAGACTGGCCATCCGTCTGGGGGTGAAAAGCGGTACTGAGATCTAGTCTAGTGCCGAGCTGCCTCTGCAACCCCTGCCAGAATACCGATGTAAACCTCGGATCCCTATCTGACACAATCGAAACTGGCACTCCATGTAATCTGACTATCTCCCGCATATAGAGTCTGCTCAGCTTGTCCATAGAATCCCTAGTGTTCACCGGTAGAAAGTGAGCGAACTTGGTCAAGCGATCAATAATAACCCAAACAACATTATGTCTCCTCGGGGTGTTGGGTAATCCCACAACAAAGTCCATAGTGACGTGCTCCCATTTCCACTCAGGAATGACAAGCGGTTGCATCTGCCCTCCAGGCCTCTGATGCTCAGCTTTGACTCTTTGACAGATCTCACACCTCTGAATGAACTGCGCTATCTCTCTCTTCATGTCGGGCCACCAATACATTCTTTTCATATCATGATACATCTTGGTTCCGCTAGGATGAATAGCATAATGAGATCTGTGAGCCTCTTGGAGAACACTCTGTCTGAGTCGTGGATCTGCGGGAACCCATAAACGTCCCCTAAATCTCAAGGCACCATCAGATGGCAAACGCCAATCAGTAAAATCACTGCTCTCAGCCCAAGACTTGTACATCCCATGATCAACGTCAAGTCTCTGTTGGTCAATTACCTCCTGGACTTGTGTAGGCTGAGCTCTCATTTGAGCACATATCACAATCTGATCTGAAGGGGTAGTACATATACTCATAACCGTAGCCGCCTCAAGTAGTCTCTACTCATGAGACATCTGGCGTGCTACCATAACTGTCTCTACCCGCTTCCTGCTCAACGCATCAGCCACTACATTGGCTTTACCTGGGTGGTATTCCAATGTAAAATCATAGTCTTTGAGGAGCTCTAACCACCTTCTCTGCCTCATGTTCAATTCCTTCTGAGAGAACAAGTACTTGAGGCTCTTATGGTCAGAATACAAAGTGAATCTCTCACCATAGATATAATGCCTCCAAATCTTCAAAGCAAAAACCACTGCGGCCAGTTCTAAGCCATGAACAGGGTAGTTCTTTTCATGCACCTTCAACTGCCTCGATGCATAAGCAATGACCCTATCCTTCTGCATCAACACGCAACCCAAGCCAATACGAGAGGCATCAGTATAGATAACCAACTCCTGATTAGGCTCTGGCAAAATCAACACTGGCGTAGATGTCAATCTTTTCTTCAGCTCTAAAAAGGCATTCTCACACTCCTCGGTCCATACAAAGGACACATCTTTCTGGGTGAGCCTAGTCATAGGCGTAGCTATCTTGGAGAATCCCTGAACGAATCTCCTATAGTAACCAGCTAACCCAAGAAAGCTTCTGATCTCGGTCACTGTGGTAGGCCTAGGCCAACTGATAATGACTTCAACCTTAGACGGATCAACTGAAATCCCCTCAGAACTCACCACATGACCTAAGAACTTCACTTCGGTGATCCAAACTCACACTTACTCAGCTTTGCATATAGCTTATGCTCTCTCAGAGTTTGCAAGGTCACTCTAAGGTGTTCTTCATGCTCAGTCTGAGTCTTGGAATACACCAATATGTCATCAATGAAGACGATGACAAACTTATCCAGATACTGCCTAAAGACCCTCTGCATCAGGTCCATGAACATCGCCGGTGCATTAGTCACACCAAATGGCATCACAAGGAACTCATAATGTCCATAGCGGGTTCTGAATGCTGTCTTAGGCACATCCTCCTCCCTGATCCTCAATTGATGACACCCGGAGCGCAAATCAATCTTTGAAAAATACCTCGCTCCCCTCAACTTATCAAACAAGTCATCAATCCTTGGGAGAGGATATTTGTTCTTGATGGTCACCCTGTTCAATTGGCGATAGTTGATGTACAACCGCAAGCTCCCATCTTTCTTTTTCACAAAAAGAACTGGAGCTTCCCAGGGTGACACGCTCGGGCAAATAAAGCCCTTAGCCAATAACTCCTCGAGCTGTTTCTGCAACTCTCTTAACTCAGCTGGCGCCATTCTATATGGTGCCATGGAGATAGGCTTCGTGCCAGGGACTAGTTCAATAATGAAATCGATCTCTCGCTTCGGTGGTAATCCTGGAAGATCCGCAGGGAACACATTTGAAAAGTCCCTAACAATGGCAATATCCTCGAGTATCACCTCACTAGTTTCTTCTTCATCAGGCACTAACCCAGCCAAAATCTCTCTATCTCCATCAGTCACAAATCTACCCCATGTGACTGTCTGGTCTGAAGCTCTACCCTGTAGTGTAAACACTGGGTGTCCGGGGATCTGAAAAATGACCCTCTTCGTGAAACAGTTGACAACTGCATGATAAGCCGCGAGCCAATCCATCCCTAGAATTGCATCAAACTCTAAAAACTCTAGGACTCGAAAGTCAATAGGCATCTCAACATCACCAATCTGAACCACACACTGGCTACAGATCATGTTCGGGTAGATCCTTTCCCCAGCTACAGTACTCACCACTAACCATGTGCTAGCCCTAATGGGAGTCAAATGCAAACTATCTACCATACGTCCAGATATGAATGATAATGTAGAACCAACATCAAATAATACATGCATAGAAGTACCACAAATAATAAGAGTACCTTTCACCAAAGTCCTGGATGCTGTCGGGTCTGGCTCAGTAGCTGCCTTCGCTGTCTCTCTGGCACTGGACTGCTGCACAAATCCCTGAGCTCTCTGAAAATTCGGATACTCG
The DNA here is from genome assembly GCA_035771175.1 of Paratinospora sagittata. Taxonomy (NCBI): domain Eukaryota; kingdom Viridiplantae; phylum Streptophyta; class Magnoliopsida; order Ranunculales; family Menispermaceae; genus Paratinospora; species Paratinospora sagittata. The sequence goes on along the minus strand of CM069604.1, from coordinate 26,455,211 downwards.
GACTTCCTATGCCCAGCCTGTCCACATTGAAAACATAAGAACGGAGCCCTGGGCGCAGATGATCCATTCTGAGATGCCGTCACATAGCTTCCTCGACCTCTACCTCTACCTCGGCCAGCAGTCTGTGGGAATGGGGGTCTCGGTGAACTCGGTGCCTGAATAGAAATCGGGACAGGAGAGGAAACCACTGGTGAGACCATCATACCAGTCTGAACCTGGGATGCCTTACTCTGAGCACCATCGGACTGTGCTCTTCCATAAAATTTTCTCTTCCTTTCCCATCTTCCTTTCTTCCACGGAGTCTGGAACTGTCCCCCAGACTCTGCTTGTGAAGTCTGTTCACCTGGAGCTACCCGTGTAGACATACCATCAACCCGCTCAGCCAACTCATACTGTTTGGCCCTCTGGACCACTGTGGTAAAATCAGTCATCTTCGTCACAGACAAGGCCTGTCGGATCGCTGGCCTTAGGTTCAAAGAAAACCTCATAATCTTGTCACTCGGCGTCTGAACTAACCCAGGGGCATAAACTGCGAGCTGCCTAAATCTGAGCTCGTACTCCCTGACTGACATGGTGCCCTATGCGAGATTCAAAAACTCGAATTGTTTAGCCTGTCTCTCAGTCTCTGGAACGTAAGCCTGTAAGAACAACCGTTTGAAGGTGTCCCAACTCTTCACTGCCCTCTGTGTATCCAACACTGAAAGCCACCAGTCCTCTGCATCACTCTCCAGTGTGTGAGCACCACATAGGACCTGAGACTCCTCATCAAGCTCTAAGGAGCGACTGATCTTCTCGACATTCTTTAGCCAATCTTCGACTTTCTTCAAGTCAACCCCACCAGTGAATTCCTTAGGCTTTAGCTTCATGAACTTCTCTAGCAGTCTGATCCGCCGATCAGTGGGGTTCTCCACAACAATAGGAGCAGGTGTAGGCATAGGCTGAGGTACAACCATTTGAGGTCCTGCTGCCCCTGCAGCTCTACTAACCTCAGCCTCACTAGTGCCCGCCTCCTGAGGTATTGTTTGAGGTGACTGTCGAGCAATAGCCTCAACCTGCTGCACTAACGCCTGTATCTGTGAAGTCTGGGCTGCCATCAAGCGGCCCTGTGCCTGAATAATCTCCTCCATCCTCCCCATCCGGTCATCATCGGATGGCCCTGTGCTTGGTTGTCCCAATCTCTCGCTCCTCCTCATGACAGTGAGAAGTAGAAATACGAGCAACCATCACACATTTAAAACATTAACAAAGCCTCATAACTACCCATATCATATAATACACGCAGAAAATATGATAGTAAGGCTTTCAAGTTAGTTCCTTTAAGCTTTTTAATCACCTAAATCTCTCACCCAATTCCTATGTCAAAGTCATCTAAGTCCAATACATAGACCAAACCTAGTAAAATTAGGCTCTGATACCAACTGTGGCGACCCCGCACCCCGGACCACCAACCCCGCAGGGAGTGGCATGCGGAATGCCGGGGCGGGATGCCCGGCGTAGGCATCTCCGACCACTCCTCAACTCCCATGAGGTGGTTGAAACCCTACGAGCCTTATCTCAAACAACGACATAATATCAAAAGGTACTAAACAAAACTACCCACCGTATTAATCATCCAAGACAAGAGATAGTCCATAAAAATGAACCATAAATAAAATCATAATCCCTACAGTCCATTAAAATTGACATACACATAAAGTCCAAAATTGTGGGTACAAATAAAAACCGTCATATGCCCACATGGTCTATCCAACAAATCCCAACTCACCCATACTACAATGTGGTAAGTATTATAATTACATAATCCAAAATATAATACTTCATAATTTAAAACACAGTTCAATCAAAATGCCTCTCAACTCACATCGAGGCTTTGGATTCTCTCGCAGGCAAAGCCCTCAAGATATAACTACTCATTTGCCCTTATTCGGGACAGAAGGACCTGAAAGAGGAAAATGAGGGTGAGCCAACGGTGCCCAGTGAATAGAATTCAAATATGCTATCAATACTCATCAATAAATATCATGTATGCATAATGTGTAGCATGATTAAAAGCTCATAACATATAGATATCAAGCATTTATAATAAGTTCGATGCAAGTAAAAGCTTATCAATTTAGATCCACATTCCACATGCATTGGGTTACTAGTGCACGTCTATTTCACCATACCGTTGACCCCAATCTCTTCCTTTCCTAAAACCCTCCTATGACAAGGTTAAGTCCCCCTATTAGCCAGATAGATGGGCCCAACCAAAGTCATAAGGTTTTCTCAAATCAATGCATCATTCAAAACATTAGAACACATTCATGCTTTCAACATACAATATATAAGTGATATAATGACATAAAATATATAATCATAAATGAAGTCTACTCACAACCAAGCCTCGCGAGAGTATTTAACCACACACGACCACCAAACCGAATCAACCCAATCAAGATCCTGAAATATACATCAATATCCTACCATACATCAATTTCTATGCTCAATCACATAGATATTACACATCAATCCTAAATCAGCCCACATATAAACAATAGGCCTAAATCCCATCTAATCCCATCATTCAACTCAAATCACATGACTTAGGCCTCTAATGCATAGTTCTCATACATAAACCATTCTATTAATCAAAAATACTGATTTTCAATTCCTTTAGGCATAAACATGCCCAAATTGGGTCACTTGATCACAAGTAGGCCTAACCCATGATATGGTCATAACCACCAAATCAGTAGCATAATCAACCCTAATCATGCTTAATTAAACATAAGTTGCATCAATTCAATGATTCTAGGCCAAAAGCATCAAAAGCCCTAAAATATGAAATTTTCCATACTTAGGCCATATTGTCGATTTACACTAGGTCACCATGTTCAGCCATGTATATCACTGATTTTGCATCATGGGTTCATCAACAATGACAACTAGGTCAACATAGTTGACATGCAAGCTATTTGGAAAGGTCTAAGTTCATATTCTAAATTTAGGTCTAATACAAGCAACCCTACCAATTCTTCATTTACTAATCTGTTCAGATGTATCAATATACCAACAGAAATATGTAATCACAAAATCAACCGTACAGATTGAATTATATGAAGAAACAAACCTTCTGTCCAAATATCAGCCCAATCCAACGGTGGACCGAAAAGATAAGTATATTTGATGAACAAGTCTCTAATAAGACAATTTCTCCTTTCCTGCTGCAAATACTCAAACTCAGATGACTATATCACACAAAATACTTAACTCATAAACATCTCTACCGTTCATAATACATAAGTATCAGTTATAAACTACATACCCAAATTTGATATCCATCCAACGGTAGATTGAGGAGATATATAAGTTTGAGTGAAATGGCACGATAAATCTAGACTTTCCGACCAGCTTTGTTTCAGAGGTTAGATCTTTCATACAAAACCTCTAATCAAGATCTCTACCGTTCAGAATGCAGAAATATCAGTTTTACACTACGTACCCAAATTTTATATCCATCTAACGGTAGATTAAAGAGATCTACAAGTTTGAGCGAAACGGCATGAGAAATCTAGACTTTTCGACCAGCTTTGTTTGAGAGGTTAGATCTCTTAGACGAAACCTCTGATCAAGATCTCCACCGACCAGAAAGAATAACCATAAGCTACGAACTTGCTGACAAAGTTTGAGCTCAATCTGACAATTTATCCCAAAGATCCAGCTCTTTGATGAAAATTTCGCAGAGATCTTCCTCCTGCAACTCCCTCCTTCTTTCTCTTCTTTTTTCCTTTCTCTTCTTTTCTTTCTCTTCTTTTTTCCTTTCTCTCCACTCACCTCTTTCTAGCACTTCCTTGATTCCCTCCTTGATTCTCTCCTTGATTCTCTCCTTAATTTCCTCCTTGATTCTCTCCTTGATTCCCTCCACTCATTCTATCACTTCCTTGAGGGCATGAGACACTTGTCCACTTTTATGCACCAACCTTCACATGTGTTGGTCTCATACTACCCATACTAACCACATGTACTTTAACCAATTTCATGCTTCCATGTATTTTAGATGTCCAATCCATTTAATACACCAAATTTTCATTCTCATTTATCCTTTTATTCAATCAATCCTAACTCATATCAATTCATGGTTTAATGGGTCCATGCATAAATAATAACATATGCATTATAATTTAATTTAACATGACCCATATACAATTTATGATACACATATTTATATACATTATCAAGCATCAACAATACAAACATTAAACAACCATCAAACAAACACCAAACATATCAAGGCAACGCATAGAGTTTGAGCAAAGTGCAATTGGGTTATGGGCTAGATGAAATAATTTTCAGGGTGTCACATCTCTAGAGGTAGATTTTTATGTGGAAGCACTAGAAGGCTTGGTGTTCCAAGCTAAGTTCCCTAAGTGTTTCTTGCAGGCTTGTGCATGTTTGCCAAGTTGACTTCTCTAGAGGTGGAAATGGACATGCCCCTATTTAGGGAGGATCATGTCATTGACGAGTGAATGATCTATATGTGAGGAAATGAATGGTTTTGAAATGTATGGAATTTAGAATGCTTATTTTTACTGTGTATTTTATGATTCACATGCTCATGAGCATTATTTCATGCATGTGCACTATGGCTTTTATTGATGTATAAGTGATGGCACTACTGAACACTATTCATTGGGCACCATTGGCTCACACTCTCACTCTTTTTTCAGGTTCTACTGATAAAGGCAAAGGCAAGGGCATAGCCTTCTCTTGAGAATTAGCCACTGCAGAAGCTAGGGACATCCTGATGTGAGTCTCGGTTTGATGTGTGTGATGGATGTCTTTACATATGTATATGTTTTGCTTAATTTGACACATATGTAATTAATAACACTTGTTAAACCTAGATGGTGAGGGACTTTGCGTATTATGGTTGTGTTGATGTTTATTGGCCATTGTCCTTGGATTGATGATGATGAGTCTAGGCATGTTGCCCTCGACTATTTTGGGTTTATGTTGGAGACCCCTTTTGATCATGGTTGTATGTTTTCTTTGAGGACTGTTATGATCATTATTATTGTCTTGTATGTCTTGGGATCATTTTTATTTGGTTTATGTTTACTTGGAAGATCATTCTTATTTGATTCATGTGGATGTGTGTATTTGATGATTTAGAATTACTAAGTCTATTAGGTGATTGTTGTGGTTCAAAAAACAATAATAATTTGGGGACTCTATGTGAGAGTCTGGTTGAGGCTTGTGGGGTCCCGATCATCTCATGGGATGATTTGAGGTGGTCGTGGACGCCTACACCGGGCGACCCAACCTGACACTTCCGCACTTTGATCCATGGGTGATGTCAGTATGGGGTGTGGGGTCGTCACAGTTGGTATCAGAGACCATGTTTACTTAGGTTTGGTCTAGATTAGGAGACTTTGACCTAAATTGATCGAGTTGAGAGCTTTAGGTGACTAAAAGCTTAAATGATAACCTAAAAGTCTTACTACTCTATTTTGTGTGTGTATTACATATTATGGGTAGTTATGAAGCTTTGAGGATGTCTTGGATGATCATGTGTATGACTGATTGTTTATGTTTTTGCTTCTCAGTGGCATGAGGAGAAGTGAAAGAGTTAGACAACCACACATGGAGTCATCCAAAGCAAACATAATTAGGATGTTAGAGGAATTGGTTGTTGTTCAAGGTCGCATGATAGCGGCCCAAGACACACAGTTAGAAGCTTAGGTAGCTTATGTCACACCCTGGGTTGCACAGCGTGCCCCCTACCCAGGTGTGGGCGCACCCCCTAGGGGCAAACGCCTAGCCATTATGGATCCATAATATTGTCACATCCCGGTACAGCCACCGCCACACAAGGACGTCTCTTGTACACGGGATCAATTGTCTGACACTATTCATGAATAGTGCAGGGCCTCCCTAGGAATCGAACTCGAGACCTCCCTTAAGGAGTCTAATTTTGCATTCCTAGTAGCCACTGAACCAATGGCTCAGTGGTTACTCAGAATGTGAAATTAGACTCCTTAAGGGAGGTCTCGAGTTCGATTCTGGGGGAGGCCCTTTACTATTTATGAGTGAATAGTAGGGATAAATAATCGTTTTGATGTAGACCAGCTGCGGTTGGGTTGCTACATGGCGATAGGACAATATTATGGATCCATAATATTGTCCCATCCCGGTACAGCCACCGCCACACAAGGACGTCTCTTGTACACGGGATCATTTGTCTGATACTATTCATGAATAGTGCAAGGCCTCCCTAGGAATCGAACTCGAGACCTCCCTTAAGGAGTCTAATTTCGCATTCCTAGTAACCACTGAGCCAATGGTTCAGTGGCTACTCAGAATGCGAAATTAGACTCCTCTCGAGTTCGATTCTGGGGGAGGCCCTTTACTATTCATGAGTGAATAGTAGGGATAAATAATCGTTTCGATGTAGACCAGCTGCGGTTGGCTTGCAACATGGCGATAGGACAATATTATGGATCCATAATGGCTAGGCGTTCGCCCCGAGGGGGTGCGCTCACAGCTGGGTAGGGGGCACGCTGTGCAACCCAAGGTGTGACAGCTTAGATGCAGGAACTGGTTAGGAGGATAGAGGCTACCGCACTGCAGCCACCTCCAGTTGTACCCCAGGAAGGTGGTGTCGGTGGAGTTGGGATTGACCCTATAAGAGATGAGGTTGTAGTTGAGCCCCCTATGGCTGCACCACAACCTGAGGTTGCACCCGCACCAGTTCCTATTCCAGCCAGAGGCCCCTCAGACCATCAGATCAAGATGGTAGAGAAATTCATGAAGCTGAAGCCTGAGAAGTTTTATTGGGGAGCAAAATTGAAAAAGGTCGAGGATTGGCTAAAGAACATTGAGAAGATTGCTCAGACTCTTGGCCTTGATGAGGAGGCCCAGATGTTTTGTTCTACCCACATGCTGGAGGGTGATGCAGATGACTGGTGGACATCTATATTGTAGAACAAGGGCACAGTACAGAGTTGGCAGTCGTTCAGGCAGCTATTCCTTAAGTCCTATGTTCCTGCTACCAAGAGACAAAAGAAGAGGCACGAGTTCATGAACCTTAAGCAAGGCACCATGACCGTTCGTTAGTACGAGATCAAGTTCATGCAGTTGTCTGCTTATGCTTCGGGTTTGGTACAGTTGATTGAGGACCGAATCACATAGTTCATGTTGGGATTGAGGCCACCTATAAGGTAAGCCTTGTCAGTGATTGAGATGGCCGAATTCAGGACAGTGACCATAAGTGTAACACCCCGTAATTTTAATAAAATACATACGTTGAAGTATGCGTATATCAAGAGGTATAATACACGTATTTTATATGTATGAGCTAAATATACGCGTGATAATACACGTATTTGATACGTATGAGAAAATAAATATAATTATTAAATAAAGAATGTAAGTTTTATTAGTGGAATGAGTTGGTTAATTAGATATGTGAATTGGAGTTAAATTAAATTGATTAATAGATGAGGAAGTTGGTTTGTTAACTTGCATGCGGAGCATGGGATAACATGGGGAAGTTGGTTTGGTAAATTGCATGAGGAGCATGGGATCAAAATTAAAATAAATACGTCAGGGGCATCGTGACAATAAGGGCCGCACAGTTCGAGTTGCATTGGCATATTAAGGGACAAACTAGACCGCAGTTCAGGCACCTAAGCAGATTCAGACTGAGACAGGTGGGAAGAACTCCTGGAAGGAGAGGAAGTGGGGGAAGAAGAGGAAGTTTCAGGTGAGGACACAGTCTGAGGGTGCTCAGAGTGAGTCATATCACGTCCAGACTGGTGTCAGATCTTCCTCATTCGTGGTACCTTCTACCCAGTGGCCATTCAGGCACAGAGGCCACCACTTCCACAGTCAGGCCGAGGTCGAGGCAGAGGTAAAGGTGGTAACAGGGCTGCATCGCAGTCAGGGTCTACTGCTCTAAGGGCTCATTACATTTGTTATCTGTGTGGTCAACCGGGTCACAGGAGGATTGACTGTCCGAACCCACCGTTGGCATCTTCGGGTAAAGTGCAGCAGTTCAGTGGCAGAGAGATTGCCAAGGCAACCACCAAGCCAGATCCAGCTGCATCGAGGACCTTAATAGAAGGTACTCTTCATATTTGTGATATTTTGATGCATGGTTTATCTGATGTTGGATCTACACTGTCTTTCATATCTGGATGCATGGTAGAAAGATTGCATATGACTCCCGTTAGAGCTAGTACATAGTTGGTTGTGAGTACTGTAGCTTGGGAGAGAATCTATCCGAAATTTGTTTGTGAGCACTGTGTTATGAGAATTGGGGACTTTGAGATGCCCGTGAACCTTAAAGTCCTAGAGTTCCTTGAGTTTGATGCAATCCTAGGGATGGATTGGCTAGCCGCATACCACGCAGTGATTGATTGCTTTGCAAGAGAGTCATTTTCCATATCCCTGGACATTCTGAGTTCACATTGCAAGGGAAAACATCGAACCAACCAATTACCAAAGGTAGATTGGTAACTGATGGAGATAGAGAGATCTTAGCTGGGATAGTGCCAGAGGATGATGAGACTAGTGGGATAAGACTTGAGGACATCCCTGTAGTGAGAGATTTTCCCGATGAGTTTCCTTCAAACCTTCCCGGATTGCCTCCGGAAAGGGAAATCGACTTTATCATAGAGCTAGTCCCTGATACGAAGCCTGTTTCCATGGCACCATATAGAATGGCGCCGGTTGAGTTGATTGAGTTGTAGAAACAGCTTGAGGAGCTGTTGGCTAAGGGCTTCATTAGCCCGAGTGTGTCACCTTGGGGAGCTCCAGTTCTTTTTGTCAAGAAGAAGGATGAGAGTTTGAGGTTATGCATCAACTACCGCCAACTCAATAGGGTGACCATTAAGAACAAGTATCCTCCCCCGCGGATCGATGATCTGTTTGACTAGCTGAAGGGAGCAAGATTCTTCTTGAAGATTGATCTGTGTTTCGGTTATCATCGGTTGAGGATCAGAGATGAAGATGTGCCTAAGACAGCTTTCAAGACCCGATATGGACATTATGAGTTTCTTGCAATGCCTTTTGGTGTGACTAATGCACCGGTAATGTTCATGGACCTGATGCAGAGAGTCTTTAGGCAGTATCTGGATAAGTTTGTCATTTTCTTCATCGATGACATACTGGTGTATTCCAAGACTCAGGCTGAGCATGAAGAACACCTCAGAGTGACCTTGCAGACTCTGAGAGAGCATAAATTGTATGCGAAGCTGAGACAGTGCGAGTTTTGGATCACCTGGGTGAGATTTTTGGGTCATGTGGTGAGTTCAGAGGGGATTTCTGTTGATCCATGCAAGGTCGAAGCCATTATCAGTTGGCCTAGACCTACCATAGTGACCGAGATCAGGAGCTTTCTGGGTTTAGTAGGTAATTACAGGAGGTTTGTGCAGGGCTTTTTTAGGTTGGTTGCACCTCTTACTAGGCTTACACAGAAAGTGTGCCCTTTGCGTGGGCGGATGAGTGTGAGAATACCGTTTTAGAGCTGAAAAAGAGGTTGACATTTGTGCCAGTATTGATTCTACCAGAGCCTGGTCAAGAGTTGGTTATCTACACTGATGTCTCTCGTATCGGCTTAAGGTGTGTGTTGATGCAGAAGGATAGGGTTATTGCTTATGCATCGAGGCAATTGAAGGTGCATGAGACGAACTATCCTATTCATGACTTAGAACTAGTCATAGTGGCTTTTGTTCTGAAGATTTGGAGGCATTATCTCTATGGTGAGAAGTTCACCTTTTATTCTGACCACAAGAGCCTCAAGTATTTGTTTTCTCAGAAAGAATTGAACATGAGGCAGAGAAGGTGGTTAGAGCTCCTAAAGGACAATGATTTCACATTGGAATACCATCCTGGTAAGGCCAATGTAGTGGCTGATGCATTGAGCAGGAAGCGGGTAGAGACACTTATGGTAGCGCACCATATGTCTCAAGAATGGAGACTACTTGAGGCGGTTACAGTGATGAGTGTATGTGCTACCCCTTCAGACGAGATTGTGGTATGTGCTCAGACGAGAGCTCAGCCCAGTCGAGTCCAGGAGGTGATCGACCAGCAGAGGCTTGACATTGATTATGTGATGTACAAGTCTTGGGCTGAGAGTGGTGATCATGTTGATTATCACGTGTCATCTGATGGTGCTTTGAGATATAGGGGACGTTTATGGGTTCCCGCAGATCCACAATTGAGGCGGAGTATACTCCAGGAGGCTGACATATCTCAGTATGTTATTCATCCGGGCGGAACTAAGATGTATCATGATATGAAAAGGATGTATTGGTGGCCTGACATGAAGAGAGAGATAGCTCGGTTTATTCAGAGATGTGAGATCTGTCAGATAGTCAAGGCTGAGCATCAGAAGCCTGGAGGGCAGATGCAACTACTTGTCATCCATGAGTGGAAGTTGGAGCATATTACCATGGATCTTGTGGTGGGATTACCCTATACCCCGAGGAGACATGATGCTAAATGGGTCATAGTTGATTGCTTGACCAAATCTGCTCACTTCTTGCCAGTGAACATTAGGGATTCTATGGATAAGCTGAGCAGGCTGTATAGGCAGGAGATAGTCAGACTTCATAGAGTTCCAATTTCGATTGTATCAGATAGGGACCCGAGGTTTACATCGGTGTTTTGGCAAGGGTTACAGAGGCAGCTCGGCACGAGGCTAGATCTCAGTACCGCATATCATCCTCGGACGGATGGCCAGTCTAAGAGGCTGATTTTGATTTTAGAGGATATGCTTCGAGCTTGTGTCCTTGAGTCCGGTGGTAACTGGGAGGAGTATTTACACCTGTGTGAGTTCGCGTACAACAACAGTTTTCAGTCCAGTATTGGCATGACTCCCTTCAAGGCTTTGTATGACCGACCGTGTAGGTCACTGGTGTGTTGGACGGAGGTAGGAGATGCCGCTATGTTAGGACCGGAGTTTGTACGAGAACACACAAAGAAGATCAAGCGGATTAAGCATAATGTGAAGATAGCTCAAGATAGGCAGAAAAGCTATGTAAGGCCATAAAGTTTGAGGTTCGTGACCAGGTTCTGTTGAAGGTCTCGCCTCAGAAGGGCCAGACGAGGTTTGGGATAAAGGGCAAGCTTGCTCCGAGGTTTATTGGGTCGTTCGGGATTTTAGAGCAGATTGGCCCCGTCGCTTACTGATTAGCCTTTACACCTCAGCTTGCAGCAGTACATAATGTGTTTCATGTATCGATGCTAACATTGTACAAGAGCGATTTTCATCACGTCTTGGATTGGAAGCACGTGGAGTTGAGGCAGGACGGGACCTATGATGAGGAACCAGTCCAAATACTTGACCAGAAGGTGCGGAGGTTGCGCAACTGAGAGATTCCTATGGGCAAGGTGAAATGGCAATTCCACGGCGAGGAGCAAGTTACTTGGGAGCGTGAGGACTACATGAGGGAGCACTTTGTCGAGTTCATGGGATGAGGTAATTTCTTAACGTTAAAACTTCAAGGGCGAAGTTCACTCTAAGGTGGGTGTGATGTAACGCCATAGAAATCATTTTATGTAGCCCATAACCCAATTACATGTTACCCAAACTCTACGTGTTGCCTTGATGTGTTTGGTGTTTGTTTGATGTTTGTTATGTTGTATTTATGTGTTAATCTTATGATAACTTTATGTTTGGTGTGTCAAATAGACTTGGGGATATTAGAAATCAGTCCAAAACGCATTTTTACATAGAAAACGCCTATCTAAATGCGAAAATCCGATGTGTATCGAGCGCTCTATGGCCATTTTGCCCAGAAAATTTGAATTTTGACAGTTTTGAGTTATCGGCCCAAAATTCTTTCTAGTTAAGCAACCAACACGAAATTTGGATCATTTGCATGTTTTGGACTTGCAGAAAAGGGGAGAAGGGCGGAGAGGAGAAAAGGAGGAGAAAAGCTTGGTTCTTGGTGATTTTTTGCTCAAATCTCACCCAAAGTAAGTCTAAATCCTCATTTTCTTCCTAGAATCTCATTTTGGTTGTGTAAATTAGCTAGGTTTTGACTTAAGGGTGGGTATGAACCACGGATTTTTGGTGCCCTAGACCTAGGGTTGACTGATTTTCACCTTTTTGGCTTGTTTATGGTGAATCAACTCTCTAAGACCTAGATATACACTTGAAAATTATTTCTCAAGCATTCCATCCCATTTTTTATGGTGCTCGAAGTTAGGGTTTCGTGTGAAACTCATAGGGAAGACTTTTAGGCTACTGATTTGGGTTCCTTGGTGGATTTGGAACCCAATGACACCATTTTCCCAAATTTCTAGCAAGAAATTGGTAGATCTAGTGTAAAGACCTAAACCCTAGAACTCGAACTTAGGGATTTCGGTTGGGCTTGCATGTCAACTATGTTGGATAAGTGGCTGATCCTAGTTGATTGATGGTGGTGTTCAGTATTTCTCTCCATCGAAAACCCTAATTGTAGTATAAAATCGGCCTAAGGCTTGATTTTGAGAATTTTGCCCAAATTGGGGCTTTTGACGTTAACCAAGTCAATTAATCAAATTGACTTGGGGATTATCTAATTGGTCCTAAATTGAGTGGAATCATGAATTTAGAATGTTTGAACCTATGTTAATTTGGTATGACTTAGTGCGATTTGGCTCTATGCCTATTGTAGAGCAAATTGGGTCATATGCCATGTTTTGATTTGAATTGAGGAATTGACTTGTTTATAATCAATCTTGCATGGTTTTGAATGGTTTGGACTTGTGTTAGGATTGAATGACCTAGACTAAGTATTTGTCTTAATTTTTGGGAATTAGTTATATGTGGATTTGTTCGGATGTCGAGGTTGATCATGAGATGAGAAACTCGTGATGGGGATTAGATGCACATGCACTTGTTGAATTAGAAATTGATCATGATTAGTTTTATAGATGATCATGGTAATTGATGTATGTGCATGAATCTATGGTTTTCAGGATCTTGTTTTGCATTGCGATTCGTGTAGATCGGTGTGCGAATAGCTATGCTTACGTGGCATTGGTTGTGAGTAATTGTTCATCTTGTTTATCACTTGTGTCATCTTATTTGCTTATACTTGTTTGTTGAAAGTCATGAAACATTATTATGGAAATGCATGTGTTTGATGTGTTTTAAATGACATGCATTGATACTCTAGAAGCTTGGTGTTCCAAGCTAAGTTTCCTAAGTGTTCCTAGGAGGCTTGTGCATATTGCCAAGCTGACTTCTCTAGAGGTAGATTTTTATATGGAAGCTCTAGAAGGCTTAGTGTTCCAAGCTAAGTTCCCTAGGTGTTCCTAGGAGGCTTGTGCATGTTTGCCAAACTGACTTCTCTAGAGGTGGAAATGGACATGCCCCTATTTAAGGAGGATCATGTCATTGACGAGTGAATGATCTATATGTCAGAAAATGAATGATTTTGAAATGCATGGAACTGAGAATGCTTATTTTTATTGTGTTTTATGATTCACATGCTCATGAGCATTATTTCATGCACGTGCATTATGACTTTTATTGATGTATAATTGATATACTAAACACTATTCACTGGGCACCGTTGGCTCACACTCTCACTCTCTTTTCAGGTTCTACTGATAAAGGCAAGGGCAAGGGCAAGGGCAAGGGCATAGCCTTCTCTTGAGAGTTAGCCACTGCAGAAGCTAGGGACATCCTGATGTGAGTCTAGGTTTGATGTGTGTGATGGATGTCTTTACATATGCATATGTTTTGCTTATTTTGATACATATGTAATTAATAACACTTGTTAAACCTAGATGGTGAGGGACTTTGCGTATTATGGCTTTGTTGATGTTTATTGGTCATTAGCCTTGGATTGATGATGATGAGTTTAGGCATGTTGCCTTAGACTATTTTGGGTTTATGTTGGAAACCCCTTTTGATCATGGTTGTATGTTTTATTTGAGGACTGTTATGATCATTATTATTGTCTTGTATGCTTTGGGATTATTTTTATTTGGTTTATGTTTACTTTGAAGATCATTCTTATTTGATTCATGTGGATGTGTGTATTTGATGATTTAGAATTGCTAAGTCTATTAGGTGATTGTTGTATTTCAAAAAAAAAAAATTTGGAGACTATGTGAAAGTTTGGTTGAGTCTTGTAGAATCCAGATCATCTCATGGGATGATTTGAGGTGGTTGTGAATGCCTACGCCGGACGACCCACCGAGGCACTTTCGCACGCCGATCTATGAGTGATGACTGTTCTAAGGTGTGGGGTCGTCACAACAATAATTGGATTCTATGTACATGGCCACAAGAGATGCTCCATTCCTATATAGGAGGCCCCAGCCTAGATTGTTTCATTAGAGTTCTTGTATTTTGTTTTTTTTTTCTTTGATAATTTTTTTGATAATTTAATTAATTCGCCAATTTGCGTCACCATTATTGATTTTTTTTTTGACGTAATGAATTAGTCAATTTGAGTTATTAATATCAACCCTTAATGAATTTCAATATATAGATTAGCGAAAATGCTTATTTCAATTTTCAAAACCAAGATGGTAATTAAACAACCTACAAACAATTACTAATGGAGAGGAGGATCATGATGGATCGGCCTTTGGAACCTCATATATATATTAACTTGAAAAAGGATTGCATATATCCCTTGAAATTATATAATTTGATATCATTAAAACATGCTATGTTTAGAAAAGAATTATCATAGGATGACAAATATTAAATTTCTCCAAAATATTGTCGTCTATTCATTAATTAATTTGTACGATTACTACTAATTAACTTATATAAAGTAAATGGATTGAATGAGGAGTTTGTGTTAAAATATACTTTAGCTATATATGTCTGTACGTATATTTTCTTTATTGTACACAAAAAATAAACCAATATTCTAATCTTCATCTGTGAACCATTGTCTCATACATTAGGGGAGGCAAGTGTTGTCAGTGGAAGAAACTATTGGAAAATTTTGTTGCACAATAGCCATGTAACAAAATAACAAATCAATACTACTCATAATTGTACTAAACCACATGTATAGTGTCCTTTGGTTGTTTTCACTCACGGCGCTAGATAGCTTTTTATGAAAGGGGAATGCTATTTTGATTACAATAATTACAAACTTCAAGTGTAACTACACATACACAATCATTAAATCATCAATTACATGTCTTAAATGTGTAACACACATTCATTTAATGATTATGAATGTATGTGTAGTTTTACTTTTTGTAATTAGATTAACATTTTTCTTTATGAAAAACAATAAAAAAAAACAGCTAACAAATCCTTTACACTATAATATTGAAAGATTATTCTTTATTTTATAGTAAAGTTATAAAAATAAAAGCATTGTAAAGTAATAAAATGTAATATATATATAATTTATATATATGCTATTGTTCATATTTCCATATAGATATGATGAACATATATGATTCCGATTAAAGACAGAAAATTATACGTTGGAAAATATGTGATTTTAACATATATTGGTATATAAATTAGTTTAGTTCTATATGGGAAAACGAAAAAAAAAAATCTCACTTTATAAGAGATAACAACACAAGTACACATATCTTAGCATTTAAAGAGTTTGACAAAGCCCGCGTATACGCACGTGTGTGCGCTAATGGGCGACTTAGTATAAAAAACCTTAATATAATCATAAACATTAATTATGCCAGAAAATAAGTACATATGTAAATCTTGAAATTCATCTTCGTTTCCTCGTAACTAAGCATAAAAACCTTAATATATAATCATAGACGTCATTGGTGAACTCCATAGTAGCTCCATTTGTACAGTTATCTTATACCGAAACCTACATGTGACAGATGTCATCCATGTTAACTAAAGAAAAGTAAATTCTGACCATATTGGAGAACTTTGTCTTCATCATCTTTAGGGAGCTTCAAACTGGAAAGAAATATTGGCGGATGAAAGTGGTTATAGAACTTAAAAAACTGAAAAGAAGACGTGAATGGGTGCGCTGCAAACGTGCTGTAACAGTTGCCTCCAAACGTTTAAGAGATTGATCATGTAAATACCTATTTTGCCTCTAATATTTAAATTCTTGAATTTTTTAAAAAAGATCTATAATAAGTTTTAAAAGGGTAAATATAAAAATAGAGTAAAAATGGTCACACACGGTGAGAGACTCCCAAGTATTCTTATTATTAGTATATATATTAGTGCAAGTATAGATTTTTATAGTTTTTTTTAATAGTCACTCAGGGAAACCCACTGACCACGCTAAAAAATGAGTAGTGTTTGCGGGTGTTTGAGGGATGAGGGAGCACATGTGGGATATTGCTTTTTTTTAATGGTCACACACAAACCTCACACAGTCACTCAGGGAAACCCACTAGTAATTTTTATAGTTTGTAAGGCAAAAGGTATCTTCCATCCTTAAAAATTTATTTTTTGTCCAGACCTTGCATTGATGTTGTAACTTACTTTTCACCAACCAAGATTTCAAGCCCACCAACATTAATGAATTGGCCTTTATGACATCAAACACAATTAAACCAACAGGAAAAATCCGAGGTGTGTGTGTTCATGACTTTCCCTCGCAATAAATTTGCAGAAAAACAAAAAAAAACAGAACTCTCAGTGTCATTGCATATAAATGTAAGAATATTATTGTGGTGATCAGACAATTCGGAAGTTAAGTTCAAACATCAATACCTAAATATACACATCAATCTCATTAATTTGGCTTTTGCACCTGTCATTTTCTCGGGACGAATACGTTTGTTTGCTTCTGGGACAGGTGATATCTAAGGTAGAACTCTGAAAGTGGGTCACATGCATGCAAATAATACCGGCAACCTTTCCATAATCTTTGGGCCAAGATAGCAGGGATCTTAATAGAGATCAATTATTAACATATTTAATTAGCTTGTTAATTTTTAATTAATTAATAGTGCAATTTCATTTCTTGGTATGCATAATATTTCGATAACTTTTTAAAAGTTACTAATTTCATTAATTCAATACTAATTTTGGGCAAATTACATCTATGATTATTATATTATAATATTTATTTTTGTCAATCCAAAGATTTCATTACATTGGTTCATTACGTACATACAAATCATTTTAAAACAATTAATTAAATACAAATGCAAATCGCATTGCAATCATTTTAAACAATTAATTAAATCCAAAGGCAGTCCCATTGTCCGCGAGGGCCACTACAAGCTTCAAATATATAGGACACAACAAGCTTCAAATATATAGGACATTCAAGTGAGCTATGTGTATAATCTTCTGCAGGACAATCTGACATTGCATGGCTAATAATACTAATTTTTTAGTAATTAATTTGACTTTTCTTGTAATTAATAATTTACACGTCAAATGCTATTTAGATTAAAAATGTCACACCAAATGCCACAAATCTGACGTGGCATTCTTGCACATCAGATATGTGGCATTTACTCAAAGGCATTCACTTAACTAGGGTAGCAATGCATATGATGAATTTAATAGGGTGAACACATTCAATGCCATAATTGTTTAAAAAGTACTTCCATACCTTTTTAATTTTTCATTCTTTTTTTAAAAAGTACCTCCATATGAGTAGAAAAAAAATACCCGTTGAATTATAAACACATTTCTCATTTTTTTATTTTTTATTTTTTAATTTATTCTTTAGGTTATTAGCATCTCTTTTGAATCATTACTTTTTATTATTTTCTATCTAGGTAGCTAGTAGAGTATCTATTGAATTATGAATAATGTTTGGAGGTCAAAATACATTTCCCAAAGGGTATTTTCCTATCCAATATTAAAAATGAAGAATAAAAAATAATAGAAAATATTTTATTTTTAAAAAATTTAAGGGAGACATGTCATTTAAAAATATTCACTATTCATTTTTTCATTATTTATCTTTAATGGGTAGGAAAATACCCTTTGAATTATAAAAGAATTTCTCAATATTCTTTGTTCTTTTTTATTCTTTTTTTTTAATGGGTCGGAAAATATCCTTTTGAAAAATTTATTTTCACCTTATCCCAACCATTATTTGTGGTTCAAAAGATACTTTCCTAGCTGCTTAAAAAAGAAAAAATAATAATAATAAAGTAATTCTTTGATTGAAAAGAGATGTTAATAACCTAAAAAAACTAAAAAGGAAAAAAAGAGAAATGTTTTTATAATTCAATGGGTATAATTCCTACCCATAAATTTAAGAAACAGATAAGTAAAAAAGAATGAAAAACAAATTTATTTTTGAAGAATTTATGATATTAAACGTGTTCACATTATTCAATTCATTACTTAACATCAACCCTAGTTAAGTGAATGCATTGAAGTAAATGCGACAAATCTGATGTAACAGATGCCACATTAGAGTTGTAGCATTTGGTGTAGCATTTGCTCACATATTCAAGTACTCAACATACATATGCTAAATTAATTTTTACTATAGTTGTAATATTACCCCTTCAATTAACTTTTTCCCGTAATTCTAAATCTAAAACTATAATGGCACTTAGCTGATGTAAATAATTAAATGATTTCCAACACTCCACCCTTTTTCCTATCTTTTAAGAATGCACTACACTTGCTCCTTCGGTTGGCATACCTTCTCCCTTCATAAGTGGCAGGTTTCAAGTCCCTAAGTACAGATGATTTAGAAATGACCATGGAGTAACCAACTAATGTAGAGACCCTCGCACTTTCTTAAACAGCAATGCATTACAAGTACTAATCCTAAGAATTGATTGTTTTAAGAAAAGCTTAATTACAAATTAACCAACGTATGCATGGTCATAATATTAATGCATGCATGGGGAAATAGATTGGGAGAGTGGCTGAGAGATTGAAGGGCCATTGAAATCATTTTAGGCAGTCACAGAAGAACACCTTGTGCTTTTGGAGGACTGATCTTTTGTTTGTAATACCTTTTATGTATCAACATATGAGTTTTAGTTTCCTGATCAGAAAAAAAAAAAATATTTTTGAAATTATTCAAGCTCTTTACCATCTCTAATAAGAAGCATCATGTTGTAATTTTTATAAAATTACTCTAGATTCTTAAATTAGCTTCTATCTACCTCTAAAAGATCTAAAACTCTCATAATCAAATAATTAAAGCTTAGGCATAACAATATTAGAAAAAAATTTTAAATTAAATGGGCAAATCCTAATTTATTTATTTTTTAATTTGTTTTTTGCATAACACATCCTGAATTATTTCAGTACTTTTATAAATTTTCTGTGTTTATAGTTCAATTCAATTTCATAGTATATATGTTGCAATGTTTTAATAATTTCCTTAATAAAGATTTATAATTTTCTCTTTTTAAATGCATCAAGAAAAGAACAAATGAAAAGAACAACTGAGGCATCAATAACAATATTTATTAGTTAGGTTGACATAAACATCAAGAACAAGAAAAGAACAAATGAAAAGAACAACTGAGGCATCAATAACAATATTTATTAGTTAGGTTGACATAAACATCAAGAAAAGAAAAAAGAAAAAAAAACTGACCTTGTATTTATTTATTTTAGAAAAGGGACAAATGAAAAATAGCCTTCTGTTTTTGTTGATGAAGAAAGATGGAATAGGTTAAACAAATAAGTGGCCAAGTGGTTACTGACAACCACGAGGGCGACCGCAGTTCACCAACCATAATAATATTCGAAAGAGATAAGAGCCAATGCTACCTTTGGTTCTTGTTTGTTTTAGTCATTATATACATTGATTATATTATTTATACTCAAAATTTAGGTTTTTGTTTCATTCCGGAGTTTGGAATTTTGAAACTGGATAAAGACACCCACGTGGAGCTCATTTCGCTAGTTTGTCGTTTCAATATTAATCATCGTTTTTAATTTGTGTGTTTTTTTTTTTTTTTAAATATTTTTACAATCTAAAAATTATATTCATGTTGATGTTGTTTATGTTTAGTAGAAGGTATTTCTTTTTCTCTTTTTTTCTTTCATGATATGGTGATGTATTGCTACATCAGCTTAGGTATAAATTTGTATATATATCTTAAGTCGTTTTAACATTCTTTTTTTTTTCTTTTTTTTTTTTAACACATTTTGGCCTTAAAATTCGGCCAACAATTTCTTTCTTTCTTTGTTTCTTTTTTAACCAAGGCACTCGATCTACTGAAATCACTAACTAGTGGAAAGATTTTATGGAGAGAGGCTTGCTTCAAGTATTGATTCAAACTCAGAATTGCTCACTTAATTTGTGAGAAGTTCTTGACAATTTGTGAGAAGTACCTTGCTTTTCATCTTCCAAGCACCCTTAAAAATCTACCGATACAATACACCAGCCATAATTAGACAACAGATTTAAACAAAAATATATGTACATAGTACAGTCCTTGCAACTCTTGAATTTTAAGGCTTTTCAGTGATCTGCAAAGGTTCACGAGGGGTGAGGAGATGGGGTCTCCGCAAAGCAGCTATTATTAAATTCTCTTACACCCATTATCTCTTTAGTAATTAGTTTTCGTTTTGAGGAACATTTTGTTTGGTTGTGAGATGGGCGATACATTCCAAGTAGAAATTGAGGGCTGCCAGAGGGGCATGGAATACATGCATGAAGCAAATACAAGCTAGAATTATTTTCTTGGTTTTTATAATAAATACAAAACTCCATCATAATCTGTGACGACTTTCAACCCCATACCACCATTTTCGCGGAAGAGCTAGTAGAATGTACTGGGACACCCAACCTAAGTATCTACAACCACCCCATACTACTTGTGAAGTGCTTGAGGCCCTACAAATATCAATCTTATCTCATAATCTATAAATTTCAACCTGTAGGTATATGTAATAATCTTAAGCCACTCGATCTACTGAAATCACTAACTAGTTGAAAGATTTTATGGAGAGAGTGGCTTGCTTCAAGTATTGATTCAAACTCTGAATTGCTCACTTAATTTGTGAGAAGTTCTTGACAATTAGATGAACCTCAAGTTGGTTGTTAGGCCACAAATTTTAGGCTTCTGCTAATTAAATTTGTTTGTTAAAAAGTAAGATTTCAAGAATAAATTAATGGGGTTACACTATTGCTTAATTTGTCTAATTTCTTTTAACTCATAGATGATATATTTAATTTATTATTAAGGTCGAACCTAAATATTATACAATAACAAAAAAAAAAAAAACCAAATATTCCTTAAAATCATGAAACCTCATTCTAGTAGATTGATCCCAAATAATCTATTTTGAGGTTACATTCAACATTTTTCAAAACAAATTAATGTTTGGATTGAACAGTAGTTATCATTGTCGTTCTTATCTATATATATATATGCTTATGAAAATAGTACTCTAGCTAAATTTACGCTCATAGTAAAAATATAGATCAAAAAAAATATTGACCACATCAAACACAATATTAAATTGTTTTGAATTCAATAAAATTTAGCATTTTATTAATGACAGTGTTTTTTTTTTTTAGAAGAAACAACTAACCCGTTGAGGACCCGACCCGCTCCTTCACTACAATCCGACTAGTCCCGACACCAACCTGACGCCGGTGAAATATTTAGCAAGGGTGATAAAGTTAGAATTATCAAATTTCTTTATACCACTTTGTATCCGAATTTGAACCAACAACCTCTAAACTCCTAAGAGTGAAACACCTTAGCCTTGAACCATCGAACCAATGCGCGTTGGCCATTAATGACAATGTTTTCATGAACGTTTGTCTTTAACATCATTTAATGTTTTTTTTTTTTTTTGTAAAAAGGAAAAGAAAAAAATTAAAGGGTACGTGCATTATTGGTGGTTACATATTAGAAAAAAAAAAAAATTGAATGATCATGCAAGACAAAATCCAGGGGGATGAATGTCATGCCATTGGATGCATAAAGAAGTTTCCACGAAGTTGCAAACCAGCCATTCGTCCGTCCGCGTACGTGTGGGCCACGATCACCCGAAATGCAGCTTTCAGATTTGATTCAATTTTGGACCAGCAATATTAGTTTTAAACCCTCATTGAATATCTCGGCGCAGTGGTTGGTTTACCGTCCATATTCGTGATACTCACCGATCAATATTGTCTGGGCTCCACTTTACAAGCGACTCATCAGTTCAGTCCTACAATGTTGACTGCATGCATCAAGACTTTGATTGCATGCCTCGGACTCGTAAAATTACCGATTATCATGTGTAGCTAGTTAGTTTTGAACGTTTAGAACGAAGAAACACTTCTTGTCACATCCTCTCCGAACGCATTTAAATTGGTAGGACACTCACGAACAAGGTACGAATATATTATAACAATAACCGAGTGTGCGGAAATACGATTAAGTACAAGTCTAATTTCATTAATTTCAAAATATATTTGTACATAAAATAATTAAGAAAACATCCTCTCGAAATTCCCAATAAATAATACAAAAGGTACAGAATATCGGTCCAAAAACCTGCACCCAGTCCACCCTAATCTCCTGTGAAAAATTGGATAATAACGGGATGAGCTACACGCTCAGTGGGTAAAATAGTTCGTGAATATAACAATTAATAAAGTAAACTTCATAATCAAATATTATAAATACACATTAGAGTATCATAATCAATCCAACATGTATGTATGCATGACATCGTCTCGTATTGGTTGCGTGATTGTACGTCGCCTGAGTTCACGTACAGGTGTCCCTCCCCAGGAGTAGCCGGGTTCTCATTGTATGTCCCTCCTCAGGAACGACGCTCTGGATTCACGTACAGATGTCCCTCCCCAGGTAATCTCGGGTTCTCATTGTACGTCCCTCTCCAGAGAAATATAATGAATAGTGAGCATTGCTTCTAACTATTTTATGAATCATAAACCACATACGTCCCTAAGTGGTGCTTATGCATGTTGTCAATGCATGAACAGGTGCGGTCTTTACTTAACATTAGACAGGATTTGGCAATGTCTGGTGATCCTTATCAAGATCAGGACATTCAGTATCCTTAACGGGGTGAGCTACACGCTCAGTGGGTAAAATAGTTCGTGAGTATTACACTGTTGCTTTGCCGGATTAGTGGTCAATCTGGCTCTACCAGACTTAGTCTTGTCCTTAGTAACTTTAAATAGTGAATGGAGGCAGCGTGCTGCTCTAGACGATTGGTATTTAAGTAAACCTCGTGTCTTACATCTCAAACTGGAGTCTGATCTGGTTGGTCTTATTTGAAAGCTATCAGCTTGTGCAAGTAATACTGAATGTCCTAACCCTGCACGTAATGACACCGACCCCGATAAGGATCACCAGACATTGCCAAATCTTGTCTAATGTTAAGTAAAGACCGAACCTGTTCATGCATTGGCATCATACATAAGCACCACCTAGAGATGTATGTGATTTATGATTCATAGAATAATTAGAAGCAATGATCACTATTCATTATATTTCTCTAGAGAGGGACGTACAATGAGAACCCGGGATTACCTGGGGAGGGGGATCTGTACGTGAATCCAAAGCGTCGTTCCCGAGGAGGGACGCACAATAAGAACCCAGCTACTCCTGGAGAGGGACATCTGTATGTGAACTCAGGCGACGTACAATTATGGAACCAATACGAGACAGTGTCATGCGTACATAGATGTTGGATTGATTGTGATGCTCTGATGTGTATTTATGATATTTGATTATGAAGTTTGCTTTATTAATTGTACAAGCTGATAGCTTTCAAATAAGAACAACCAGATCAGTTTTCAGTTTTAGAGGTGAGACACGAGGTCTACTTAAATACCAATCGTCTAGAACAACACGCTGCCTCTCGTTCACTATTTAAAGTTACCGAGGACAAGACTAAGTCTGGTTGAGCCAGATTGACCACTAATCCGACATAGCAACAATGTAATACTCACGAACTATTTTACCCATTGAGCATGTAGCTCATTCCATTAAGGATACCGAATGTCCTAACCTTGTACGTAGTGATACCGACCCTGATAAGGATCACCAGTCGTTGCCAAATCTTATCTAATGTTAAGTAAAGACCGGACCTGTTCATGCATTGGCATCATACATAAGCACCACCTAGGGACGTATGTGGTTTATGATTTATAGAATAGTTAGAAGCAGTGCTCACTATTCATTATATTTCTATAGAGAAGGACGTACAATGAGAATCCGAGATTACCTGGAGAGGAACATCTGTACGTGAACTTAGGCAACGTACAATCATGGAACCAATACGAGACGGCGTTATGCATACATACATGTTGGATTGATTATGATGCTCTAATGTGTATTTATGATATTTGATTATGAAGTTTGCTATATTAATTGTACAAGCTGATAGCTTTCAAATAAGACCACAACCAGAACAATCTCCAATTTTGAGAGGTGAGACACAAAGTCTACTTAAATAGCAATCATTTACAGCAGCACACTGCCTCCTAAGGTATTACGCTCTACCCCTCGAAGAGAGTCTCAAAAGAGAAAAAAAAACTCAAGGAAAATGAGAGAGGAGAGAAAGCACAAGGAGAAGTGATTTGATGTGAGAAATGAGGGGGGTTTCCTTTAAATAGGAAAAAAATGCTCGAAGTTCTTTTTTTTTTTTGTGTGCAATCCTAAGGTATTACACTCTATCCCCCTCAAAAAGATTTCGCCCTCGAAATCAGTCCAAGTAGTCATGATTGCTATCAGGGTGAGCTTCTCCGTCGTCGTCATCGTTCGCTAGCTCAGGGTAGTGCCTGTAAGGTCCCTGAATAGCACTGTGGGCGAAAGAATCTTCAACATCATGAAACCATGAATAACAAATGGAGTCAGATTCGTCCTCAGAAGGTTCCGACCTTTGCCTAACAGATGGCGGTGTAGTGCTCTGCAGGTTGCGTCGTTTAAGGGGAGGTAGGTTGAGCGGTGGGATCTTTTTTTGTGCTGTTGCTCGAATCCGGCCGCCTGACAATTTCGGTAGAAGATCTTGCCAAGATGGAGGCACGGGAGTGTGTCGGGCAAAACTGTTATGAAAAAACCATGCACGCTTTGACAATAAGGATCGTTGTATGTGGGGCGATGGAGTTGGTGATGAAAAGTAGTTGTGACTTGACTCAGATCCTGAAGGAGTCGCCACAGGTTGCCAAAGAGGCCATTGCGTGTGTGAATCACTACCTTCATCCGTATTATTTTCATACATCTACATAGTTATTTAATTGAAACGATGTATTAAGATATTTGTAAACAAAGTTCCATCATTTTATTGATAAGTGAAATAGTACAATGTATCACATCATCAATTATTACTAGAAAATAATTCAGGGTATTTTTGTTTAATTGTTGCTTTTTGTTCTCATATTGTGTCACACCCTGGGTTGCACAGCGTGCCCCCTACCCAGGTGCGGGCGCACCCCCTCGGGGCGAACGCCTAGCCATTATGGATCCATAATATTGTCCCATCTCGGCCAGCCACGCCACACAAGGACGCCGGACACCGAGATCATTTATCCATATTATTCACACTCCCATGAATAATATAGGGCCTCCCCCAAGTTCGAACTCGCAACCTCTTCCTCATAAGGTTAGATTTCGCAACTTGAGTAGCCACTGAACCATTGGCTCAGTGGTTACTCAAGTTGCGAAATCTAACCTTATGAGGAAGAGGTTGCGAGTTCGAACTTGGGGGAGGCCCTATATTATTCATGGGAGTGTGAATAATATGGATAAATGATCTCGGTGTCCGGCGTCCTTGTGTGGCGTGGCTGGCCGAGATGGGACAATATTATGGATCCATAATGGCTAGGCGTTCGCCCCGAGGGGGTGCGCCCGCACCTGGGTAGGGGGCACGCTGTGCAACCCAGGGTGTGACATATTGCTTCCTCAACTTCGTGGTGATCCCATAGCACTTTCACAAGTGGTATGCTACGTCGCCTTAGTTCTTGAGTTTTTTTATCCAGAATCTGTATCGTTCTCTCCTGATACTTGTTTCCTTCTTCAACCCTAACCTCGACTAGAGGGATGAACTGTGAATGATCAGGACGATACTTTCGAAACATGGATGTGCGAAAAATGCCATGAACCTTAGACATGGACAATGGAAGGGATAAACGATAGGCTGGTTTGCCAATACGTTCAATGATCTGAAATGGACCGATATACCGTGGGGAGAGTTTTTCCTTGATCCCAAAGCATTTGACACCTCTTGTAGGCTGAACTTTTAGAAAAACCAAGTCCCCCTTATTATATTCTAGAGGCTGCCTCCGCTTGTCAGAATAGCTCTTCTGTCAACTTTATGCAACACGAAGTCTCTCATTTACTATTGTGATCTTCTCAGAAGTCTCTTGAACTAGTTCAGGCCCCAACTGCCGTCGATCTGCCATATCTAACCAGCATACCAGAGATCTGCAAGGGCGACTATAGAGAGCCTCGTACGATGCCATGCCAATACTGGTTTGGTAGCTGTTGTTGTATACAATCTCAGCCAAATGTAAGTGTTTTGCCCATTCGTCATGAAAGTCCAAAATGCAACACCGTAACATATCCTCCAAGATCTGGATCAAGCGCTCTGACTGCCCATCAGTTTGAGGGTGAAAAGCTGTGCTCATGGTGATTCTGGAGCCCATTCTACTCTGGGAGCTTTGCCAAAACGTTGATGTGAATCGAAGGTCTCGATCAGAGACGATCGTAAGTGGTATGCCATAGAGGCACACGATCTCTCTTTCATAGAGTTCGGCAAGCTTGGCGGGGTTATCCGTGAACTTTATCGATACAAAGTGTGCAGACTTTGTAAGTCTGTCAATGATAACCCAAATAACATCTTGCCATTTATTATTTCGAGGCAAGGCCGTAACAAAATCCATTGCGATGTTCTCCCACTTCCATTCTCCAATAGGTAAAGGCTGGAGAAGTCCAGAGGGAAGTCTACGTTCTGCCTTAACTTGCTGGCAAACGAGACATCGAGCAACGAAGTCTGCAATCGCCTTCTTCATTCCAGAAAACTAAAATTGTTGCTTGACATCCTTGTAAATCTTATCACCCCTAGGATGCATAGCGAACCTCGAACAATGCATCTCTGTGAGCACTTCATTCCGAACCTCAGGATCGTTTAGTAGACATAGACGTTTTTGTAAAAAACGGCTCTGTCTTCAGAGACCGACCAGTGAGGAAGGTCCTGTCCGCTGAGTAGAAGTTATCATTTCTCCATTAACATAGGGCTTGAGCTGCTAAAATCTTCCAAACCAGTTCAGAGTTTGCTGATAATTGAGAGAGTCATGATTCTCCTCCCTCCTTAATCAGTTGTAAGTTGAAGTTCTCTATCTCTGTAGCCAAGTTCCCCATCTCAAAGTTAAGAATGCAAGCAACATAAGATTTTCTACTCAGGGCATCAGCCACAACATTAGCCTTACCGGGATGGTACTGGAGTTGAAAGTCATAATCTTTCAAGAATTCCAACCATCGTCTTTGGCGGAGGTTTAGGTCTCTCTGGGTATCGGTATACTTAAGACTCTTGTTATCCGAGAAGACCTCAAACCGTTCCCCGTATAGGTAATGACGCCATAACTTCAGTGCTTATACGACAACTGCAAGTTTCAAGTCATGTGTTGGGTAATTACCCTCATGAATCTTCAGTTGTCTCGAAGCATATGCAACAACTTGGCTTTCTTGCATTAGTACGACACCTAAGCCTTGGAGAGAGGCGTCGGTGTATAGTGAAAATCCAACTCCATTTTTTGAAGTGATTAGTACTGATGCTGTCGTGAGGCGTTTCTTCAATTCTTGAAATGAGGTTTCACAGGCGAGATTCCAGATGAATTACACGTCTTTCCGAGTGAGTTTGGTCATAGGTTCAACAATCTTTGAGAAATCTTTGATGAAACGTCTGTAATAGCCAGTCAAACCGAAAAAACTCATAATCTGAGTAACAGTGGTAGGTTGCTTCCAGTTTAAAACCGCTTCAACCTTTGAAGGATCCACCTCAATGCCATTGCCTGAAACCACATGACCCAGGAATTGAACTCGCTTCGCCCAAAATTCGCATTTACTCAACTTTGCATACAATTTGTAGCTTTTTAAGGTCTGGGGGACAATCCACAGATGTATCTTATGGTCTTGCTCGGTTGAGGAATATATCAAGATATCATCCTCGAAGACCACCACAAAACGATCTAAGTATAACCTAAAGATGCGGTTCATCAAATCCATGAACGCAGCGGGTGTAATTGTTAGACCGAACGACATGATCAAGAACTCGTAGTAACCGTACCGAGTTCTGAATGCCGTCTTGGTAATATCCGACTATATGATCTGGAGTTGATGATAACCGGATTGTAAATCAATCTTAGAGAAGTATTTGGCATCTCTAAGTTGGTCGAACAAGTCATCGATCCAAGGCAACAGGTATATGTTCTTATTGGTGACGTTATTCAACTTGCGATAGTCGATGCAAAGTCGTAACGAACCATCCTTTTTGTGGACATACAGAGCTGGAGCGCCCCAGGGTGATGAACTTTTTCTGATGAAGCCGTTACTCTCCAATTCCTTCAGTTGTTTGTCCAATTCGACCAACTCGACATTGGACATTTTGTATGGTGGAATTGAGATAGGCCCAGTCCCAGGAATGAGGTTGATCTCAAAACCGAATTCCCTAATCGGAGGTAGACTAGGAAGGTCATTGAGAAAAATTGTTGGGAATTCAGATATTACTAGGATATTATGTACTTCGAGAGGGTACAGTGCTGGTGATTCATTATCATCACCAAGGGATAAAGCTCGAAGTTGTGCCTTGAGAAGTGCATTAGTCGAGTTGTGTATCCACTTCCTCGTTCCCTGAATATTGACAAACACCTCAGTATGCAAGGTTAACTGAACTTGCTTCTTCATACAATCGATCCTTGCATTCAGTGGTGCGAGCCAGTACATGCCTAGGATGATGTCAAAGTCTTCAATGTCCATCACAAAGAGATTTGCATATATTTTTTGTTCTGACATTCGAAGCTCACATCGAGAACATTGCAAATTCACATCAGTACCAAATCCTAAATGCCTGTAGGTTCAGGATGCAACCTTAAATGCCTTACCAATGCAGAAGATATAAAGGAATGAGTAGCACCCGAATCTCACAAAACATGTATTGAACAAGGAAAATGTACCTTTGACTACATTGTTGTCTGGGAGGGGTTGTTGACCGATGGCAAACGCTATGCCCTGGTTCCTTTGCCCCTGGTTCTGCCTGGGTTGGCATTAGCAGCAAGTGGGGCTTGTTAGACTGGAACAACAGGAACGGGTTGTCGTGGTTGCTGAAGGTGGGGGCAAACATTTTTTACATGGCCCTGCTGGTCGCAGTTGAAACACGTCAGCCTCTGCTGCTGATGGTTTTGTTGGTCATGCTGGTTGTGGTGCTGACCACCACCCTTGCCATTGCCATTTTGACGGTCACCCCTGCCATTACGGCCTTCTCGGCCATGATTACGAAAACCCTGATGGCCAAGGATAGACGGTTCAGTCGTAGGTGTTGTGGCCTCATTCTTCTGAACAAGGGCTGGGAGGGTTGGGTTTTGATTATAGAAGGGTTTCTTCTTGTTGCCCTGCTGCGTGCCCTGTTGGAAAAATGTTGCAGGCCGTTTTCCCCTATTCAGTCTCTGCTCCTGCACAATCTTTTGTTGCTCAAAGCTCATGGCCTTGTCAACAACCTGCCTGTAAATCTTGAGATCCAAGATCGATAAGGCTTGTCAAATGTCAGGACGAAGGCCATTGTAGAATTTCTCGGTCTTATCTTGCTCTGTTGAGATGGTGGAGAGAGAGTAGACCGATAATTCTTTAAACCTGACAGCATACTCCCTAACTGTCATGCCTCATTGATATAGCTTGGCGAACTCCTGGGGCTTTTGCCTCTTCACAGCGTTGGAGAAGTACTCATTGATAAACAATGACTCGAACTGCTGCCAAGTAATGTATGTGGTGTTGACCCTTGGGTCCTCCTTCATTGTTATCCACCATGTGTTTGCTCTACCAATAAGTTGGTAGGACGTAAGTGGAATCTTTCAAGCTTCATCGACTCTCATAGCATCGAGATCCTTCTTCGACTCATCCAGCCATTTCTGCGCCTCCTCCGCATAAATGGTGCCAGCAAAAATAAGGAGTTGTAGCCTCTTATACTTTGTAATCTGGTCGGTTTGAGTCTTCATCCCAGATCTAACAGGTGCCTGAACAGTGACAACCTGATTGGCCGCGGTCTCACGAACGACCGTCTGAACAGTTACTTTCATCTCCTCGATAAATCCGGCGAAAAGGACTTCCATATTTGAAGGCATGGCAAAGGATGTGGGTTGGGGTGGCACTGCCTGCCCAGATGTAGTGGTAGTGTCGGGTGTGGCCTACACTGTCATCGGAGGCGGCGGTTCCTGGTTCTGAATCTCAGGAGGTGCCTCCTCTGCTGGATGGACAGTGCGTGACCTTCCTCTCTTCTTGGTTTGCATTTTCTCACTTTCAAGGATAAAATAAAACCATGATTTAGGAACTGTAGCTAAGTATAATGTTATGATATTCTTAGCAACAAGTTCGAGAGCACTGCAATATAAAAAACCACCTATTTTTCTAAATATAGTATAAGGTTTTTGTTGAGGAATCAAATAATCTTACGGGCCTCGTATGTTTGGCCATGGTGTAAAACAAGGTTAGGATGTTTATATAATAAGTATAAAACTTTGCAAGTATTTCAAATGTTTTGGTTCTAATTTTTGTGAACATACATATATATTTCATTGAAAATCCATACGAGTCATAATAATTCTAAGATTACCCTCGGTAAATATCATGATTTAACGTTCTATCGCAATCTTATGTATTCAAACTCTTTCGCTTACTCTATTCGACTGTTATTCAAATTTGTGTGTCCCATACCACATGAATTTGGTAATAAGGGTTTCAACCAAGTTAAGTTGTATAAACACGGTCTCTATAAAACATCAGTTGAAGAGGAGTTCACTAATAGTATCGTCCAAGTTTACTCGTCTCATACCGTGTAAACTTAGTGATAATGTTAGTAATACAATTTTTTCCAAATACACAAGGTCGTGGGTTTTCTTACTTTCACATTTTATTTAGTATCCTCCAATTTTGTTGTGTCTCATACCACTCCAAAGTTAGTGATACAAAAGAAAGAATGGTTGTAAGTCGGCCCACTAACGATAGTCTTAAACCAAACATTTTCATGCATATATAAAAAAAATTTACAATGCCAGTAGTCATTCCTGATTTTCCTACTGACTACCGCTCCTCTTAGACTTCCTACTAGGTACAAAAAGACCACTAGAAGAAAGTTGAGAAGTTGTTTGCTGTTCTTCGACATTTTTCATACGTGTTACCAAAACATTTTGAGTCTCCTCCATCCGAGCAATACTAGATACAATTGCATTTAATTGCTCGAATGGGTTAGTCGATTACCCCATCGATGGTTGATAGGTCGACTGTCCCATAGGTGGAGGGTAAGTCGTAGGCATTGGTGGAAAGTATTGGTCGTATGGTTGACTCATAGGTGGAGGGTAGTTGTTTTGATTGTATGGGGATTCCCTAACTGGAACCTCTTGGACATTCGGATATGCTTGAGTCGAAAAGTCTTGAAACAATGGACTCATTGGAATATCTTGTCTTTCGAAATTTGGTGTCGCACAATTCTGTTGCTGTTGGTTCACAAGAACTTGTGGAACTGGCCAATACGGTAGCTCAGGAGATGGAAACCTTTGGTACGTAGTATTTCATTGAGTTGATATGTTCCAGGAAGGTGGATTTGGTGTAACTTTCTGTCCATCCTGATTTGGTTGAGGTTGATTTAGGTTGCCAAAAAGATCACCCTCAGAGAATAAATGATCTGGTTGATCATTATTCAGAACTGGGTTTGTCGTAGGGTTCTGGTTTGGCTCACTATTTGGTGCCTTCCTAACAGGAATCTTGCGCCGACTTTTCCGTTGACAACGTCCATTTTGTCTCTAATTCTTTCACTATTTCCTCCTAAAGTCGCCCCGAGTATCTCCTCGTTAGTCACCCCTTCACTCGTGACGAACGTCTTAAAGATAGAGGATGTTGTAACTGCATCAGTGATCTGCTTCGACGACTCATCAAAAGTGTTGACGTTTGCCTCGTATAGCATCCTTATGATCAAGACTCCATAGCCAAGGAGTTCCTTTCTTGAAGGGTTTTGAATCACCCACAACATTTATTGGATAATGATGTGAGGTAAGGAGACCTTAATTTCCTTTTCTATGCAGTATAGCATAAGAAGTTGAGCTCTTAACATAGCACCTCTAGTCACCTTTTCTGGCAAGATGTTGCCGAATACGATCTTCCCAAGGCCGGTAAGAGGTGGTTTAAGGAGATTGTTTGGGAGGTGGGCATATGTCAATTGGGTGTACGACTTTTTGGCAAGGGAATTGAACAAATGTTCCTTGGACTCAGCAATCTCTGCAACTGTCTGGGATTCGTGTGAATCAATGATTCTATCTCCAATCAGGATCTCCATAAGTCGCAAAATAATTTCGACATTGATAGTAATCTTTGTTCCCCTGACTGTTGTCTCCAAGACAGAGTTGATCTCATCTTCTTGAAGTCTCATGCAATTCATGGCTTCGTAGAAAGACTTCACCAAGTTGAAGGAGACGTAACCATCAACTTTTGTTATGTTCAACCACCCTAACATTGCGAGTTTTTCGTGAAGGATCGGACCTAGGCGGAGATCTCTATTGTCGATACTCCTCGTAGTCATAGCCTCTCTATCGAACAGTTTCGTAAGTCTGGTGGGAATTGGTTCCGGACTACTAGAAGTTATTCCTTCACTTGAGACCATTATCTTACTGAAAGGAAAATAAACTTGTGAAATACATAAAATATATTCCTAACATTTTTAAGATTTATGTCTTGTCCGTTGGACAATATTTTCTATTTTTTTTAATGTTTATGCCCTCATTTAATCCAAAATTTTCATTAATAACATGATATATATATATATTTAATCATAACTGTATATATAGTTTTCATAAATCATAACTATATATATATTTGAATTTGAACTATATAAAAATTATATAATTTTTTGGATATATATTTAATATAAATCTCAACTATATATAATTCATATATATATATAGTTATAAAGATATATATATCTAATAAAAATTTTCTTCTCCTAATTTGATGGACTTGGGCGGGCCGTGGACCTTACGCTCTGATACCATTAAATGTCACAGCCCACCCGGACGCGCCTAAACAGGCGGGACACTCACGTACGAGGCACGAATGCATCATAACAATAACCGAGTGCACGGAAGCACAATTAAGTACAAGTTTGATTTCATTAATTTCATAATATATTTGTACATGAAATAATTAAGGGAACATCTTTCCAAAATCTCCAATGAATAATATTAAGGGTACAAAATGTGGGCTCAAAAACCTGCACCCAGTCCACCCTAATCTCCTGTGAAAAATTGGATAACAACGGGGTGAGCTACACGCTCAGTGGATAAAATAGTTCGTAAATATAACAATTAATAAAACAAACTTCATAATCAAATATTATAAATACACATCATAACATCATAATCAATCCAACATGTATGTATGCATGACATCGTCCCGTATTAGTTCCATGATTGTACATTGTCTGAGTTCACGTACAGATGCCCCTCTCCTAGAGTAGTCAGGTTCTCATTGTACGTCTCTCCTCAGAAACGACGCTCTGGATTCACGTACAGATGTCCTTCCCCAAGCAATCTCGGGTTCTTATTGTACGTCCCTCTCCAGATAAATATAATGAATAGTGAGCATTATTTCTAAATAAACCACATACGTCCCTAGATGGTACTTATGTATGATGTCAACGCATAAATAGGTCCGGTCTTTACTTAATAGGAAAAAAACGTCAAACGTTCAGGCACGCTACCTGTAATTTAATTTTTTTTTTTTGTGTGTGCAATCCTAAGGTATTACACTTCTAGAATAAAAAAAGTTGTTTTAAATGTTCATCTTTATTATATTCATTATTCATATATTAAATATCAGTGTAATACCAATAGGTGGTAGCTCAGTTGAAACTTGAGTATAAGTGGGGTTGAGGTCCGGATCTTGAGTTCAAGCCTGAGCTTGCCTCTATTTATCCGCCTTGGGAGGGTCAACCCAAACGCCTCTGTCATGCCTGAGTCCGAGAGGATTAGTCTCGCTTAAAGAGAAGAAAGACACCTCCCGAATGTCAAAAAATCAGTAATAAAAAAAATACCAGTGCAATCATGTATCAATAAGATAAAATTAAGGGTACAAAGATAAATATTAGCTTTATTAAGGTTAATTTCTAAAAATCACTTAGCCTTAGCTTAATGTAGGTATGACTAATTTTTTACTGATTAAGGAAGTTAATTAGTCTATTGCTGCATCAAAGCTAAATTTATGATACCCCTTTATTAATATTAACAAAAAATAAACTAATTTTCATATAAAATCAAAAAAAAAATCTTAATACAAAATAGTTATACAATGAGTAAAATTTGGCTAATTAAAAACTGCATACAGGCTGAAATGATGCTAATAAAAACTGCATTTTATGCCTTACCTTCCTTTGGGTCTCCGCTGAAAGTTTTTCCTGACTCTATGATGGTCATAAAGAAGTTAAAGAGATAACTATGAAGGTTTTTCAGATCTTGATGCAATTGCGAACGATATTATTTCCATAGTAATGGAGGGAGGCCCCATTTTCTTTTATCATATTCGACGGTCCTTCATAATCTAGGCTAAAGAGCTTTACTTCATTTGCCAACAGAGTCCATGTACATGTAAGGGCGTCCTTTGTATTTCTGGTGTTGGAGTTATTGATTCTGAAGTAATGCAATTCATCCTTTGACAAAAAAATAAAAATAAAAAAAATACAACAACAACGTTAGAATGAGATTGAAATTATTGATTCTGAAGTAATGCAATTCAATTTAGTATAACGATTTTTTTATTCTAAGGCCTTTTGTTAATTCTATTTAGTTTCTACTTCTTCTTTAATATAAAAATATGTTTGTAATAGAGATTTATATAACAAGTCAAAATTTTGTGGTTATTTTTGTAAAGGTTATAATATACTACGTACTTCACTGTATCTTACTAGTTTAAGACTTATAAGAATTACTAACTATAAATTTAAGCCTCAATCAGGCAAATTGACATTTATCGTAAAAGAAATAACTTGTCAACAATCAGATTGATAAAGAAAGTTGGTCGGTTTATGGCAGCATCGTTCCAACAAGATCTAAGTCAATAATTCTCGTATTTATTTATTTATTTAAAGTATAATAATTCTCTGGAACATCCCGATGTACGTAATCCCCCTGCGAACGTTCCACGAAGCTTCGCCCCACCACGAAGCTCTCTCCAGGTTAACGACATCGAAACGAACAAAAATCTGCCTGAACCACCTTGTACCAGAGATCCCATCGGCCGACAGAGAATTTCTCAAATCATCAAAGCAGACAATAAAGACCTCATTTTCACAAAAAATATATGTGAGCCGTGCTACAGGCACGCCCCTCCAACGCTCCTTTTGTGTGCGCCAGTGACGTGTCATTAAAAACTCATTTTATGTTTTTTACTTCTCTTCTTTGTACTTTTACGTTTGCCCTTCCGTTTCCATGGTTGTTGCTCTTCTCATCTTAAAAAACACATAAGCATTTAATGCTTATTTAAAAATTATTTTTTAAAAGAAACAAAAATATCATTAAGATATCATTAAGATAACGAGTCATGGTAGGAGAAGAAAAATATCATTAAGCTCACGAAGAACAAAAAACCAATGCAAAAAATATAATTAAATAATATTGTAAACTGAATCAAAATAATTAAAAAAATTATTATAAATTATAAATTAGCTTTCTATTCTCCATTCCTCTTCTCATTCATTTTCTTTCCATTTTCTCTATACGTTTTCTTTCAACTCTTTTCCCTATTTATAGGGAAAGAGTTACCACCAACCCACATGCTTCATGTGGGTTGCCCTCCTACATGATTTATGTGAGACTTACATATATGTATACGTATACATATACAATTTGAATGCACGTGTTATTTGAATATATATACTACTTGGATACATACACTACTTGCATATTGTACTTCTCGTAACATGTGTATAGTATATGTATTTACTATTTGGATATTCAACATATTTACAAAACTCCCCCTTTGAATATCCATCATTGTAGAATATGTTTCGTTAAAACCTTGCTAAAAAAAGAATTCAGTGGAAAAAAGTCTAATGAAGGAAAAAGAGTACAATATTCTATTGAAGTCTTGTATTGTTAGGACTGCCTTGTGAAAAACCTTTGCCAAGAAAATCGAGTGGGACAAAACATAGCGAAGGTAAAAAGAGTACAATGCTCTAAATAATAACTCCCTTTTAATTTTCCCTTTCAAGATGACATAGGAGAATTTACTTCTATTTTTTTGCCTTGAAAATCTTTAATGCATCTCAACATTGTATATAATCTTCTTTGTAATTGGCAAAACTTTGATAAATAAGTTGCTTGATCTTGTTCGCTTGACTTCATTATTGTGCAATACATGTTGCATTATCTTCTTATAATATTGCAAGAAAGCCTCTGATGGAAGATCATTCATGATCCCATCGGCCGACAGAGAATTTCTCAAATCATCAAAGCAGACAATAAAGACCTCATTTTCACAAAAAATATATGTGAGCCGTGCTACAGGCACGCCCCTCCAACGCTCCTTTTGTGTGCGCCAGTGACGTGTCATTAAAAACTCATTTTATGTTTTTTACTTCTCTTCTTTGTACTTTTACGTTTGCCCTTCCGTTTCCATGGTTGTTGCTCTTCTCATCTTAAAAAACACATAAGCATTTAATGCTTATTTAAAAATTATTTTTTAAAAGAAACAAAAATATCATTAAGATATCATTAAGATAACGAGTCATGGTAGGAGAAGAAAAATATCATTAAGCTAACGAAGAACAAAAAACCAATGCAAAAAATATAATTAAATAATATTGTAAACTGAATCAAAATAATTAAAGAAATTATTATAAATTATAAATTAGCTTTCTATTCTCCATTCCTCTTCTCATTCATTTTCTTTCCATTTTCTCTATACGTTTTCTTTCAACTCTTTTCCCTATTTATAGGGAAAGAGCTACCACCAACCCACATGCTTCATGTGGGTTGCCCTCCTACATGATTTATGTGAGACTTACATATATGTATACGTATACATATACAATTTGAATGCACGTGTTATTTGAATATATATACTACTTGGATACATACACTACTTGCATATTGTACTTCTCGTAACATGTGTATAGTATATGTATTTACTATTTGGATATTCAACATATTTACAAAACTCCCCCTTTGAATATCCATCATTGTAGAATATGTCTCGTTAAAACCTTGCTAAAAAAAGAATTCAGTGGAAAAAAGTTTAATGAAGGAAAAAGAGTACAATATTCTATTGAAGTCTTGTATTGTTAGGACTGCCTTGTGAAAAATCTTTGCCAAGAAAATCGAGTGGGACAAAACATAGCGAAGGTAAAAAGAGTACAATGCTCTAAATAATAACTCCCTTTTAATTTTCCCCTTCAAGATGACATAGGAGAATTTACTTCTATTTCTTTGCCTTGAAAATCTTTAATGCATCTCAACATTGTATATAATCTTCTTTGTAATTGGCAAAACTTTGATAAATAAGTTGCTTGATCTTGTTCGCTTGACTTCATTATTGTGCAATACATGTTGCATTATCTTCTTATAACATTGCAAGAAAGCCTCTGATGGAAGATCATTCATGTGATCCATACACATTTTTCAAATATCATATTTATTCACTTTTCAATGATTTCACAATATTGGGGAATCTAATAGATGTACATTATCAATATAAACTTTCTTCAAGTATCTCTTAATACATTTGATAATTAGACAAGAATCCACTTTGAAAAAATTCTCGATCTGCAGGCTAAGATAAAAACTTGATTTTCCAATATCTTGTCTCAAATTCCCCCTTTAAAATATATTCTGACAAACTCTTTAGGAGTCTTAACCTATGCAACAATAAACAAATATATAAAGTGAATAAAGTGCAAATGCAAAATGTTAGAATGCTCGATCATAGCAATTACAAATATATATGCATATTAATCAATATGAATATTAATGCATTACATACTACAGGCCTTTTAGATCCTTTAGGGATCATGATTGTGAAGCTTCAAGTATCACTCATAAATCCTTGAGGGATTTTCACATATATCATAATTATCCATGAATTAATTTATTTCCTCATATATTCAATCATGATTTACCTCTTTAGGTATTTGGACTTCTGGTCCAGATAGCTTTCGATTTTTCAACGAGTTTGCAGTGTTGACATTCTTATATGGTTTTGGGATCCCATAATATCAAAAGTACACTTTAAAATATTATCAGAAGCAATATTATTTTCATTCCATAATTTTCAATTATGAATGGATTTAAATATAAACAGATTGAGAATTAATTTTTCAATTCATATCTTTTCAGGAGATTCTCATATCACTTTAGGGTGTGTTTATTTCTCAATCTATATATCTTTAGAGATACTTATATACCTTTTATGGTATATTTATTTGTCAATCCATTCATATTTTGGAATGCTTATATATTTATCAATCATTTGCATATACCTTCATCTTTTAGGAAGTTGTGTACTATGATTTGACCAGTCAACCACACTTCAAGTGTGCCATTTTTAAATGATCATTCAGGGACTAAATATGAATATATCAATTAATTGATTTGCAAATTCTTTTGCATATGATTGATCATCTGAATTTTTTATTCACTTTAACTTATCATTTGAACTTCTAGTTCACGATAGCTTTCATGGCTTATGTTGGCTCTCAAGCAAATTACATGTCATGTTCTTTTCTCCCCCTAATGCTGGGGAGATTGTTTTACACTAGCTTATATTACAATTTAACAATTTTATGCCCATTCTTCTAGAATTGACTATTTCTCCCCCTAATGGTGAGAAAATTGCTCTATAATAACAACGAACAAAATATTGATGATCAACATAATTTATTTTTGTATGGCATGTCATTTTGTACAATAATTATTATCATTTACTTTGTACAACATGTCATAATTGTTATCATTCTAATGACTTGTGCCACGTCGTTGTGTCACCAATATTATATTTGTTTGTGACAAAATTTTCAAAGAAAAGATAAACCAATTGGCATATCGACATTATTTTCGCCATTATTGATGTCTTTAATTTCACATATCTCAAGGTAATGAATTGTAACATATTATATGTGCAACCGCACTTGTATCTCTGTTATTTCCTTATTTAAACAAAATAGCGAAATAATAAGGGCTCATTGCAACGTACAATTTGTGATAGTCAGAGCAAAATGAATTTGTTAACTGATGCCAGGGGCAAAGAGAGAACTAGTTCTAATCCCAACACCGACTTGCCGACAACCATTATTGTATCGGGTCCCAGAGCAAACCGTCCTCGTAGGGGTCCTAAAATTGGTTCAACCTCTG
This sequence comes from Paratinospora sagittata, assembly GCA_035771175.1. NCBI lineage: Eukaryota > Viridiplantae > Streptophyta > Magnoliopsida > Ranunculales > Menispermaceae > Paratinospora > Paratinospora sagittata. Next base: position 26,415,747 of record CM069604.1, on the reverse strand, counting down.
CTGCGATCGGATCTTCTATTCAAACCAATGTAGTCAAATATTCCAATAAGGAAGATGACATGAAATCTTCAGCTGGTTTCATTGTGCTAAACTATGGTGATCATACTATTGGCATTCATGAAGCTAAGGTGGAAAAATATTTATCTCTATCTCTTGAAGAACGCTCGCTTAAAGCTTTGTCTCAGTTTTCCAAGGTTTTTATTTTATTTTATTTTTTGAACTAAAATTTATTTTTTCTCTTTTCTAGGGAACTTTTATATACCATACATTTTCCTTGGAGTTACAAAATTTGGCACAACTCAAACATAGGGTTATCTATCTCGAAAAGAGATAGAGACCTTGGTCGAACAAGTTAATAATAGAGATAATAAAATAACATTTACGAAATATTTGATGAAGTCTTTAACAGATGAGAATGAGAGATTAAAGCAAGATATTGTCGTTCTTCATCAGAAGACTAGTGATTTGTAGCGAGAGACTATGGAGTTACGACATAAGAACTTTTCCCTATAACAAGAAAGTATTGGTCTAGGAGATTCCTTTTACCGTGTGTTGGAGGAGAACATAGAGCTCCGTGAGGAGCGAGATCAACTTTTGATCCAACTAGCTTCAAGTTCTAGGGGTAAGTCAAATCACTGGAACTCAATGTTTTTCTTATTATTTATCAATAATATATTTATTTATGTTGATATGGATTTACATAGTTGTGACTTACAGTTAATCATACTTATATACAACTAATATGGGCAACGCAAACCCCCAAAGTCAGTGCCAAAAATTGTCGAATACATATTCTAACAAATATTGTCTGGATACATGTTGTACTATGACCCTAATAATCGGGCTACAGATCATGACCCAAAACACCGTTAACGTGCTTGTTTGTTGTTGTGTCCAACGCCACACATATATCTCACGAATTTCCATAAGCAGTGTTCCTCCTTCATCTAAGATTGGTTGCTCCACCCATGATTATACATATTATCTATTAGAGTATTTTTTAGAGGATCCATCACCATTGGATCCATTACTTTTCTGGTGAACACATCTTCTAGATGTGATTGCTGGTCACCTTCTGTTCCTTGGGTATCAGATCGGTTTTGCGCCATTGCCTACACAAATTTTCCTCTTTTGCTTTGAGATGCAAAATGATGAGGGCCAAAGTTGTTTATAAAGTTATTAACTTAATGCACTATTTGTAATTGAATGATTAGAGTTTCCCTAATTGTCGGCTATCTGTCAGCAGCTTTAAATTTTATTGGATAATCATTCAAATAATTGAATTTTCAATACTGTTACGAATATACTTAATATTGTGATCATCTAACTTTATACTAATAGTTTTATAAAAGTATCTAACAAATTTGCACAATTATATGATATTTCAAATAGTCATAAAGTAGACATATAAACAAATAAAACTTGGTCAAATGATGTCATTATTTAAAATATCATTGAGGTCCTAGAGACTTCGCAAGTTGTACCAAAATATAATAAATATATTGTGTCAAAGAACTTCTAGTTCCTGATTACAATATCTTTTCAATTGACCTCATAATTTAATAAGCCAAAAATTCAAGTAATAAGCCTTTCTAAATATTTCCAAATAACCAATTAGGCAATATAAATATATTCAATAAATATTTGATATCTATCATTTTAAATATCTTTAAAATCAACCAAGATCTTCTGGATCTATAGGCACGTTGTAAAAATGTTATTATTTTGCTTTATTTGATAACATCATATTCGCTCTTCTGGAGCTATGAATATATTTTCAATTTAACCTCTTTTTCTTTATTGAGACATGGTAAATTAATCATATGTTTGATATATAACAGGTACATCACAAATTCTTTTCATATCACACCTAAAACAAGCACATATATAAACATTTATCTTGTGCTACAATAGGATTACTTCACTTCTGGTGGAACAGAATAAATTTGTTTCAAATATATGGTTGTAACCATAAATTGTAATCATCATGATTCTTATAATAATTTTAATTATGACCTTTGGCATATTCATTTTCTTATCCATGATCATGGTCTTTGTTATAAGGTCATATTCATGATCATTAAAGTAGCATTCACTTTGGAAAATGATATAACATTTAAGTGGATGAGCATAGTGATTTTTATCACAAATTTTCTTGAGAAGATTTTAACAGTCTTTGTATTGCTACTTTAAGAGCACATGTGAGATAATTTATCTTCTCAAATATGTTTTCTTCAAATATATAATTTATCTCATGAAACTTTAACATTGCACATCAGGTGCAATTAGTCATTTGATTATAATGAACTTCAGGTTCGTATGATTGTAATATTGTAACTTTAGGTACAATTAATTGTGATGAACCTTTAAATAAAAGGTTATGAATCTTTATTATGAGATGTTCATAAACTTCAGGTTATGTCTTCTTGCCCATAATTCAAAATGTTAAATCTTCAAAAGTAATTAAATAACTGAAATAACCAATTAATCATAAATAATTATTCAGCAATAAAAGGAAATGTAAAAGAAAATGTTAGTATAATAATGAATCATAATAAAAGAAAAAGTTAATGGCACTGTTAGTGTTAGTAATGCATTAGAATAAAATAAAATATTAGTGTTAATGTATTATATTAGTTTCAGAATATATAAGTTATATATTACGTTAGATGTTAGAGAAATAAATAAATAATGACAACTTCTGGTTATGAAAAATATAGCTCTTGGCTATAAAATTATTTTTAATAGCTTCAGACTATAAATTCTTTTACATAACTACAGGGTATGTAAATAAAATATTAGTATAACTTCATGTTATATGAATTTCTCTATATGAAATCAAAATTACGGTATAACTGGAAGTACATTAAATAAATGAACATCATAAAAACTCATAAAATTTTATCTCAATTTATCTTTAATGATTGAACTCCTTGATTGAGCAGAGCCTTCATGTTGATAACGTGTTGTAAACTGAATCAAAATAATCAAAGAGAATGTTAGAAATTATAAACTGACTTTCCATTTTCCATTCCTCTTCTCATTCATTTTCTTCCCATTTTCTCTACACATTTTCTTTCAACTCTCTTCCCTATTTATAAGGAGAGAGCTACCACCAACTCACATGATTCATGTAGGAGGATATACATAAATGTATGCGTATACATATACAAATTGAATACATATACTACTTGGATTCATACACCATTTGCATATTGTACTTCTTGTAAGTGTGTATATTATATGTATTTACTATTTAAATATTCAACATATTTACAACAAATAATTATTTATTTCATATTTATAAATTTTAGTTTTTGAAAAATTGACTTTTTTTTTTGTACTTAATAATTTGTGAGAACATCTAGCATTCACCCATTTGATTTTTCTAACTTTAATATTATGTTCAAGGGTAAAAAAAAAAGAGAATTAAAGAAAAAAAAATAGAAAAAGATCATTAAAAAACAAAGATAAAAAAAAAATAGTAGCGATGGACTGCATCATATTTAATTTTTTTGGATGTATATTTTTTAAGGGATCACTTAAAAAAATTTCATGAATTTTTTTTTATTTTTTTCAAATCAATTACTTTATTGATTTATTGCATATACACAGTAGATAATTGTTTTATTGGGTTTAATTTAAAAAAAAACAATTACTTATTTTTTTGTACTTGATAATTTATGAGAACATTTAGCATTCTCCTATCTAATTTCTCTAAGTTTGTGTTAAACCGTGAAAAAAAAGAATTAAAGAAAACAAAAATGAAAAAGATCATTGAAGAATAAATAGAAAGAAGCAGAAAAAAGAGCGTTAAAGACGGAAAGAAAAGGAGGGCATGCCCCTTCACGCAGCCCCAAAAAACTTATGGCTTCATCACATGCCTTATGGAGCATGGAATCAACTACCAACCTATGTGGGATTTGCCACATCACTGTCGTTGAGAAATGGCGTGTTGAGGAGGGCGTAATTTTGTTGTATTGCTTCATTAGCTTAGTAGGAGTTGTAGGTAGTTTTAGCACTCTTTTCGTCGTTAATCCTAGGCCCTGCCGTCATTTTTTTTTTACCCCGGAGATTCTCATATAAATCGCTTTCAAAAACTTCTTATTTCTTCTATTTCTTCTTCTTATTCTTATATTCACTACTATTATTATATTCTCTTTCGAGCTTTTTCTCTTATCTTCTTCGGCGCTTCAATCCTCCATTTCTTCCTTCGTTCAAGCGCCATGATCAGAATTATAATATAATCTTGGGTATATATAGCTTGATATATATCGGTAGATCTGATGGTGCCACCAACCCTTTGTTTGCTTTTGGTGATCCCATTTGTTCTCAAGATCCTTTTCATCGTAGGCACTCGTACTGGGTTCGCTGAAGCGGTTGCTGCTTCGAGGCTGTTTATTGTGCGATTGAGTTTAATAGCTTTTCAAGATGAAGAAGCGAGCAATAATGGTAGTAGTAGTAGTGGTGGTGGTGGTTGTTGGAGCAGTGGGCAAAGATGGGAGAGAGCAGTACGGTTGGTGCGAGAGAGGATAAGCGATGCACAGTGGCCTTGGAGTACGATGCATTCGCATGAGGAAAGCCTCCATGCTGCCTCCATGCTTGCTCTTTGATGGGTCATGCGTGATCATATGTATCATGAGAGTAATTTCTACTTTTTCTTTAATTCCCATTTAATTTGATCTGGTTTTCTATCTGTTTATTGTTCAAGATTGTAATTAAGTTTACGGTTCGGTAGTAGAGAGGATTGGGTTTGCTTATAATTGCTTTGAAGCTTGGAGATTATATAAATAATTGGGTTTATGATGATGGGCTATAATATATAGGAAAATATATAGGGTTTTAAGTGTTACGAGTATTTAATTAATTGTTAAGGTAGTAGAATTATTTGCATTCTGGGTATGTTTGTGTGCATGTAGTGATATCCACTTACCTTTAGAATTAATAGCATTTCCCTTCCTCGAATGTAGGCAGGCAACAAGTATTAAGTTAGCCTTATCGAGAAACGAGAGTTTATTTATTTATTTTTTTGGTAGAGCTGATGACAAAGGGAATCACTGGTTGGCCAAGAAATATTTCAATAAATCATCTTTTACCTCTTAAAAAAGAACTTTCTCTCTATATATATAATTAGTTCTTGATCTGCACAAATCGTTACATAATCTTATGATCAATCAAGAAAAATAATTAGTTTTAATGAGTTATTAGTAATATATCCACGCAGCCCCATGGATATGTGGCAATGATGGCTCAACTAAACCTAGGTAATTAATTTGCTTGAATCATTCAGAGCAAATAGAGAGAGTTAACCTTAAAATTGGAAAACACACTACAAGAAAAAAAGGGTTCTTATAGCATTTAAAACTGTTATCATAACATATAGATAGCTTTTTTTACACCCGCTATATTAGGCCATGTCATTAGAAGTATAAGCTTTTAATAGCATTTATTAAGTGCAACGAATTACGTGGATACCATAGCATTTTCCTTTAAGAAATGCTATGCATGATGTAGGACCATAGCATTTATTAAATGTTATATATGGAATAGCATTTATTAAGTGCAACGAATTATATGGATACCATCATGATGTAGGACCATAGCATTTATTAAATGTTATATATGGTATATGGTAGTGTATAATAACATTTTACAAGTGATATGGAAAGGGCTTAAGGGTGAAACATTTACCATGCCATAGCCTTTGAAAAATGTTATGGAAAGTTATTTAGTATACAACATACTAAAAGCCTTTAAAAATGCTATGTAAAGTTATTTAAGTGGTATTATGAAATTAGATCTTGCAACATCCCTCCTTTTGGTAGCACTTATAAGCTAACATTAATAAGAAAATGTTTCAAAGAAAAATGCTCACCAAAATTTTATTTCAATTAAGATGTCTTATACAAAGAACAAGTGCACGATGACATATGTAACCAAAAGAAAATGACTTCTATACAAAATATCAATTGTTTAAAACACACCAAATATCACTACAACAAATTAGGCTTTTAGTTACAAATCAAATCAGAACTAAATATAAAGATTTTGTGGCTAAGATTATAACTAAATAGTGCAACGAAAGATTTTTTGTCATAACAAACAAACTTTGTAGCTAAATAATATATTTAGCTACAACGCTTTTTTTTTTTTTTTTTTTTTGTTTATCAGTTTTCCGACTCCTTGAAGGTGTCCTCCTACCTTTCTGGTCGAGACTAATCCTCCAAGAGTTCGAGGTTTTGCAGGGGTATATAAATGTCTTTTTCACCTAGGATTTAGCCGAAGCAGGGCTCGAACCTGTGATCGGGTCCCTCAACTTGCCTCGGGGTCCACTCCCTGTGCTAGCAGACCAACCCACAATTGGTAGCTACAAAGTTAATTGTATAGCTAAATGTCTTATTTAGCTATGAAAATGATTTTGTAGCTAAATATTAACTTCTAATTTCATAGCTAACTAGTACCTTTAGCTACAACACACATTTGTAGCTAAATATTACCTTTAGCTACAAAATCATTTTTTGTTGCCGAATACTACCATTAGCTACAATTTTTTTTTTATAGCAAAAGATTAACTTTACCTACAAAATCATTTTTTGTAGTTAAATATTACTTTTAGCTACAAATTATTATTATAGCCAAACATTAGCTTTAGCAACAAAATTGTTTTTTTGTAGCTAAATACTAACTTTAGCTACAAATGATTTCGAAGCTAAGTATTTACTTCAACAATAATAATAAAAAGTTATATAGCTAAATTAGTACTCAATTATGAGAAATCTTGATTTAGAAAAAATACATACATTATAACTAAACATGACATAATTGTGTATATGTCACACTCCGATTTTCAAAACTTAAATTTAAAGTAATAAGAATAAATATTTGCTCTTATCAAGAAAATTGCAAAAAGAAAATCGAGGCGTGAATTGTATCTATCTACCTTAACCCCAAAATCTTTACACAGGTAAAAATAAATTTAATAATATCATTTATATTCCAAATAAGGTTACAAGTCAAGATAGAAGAATACTCTTTCAATTTCTATGCCACGGACTATAGATTCTCATTACACAAATTGAATATTCAGCCATGAAGGTACTTGCCCTTGTCCATCCATTATGGACACAACATTTTAAATATATTCATCAAGTAGAATTAACAAGTTCAAGTCCAAGGCATAAATATATAAAATAACCCATGAAATCCTCAACGACCACTATAATGTTCTAAAAACATTGATTTCTAATACAACCCATTTAATTGATATAATCAATTATTAAATAATTACTCAGTTCTACTACCATAACGCTACTCAAGCCACTAACCCACCCCTACTACTGAGAGACACGTCACGAACTTGCCACTCTATTCTTTCATGTACCTGCATGTGAAAAATAGGGGTGAGCTTGAAAGCCCAGTGGGTCATCTAAACCATTCACAACATTTTATTATGATATATACACAAGAACATTACAAACAAGTTTCACACATTAATCGTTGCAACATTTGATTGTTTGAGTTGAGAATTCCATCACGTTCCAAATCACGTACCTTTAGGGAATCAAACCCCGGGTGGCACTACCCAAAATCAGAAACTCGTTGGTGATATTCATCATGAACGCCCCACCCATAATAAACATTGGTGAAATTCCTTAGAATAACTGCTCTATAATAATCATTGACGATATTCCTTAGAATAACTACCCCATATGTGTGATTCTTATCTTAATCTTGTTCCTTAGTGATGTCACACCATACAAACAACATAAGTCCGATATTAATTGCATTCACAAGACATATTCAAACTCCACTACACATGGTATCATGTCATAATGCCAAATATAATAGTATTCATGCATGAACTTTACTATGCCAATATTCCAAGTCATATGTTTCATTATCAGGCATTATAATTTACAAATGAATCTCAATTACCACATGAATTTCATGCATCCAATTATCATCTGATTAGAACAACTAGTCATGCTGACACACATATCATCATAGCTAACAATCACATTACGATATACATACAATCATGTATCATACACATTCACCAGCAATCTAATAGTGCTACAAATCTAATTAATTTAATGTTCCTATCTATATATCAAAATAAAATATTATGAAGGCATAGAATCTTCCCCACCTGTATCGCTTGTCACACCCCGCCCGGACACGCCTAAATCGGCGGTACACTTGCGGACGGGGCCCGCATTTGGAATAATAACAATGGTAACAATAGAGTGCGCAACAGAAATATAATATAAGTGGTACAAATCTGATTTCATTTAATTCAGAATATAATTTGTACATGAAATGGTCAAGGGAACATACTCCCCAAAATCCCCAATGAATAATACAAAGGGTACAAAAATTTGGATAATAATGGATTGAGCTTAACGCGCTCAGTGGGTAGAATAGTTCGTGAGTATAACAATTAACAAAGTATACTTCAATATCAAATATCTTAAATACACATTAGAGCATCATAATCAATCAATATGTATGTATGCATGACACCGTCTCGTAATGGTTTGATGAACGTACATAGCCTGAGTTCACGTACAAATGTCCGTCCGGACGTTCTCCCCTGGCGTAGCCAGGTTCTATTGTACGTCCCTCCTCAAGACCGATGCTCTAGATTCACGTACTGATGTCCCTCCCCAGGCATAGCCGGGTTCTCATTGTACGTCCCTCTCCAGAGAAATATAATGAATAGCGAGCAATGCTCATAACTATTCTATGAATCATAAACCACATACGTCCCTAGGTGGTGATATGTATGATGCCAATGCATGAACTGGTCTAGTCTACTGGTCTGGTCTTTTCTTGACATTTAGACTGACTTTGGCAACGTCTGGTGATCCTTATCAGGGTCGGTATCACGACGTCCAAGGTTAGGACATTCAGTATTACTTGTATAAGCTGATAGCTTTCAATAAAACCAATTAGATCAGTCCCCAGTTGAGAGGTGAGACACAAGCTCTGCTTAAATACCAATCACTTAGAGCAGCCCGCTGCCTCCTGTTCACTATTTAAAGTTACTGAGGACAAGACCGAGTCTAGTTGAGCCAAATTGACCACAAATCCGACATTATAACTGTGTAATACATGAATTACAAATATACAGGCATAAGTGTGACAGTATAAACATTATATGACATAATGCAGTGTAAATGAACAGTAGATATAATAATAACTGAATGTAAACTTTAGTAAAAGTTATAAAACACGCAAACCTATGTTTCGCTCCCCACCTTCAGATAAAAACTTCTTCTTTTTTAGATCTGGCGCTTTCATCCGGACAGAACTTCGTCGCACCGCACCGAGAGTCTCGAACAGAGAGTCTCAAAAGACTAAAAACTCAGAATGAGCGAAAAGAGGAGGAAAAATCAGAATTTGGAGTGAATTTGGTGTGAAAAATGAAGAGGGGGAGGGCCCCTTATATAGGAGTTTCAGCGCCTGAAGGTTCGGGCATTTTTGCCCTAACTATTTTTTTTTTTGTGAAATACAGGGTATTACACTCTACCCCTTAAAAGGGATTTCGCCCTCGAAATCAATTCAAGTAGTTATGATGGTTATTTGCTTAAGATTCACTACCGGCGTCATCTCTTGCTAGTTCAAGGTAGTGCTTGTATGGTCCCTGAATAGCACTGTGGCCGGTGGAATCCTCATCATCATAAAACCATGGAGAGCAAATGGAATCGAATTCTTCCTCTGAAGATTCCAACCTTTGCATAACAGATGGTGGTGGAGGGCGCTAGTTACATCATTTGAGGGGAGGTAGGTTGAGTAGTGAAATACTTTTTCGTGCAGTTGCTCGAATCCGGCCGCCTGGCAATTTTGGTAGAAGGTCTTGCCAAGATGAGGGCACGAGATTGTTACAAAAAAGCCATGCACGGTCTGGCGATAATGATCGCTGTCTGTGGGGTGATGGAGTTGGTGATGCAAAGTAGCTGTGACTTGACTCTGCTTCTTGAGAAGTAGCCACAGGTTGCCAAGGAGGCCACTGCGTGTGTGCATTACTATATCCATTAATATTATTTTCAGACATCTGCGTAGTTATTCAAGTGAAACAATGTTTTAAGATAAGTGTAAACAATGTTTAATCATTTTATTGATAAGTGAAAATAGTACAATGTATCACATCATCAGTTGGTACTAGAAAACAATTCAGGATATTTCTGTTTAATTGTTGTTTCTAGTTCCCATGTTGCTTCCTCTACGCCGTGGTGACCCCAGAACACTTTCACAAGTGGTATGCTACGTCGCCGTAGTTCTTGAGTTTTTCTATCTAAAATTTGTATCGCTATCTCCTGATACTTATTTACTTCCTCAACCCGAACCTCGACTAAAGGGATGATATGCGAAGGATCAGGACGATACTTGCGAAGCATAGATACGTGAAAAACATCATGAACCTTAGGCATGGACGATGGAAGGGACAGACGATAAGCAAGTTTGCCAATACGTTCAATGATCTGAAATTGACTTATATACCGCGGGGAGAGCTTTCATTTGATCCCAAAGCGTTTGACACCTCTTGTGGGCTGAACTTTTAGAAAAACAAAGTCCCCCTATCAAATTCTAGAGGTTGTCTCCGCTTGTCAGCATAGCTCTTCTATCGACTTTGTGCAACACTAAGTCGTTCCTTTACTAGTGTGATCTTCTTAGAAGTCTCTTGAACTAGTTCGGGGCCTAACTGCGGTCGATCTGCCATATCTAACCAGCATACCGGAGATCTGCAAGGGCGACCATAGAGAGCCTCGTACGGTGCCATGCCGATACTAGTTTGGTAGCTGTTGTTGTATGCAAACTCAACTAAATGTAAGTATTTCGCCCATCTGTCATTAAAGTCCAAAATGCAGCATCGTAACATGTCTTCTAAGATTTGGATAAGCCGCTCAGACTGCCCATCAGTCTGAGGGTGAAATGTTGTTCTCATGGTGATCTTAGAACCCATTCTACTATGGAAGCTTTTCCAAAAGTTTGATGTGAATCGAGGGTCTCGATCAGAGACGATCGTGAGTGGTATGCCATGAAGGCGTATGATCTCTCTTTCATATAGTTCTGCAAGTTTGGGGGGATTATCCGTGAACTTTATTGGCAGGAAGTGTGCAGACTTTGTAAGTCTGTCAATGATAACCCAGATAGCATATTGCCCTTTATTATTTCGAGGTAAGGCAGTAACAAAATCCATTGCGATGTTCTCCCACTTCCATTCTCCAATAGGTAACGGCTGGAGAAGTCCAGAGGGAAGTCTTCGTTCTGCCTTAACTTTCTTGCAAATGAGACATCGAGCAACGGAGTCTGCAATTGCCTTCTTCATTCCAAAAAACCAGAATTGTCGCTTGACATCCTTGTACATCTTGTCACCCCCAGGATGCATAGCAAACCTCGAACAGTACATCTCAATGAGCACTTCTTTCTGAACCTCAGGATTGTTTGGTAGACGGAGACGTTTTTTTTATAGAAAACGACCCCGTCTTCTGAGACCGACCAGTAAGGAAGGTCCTGTCCGCTGAGTAGAAGTTCTCGTTTCTCCATTAACATAGGGTCATTGGCTTGAGCAGCTGAAATCTTTTGAACTAGCTCCGAGTTGGCTGATAATTGAGAGAGTCGTGATCTTGTTCCCTCTTTGATTAGTTTTAGGTTAAAGTTATCCATCTCTGCAGCCAACTTGCCCGTTTCAAAGTTAAGAGTGCAAGTAGCGTACGATTTTCTACTCAAGGCATCAGCCACAACATTGGCTTTTCTGGGATGGTACTGGAGTTGAAAGTCATAATCTTTCAAGAATTCCAATCATCGTCTTTGGCGGAGGTTTAGGTCTCTCTAAGTGTATATGTACTTAAGACTCTTGTGATCCGAGAAGACCTCGAACCGTTCACCATATAGGTAATGACGCCATAATTTCAGTGCAAACACAACAGTTGCAAGTTCCAAGTCCTGTGTTGGGTAATTACCCTCATGAATCTTCAGTTGTCTGGATGCATATGCAACCATTTGACCTTCTTGCATTAGCACAACACCTAAGCCTTTGAGAGAGGCGTCGGTGTATAATGAAAATCCAATTGCATTTCTTGGAGTGATAAGTATAGGTGCCGTCGTGAGGCGTTTCTTCAATTCCTGAAATGATTCTTCACAAGCGGGATTCCAGATAAATCGCACGTCTTTTCGAGTGAGCTTGGTCATAGGTTCAACAATCTTTGAGAAGTCCTTGATGAAGCGTCTGTAATAGACAGCCAAACCAAGAAAACTGCTAATCTGAGTATCAGTGGTAGGCTGCTTCCAGTTTAAAACTTCTTCAACCTTAGAAGGATCTACCTCAATGCCATTGCCTGAAACCACATGGCCTAGGAATTGAACTCTCTTCACCCAAAATTCGCATTTACTCAACTTTGCATACAGTTGGTGGCTTCTCAAGGTCTAGAGGACTATCTTCAGATGTATCTTATGGTCTTCCTCGGTTGATGAGTATATCAAGATGTCGTCCACCAAAACCAATACAAATCGGTCTAAGTATAACCTGAAGATGCGATTCATCAAATCCATGAATGCAGCAGGTGCATTTGTTAGACCGAACGGCATAACCAAAAACTCGTAGTGACCGTACCGAGTTTTGAATGCCATCTTGGTGATGTCCGACTCTCGGAACCGGAGTTGGTGATAACCGGACCGTAAATCAATCTTAGAGAAGTATTTGGCATCTCTAAGTTGGTAGAACAAGTCATCGATCCTGGGCAATGGATATCTATTCTTGATGGTGACGTTATTTAACTTGCGATAGTCAATGCAAATTCGTAACGAACCATCCTTTTGCGAACAAACAGAACTGGAGCGCCCCAGGGTGATGAACTCTTTCTGATTAAGCCATTACTCTCTAATTCCTTCAGTTGTTTGTCTAATTCGACCAGCTCGACATTTGACATTCTGTATGGTGGAATTGAGATAGGCCCTGTCCTAGGAATGAGGTTGATTTCAAAATCGAATTCTCGAATAGGCGGTAGACCAGGAAGGTCATTTAGAAAAATTGTTGGGAATTCCGATATTACCGGGACATCGTGTACTTCGAGAGAGTATAGTGCTGGTGGTTCCTTTTCATCACTAAGGGATAGAGCTCGAAGTTGTGCCTTGAGAAGTGCAACTGTTGATTTGTGTAACCATTTCCATGTTCCTTGAATCTTGATAAACTCTCCTGTAGGCAAGGTTAACTGAACTTGCTTATTCATACGTTCGATCTTTGCATTTAGTGGTGCTAGCCAGTCCATGCTGAGGATGATGTCAACGTTTTCAATATCCATCACAAAAAGATCTGCATATATTATCTATTCTGACATTCGAAGCTCACATCGACACTGCAAATTCACTTCAGTACCAGATCCAAACGGTGATGTGACATGGAGTGTGATGTATGTGGGTTCAGGCTGCAGGCCTAAATGTCTTACCAATGCTGACGATATAAAAGAATGCGTAGCACCTGAATCAAACAAAACATGCACCATTGTATTGAACAAAGGAAAGGTACCTTCGACTACATTGTTGTCTAGGAGGGGTTGTTGAGCGATGGCAAATGCTCTGCCCTGATTCTATTGACCCTGGTTCTGTTGGTTCTGCCTGGGTTGGGAATTAGCAGCAGGTGGTGCTTGTCGGACTGGAACAACGGGAATAGTTTGCTGAAGGTGCGGACAAAGATATTTTACATGGCCCTTCTGGCCGCAGTTGAAACAAGTCGGCCTGTACTGCTGATTGTTTTGCTGGTCATGCTGATTGTTCTGCTGGCCTTGCTGATTGTGGTGTCGACCACACCTCTGCCATTGTCGTTTCTACGGCCACCCCTTCCATAATGACCTCCGCGGCGATGATTACAAAAACCCTGATCGTTAGGGTTAGAAGGTTCAGCTGCAGGTGTTGTGGCCTCATTCTTCGAAACAGGGGCTGGGAGGGCTGGGTTTTGATTGTAGTAGGGCTTCTTCTTGTTGCCCTGTTGCGAGCCCTGTTGGAAAAATGTTGCAGGTCATTTTCCCTTATTCATTCTATGCTCCTGTATGATCTTCTCTTGTTTAAAGCTCATGGCCTTGTCAACAACCTCCTTGTAAATCTTGAGATCCAAGATCGACAAGGCTTGTCGAATATCATGGCGAAGGCCATTATAAAATCTCTCAGTCTTATCTTGCTCCGTTGAGATGGTGGAAAGAGAGTAGACTAATAATTCTTTGAACTTGCCAGCATATTCCCTGACGGTCATGATGCCCTGGTATAACTTAGCGAATTCCTGGCACTTCTGCCTCTTCACAGAGCCAGGAAAATACTCATCAATAAACATTGACTCGAACTGTTGCCAAGTCATATCTGTTGTGTTGACCCTTGGGTCCTCTTTCACTGTTATCTACCATGTGTTTGACCCACCAACAAGTTGGTAGGTCGCTAGTGGAATTTTGCGAGTCTCATCGACTTCCATTGCATCAAGAGCCTTCTTTGACTCATCCAACCACTTTTGCACCTCATCAGCATCAATGGTGCCAGCAAAAGTAAGAGGTTGTAGCCTCTTGCACTTAGTAATCTGATCGGTTTGAGATTCCGATCCAAATCTTACAGGTGCCTGAACAATGGCAACCTGACTAGCCGCGGTCTCACGAACGGTCGTTTGAATAGTGGCTTTCATCGCCTCAATAAATTCGGCAAAGAAGGTTTCCACGCTCGAAGGCGTGGTAAAGGGTGCGGGTGGGGGTGGTATTTCCTGCCCAGTTGTAGTGGCAGTGTCGGGTATGACTCGTGCTGCCGTCGGAGACGGCGATTCTTGAATCTCAGGAGGTGCCTCCACTGCTGGACGGACTGTACGTGGCCTTCCTCTATTCCTGGTTTGCATTTTCTCACTGGAAAGGAGAAAATTAAACCAAGATTTAGGAACTGTAGCCAAGTATAATGTTATAGTATGCTCAACAACAATTTCGAGAGTACTGCAATATTAAAATCACCTATTTTTCTAAGTATAGTGTAAGGTTTTTGTTAAGGAATCAAGGAATCTTATATATCTCGTATGTTTGGCCATGGTGTAAAAACAAGGTTAGAATGTTTATATGATAAGTACAAAACTTTGCAAGTATTTCAAATGATTTGGTTCTGGTCTTTGTAAACATACATATATATTTCATTGAAAATCCATACGAGTCATAAGAATTCTAAGATTTGCCTCGGTAAATATCCTGATCTAACGTTCTATTGCAATCTATGTATTCAAACTCTTACTCTTAGCCTTTTCGATTATTATCCAAGTTTGTGTGTCCCATACCACATGACTTTGGTAATAAGGGTGTTAACCAAGTTAAGTTGTATGAACACAGTCTCTAAAAACATTGGCTGAATAAAAGTTCACTAATAGTATCGTCCAAATTTACTCGTCCCATACCGTGTAAACTTAGTGAAAGTATTAGTAATGCAACTTTCTCCAAATGTTTCTTTTCATACAAGGTCATGGGTTTTCTTACTTCCACATTTTATTTAGTATCGTCCAATTTTGTTGTGTCCCATACCACTCCAAAGTTAGTGATACAAAAGAAAGAATGGTTGTAAGTCGGCCCACCAAAGATAGTCTTAAACAAAACATTTCATTCATATATAAAAGAAAAGTTTACAATGCCAGTAATCAATCTTGATTTTCCTGCCTACTACCGCTCCTTCTAGATCTCCTGCTAGGTATAGAACGACTACTAACAGAAGGTTGAGAGTTTGTTCGCTCTGCTTCGGAGTTTTGCATACGTGTTAATATATTATTTTGAGTCTCTCTCATTTCCGCCATATTGGAAGCCATTTCATTTAACCGTTCAAATAGGTTAGTCGATTGGCCCATTGGTGGTTGATGGGTCGATTGTCCCATAGGTGGAGGGTAGGCCATAGGCATTGGGGGAAAGTATTGGTTGTACGGGTGACTCATAGGTGAAAATTTTTGAAACAATGGGCTCATTGGGATGTTTTGCCCTCCAAAATTTGGTGCCGCCCAATACTGTTGTTGTTGGTTTACAGCAACTTGTGGAAGTGGCTGATACTGTACCTCAGGAGTTGGAAACCTTTGGTACGAAGTGTTGCCTTGAGTTGGCATGTTTCATGTTGATGGATTTGTTTGAGTACTTTGTCTATTATGACTTGGTTGAGGTTGATTCAGTGTAGCAAATAACTCTTCCTCAGTGAATAGTCGATCGGTTGGATCACTATTTGGGGCTGGGTATGACGTAGGATTGTGATTTGGCTCATTATTTGGCGCTTCCCTGACGGGAATCTTGCGTTGACTTCTTCGAAGACAACGTCCATGTTCGTCTCTCATTCTTTTGGCATTTCCTATCGTCGTGCCGAATACTTCCTCGTCAGTTACCCATCTCCTCGTGACATATATTTTGAAGATAGAAGATGTTGTAACCGGCTCAGTGATCTACTTCGAAGTCCCATCAAAAGTGTTGATGTTTGCTTTGTATAGCAGCCTCATGATCAAGTCTTCGTAACCGAGGAATTCCTTTCTCAAATGGTTCTGAATTACCCTCAACATTTGTTGGATGATGATGTGTGGTAGGGAGACCTTTATTTCCTTCTCTATGCAATATAACACAAGAAGTTGGGCCCTTGACATAGTGCCTCTAGTCCCCCTTTCTGACAAGATGTTGCCGAACAAGATCTTTCCAAGGCCGGCAAGAGATGACTTTAGATAATTGTTTGGGAGGCTGGTGAACGTCGATTGAGTGTATGGCTCTTTGGTGAGGAAATTGAGCAATTGTTCATTAGACTCCCCGATTTCTGCAATTGTCTGGGGTTCATGTGGATCAATAATTCTCTCCTCAATCGGAATCTCTATAAGTCGAGCAATAGTCTCGATGTTGATAGAAATTTTCATTCTCATGACTGTTGTCTCCAAAACAAGGCTGATCTCCTCTTCTTGAAGTCTCACGCAATTTATGGCTTCGTAGAAGGATCTCACCAAGCTATAAGAGACGTGGCCCTCAACTTTTGTTATGTTCAACCACCCTAGAGTTGCGAGTTTGTCATGAAGGATCGAACGGAGGCGGAGATCTTTATTGTCGATGCTCCTCATAGTCATAACCTCCCTTTTGAACAATTCCTTGAGTCTAGTGGGAATTGGTTCCCTACTACTGGAAGTTGCTCCATCACTTGAGACCATTCTTTGCTGAAAGGAAAATAAATTTGTGAAAGACACAAAATATATTCCTAAGATTTTTTAAGATTTATTCTTTGTCTGTTAGACAATATTTTATATTTTTCTCTTGATGTTTATGCCATCATCAATTTTTTTTTTTCATTATCAATATGATATATATATATCTCATATACATATCTACGTGAGTGTATAGATATATATTTAATCATAACTATATATATAGTTTTCATAAATCAACTATATATATATTTGAAATTTAACTATATAAAAATCATATATAGTTTTCTTAGATATATATTTAATACAAATCTTAACTATATATAATTCATATATATATAGTTATAAAGATATATATATCTAATAACATTTTTCATTCAAGTTTTTCATCAATAATATGATATATATATATATATATATCTCATATATACTAAGGTAAATAGATATATATATATATATATATATATATATATATATATATATTCAATCATAACTATACATATAGTTTTTTTTTATAATAAATCACGACTATATGTATATTTAAATCAAACTATATAAAAATCATATAATTTTCTAGATATATATTTAATATAAATTTCAACTATATATAATTGACATATATATATCTAATCAAATTTTTCACTAGTAACATGGTATATATCTCCTATATGCATAGATATATATATATATATATTTAATCATAACAATATATATAGTTTTCATAAATCATAACTATATATATATTTAAATCAAACTATATAAAAAATCATATAGTTTTCTAGATATATATTTAATATAAATCTCAACTATATATAATTGATACATATATATAGTTCTAGAGATATATATATCTTATAAAATTTTTCATTCAAATTTTTCCATTAACCACATGGTATATATGTATCTCATATATACATAGATATATAGATATATATATTTAATCATAACCATATATATAGTTTTCATAAATCACAACTATATATATAAATCTAAACTATATAAAACTATATAGTTTTCTTAGATATATATTTAATACAAATCTTAACTATATATAATTCATATATATATAGCTCTAAAGATATATATTTCTAATGAAAATTTTCTTCTCCTAATTTGGTGGACTTGGGCGGGCTGTGGACCGTACTCTCTGATACCATTAAATGTCAAACCCCGCCTGGACGCGCCTAAACCGGCGGTACACTTGCGGACGGGGCGCGCATTTGAAATAATAACAATAGTAACAACAGAGTGTGCAGTGGAAATATAATATACATGGTACAAATTTGATTTCATTTAATTCAGAATATAATTTGTACATGAAATGGTCAAGGGAACATACTTAGCAAAATTCCCAATGAATAATACAAAGGGTACAAAATGTGGGCCCCATAACCTGCACCCAGTCTATCCAAATTTCCTGTGAAAAATTTGGATAATAATGGAGTGAGCTTAACGCGCTCAGTGGGTAGAATAGTTCGTGAGTATAACAATTAATAAATTATACTTCAATATCAAATATCTTAAATACACATTAGAGCATCATAATTAATCAATATGTATGTATGCATGACACTGTCTCGTAATGGTTTGATGAACGTACATCGCCTGAGTTCACGTACAAATGTCCGTCTGGACGATCTCCCCTGGCGTAGTCGGGTTCTATTGTACGTCCCTCCTCAAGATCGATGCTCTGGATTCACGTACTGATGTCCCTCCCCAGGCATAGCCGGGTTCTCATTGTACGTCCCTCTCTAGAGAAATAAAATGAATAGCAAGTAATGCTCCTAACTATTCTATGAATCATAAACCACATACGTCCCTAGGTGGTGATATGTATGATGCCAATGCATGAACTGGTCTAGTCTACTGGTCTGGTCTTTTCTTGACATTTAGACTGACTTTGGCAACGTCTGGTGATCCTTATCAGGGTCGGTATCATGATGTGCAAGGTTAGGACATTTAATATTACTTGTATACGCTGATAGCTTTCAATAAGACCAACTAGATCAGTCCCCAGTTGAGAGGTGAGACATAAGGTCTGCTTAAATACCAATCGCCTAGTGTAAATGAACAGTAGATATAATAATAACTGAATGTAAACTTTAATAAAAGTTATAAAACATACAAACTTATGTTTCGTTCCCCACCTTCAGATAAGAACTTCTTCTTTTTCAGATCTGGCGCTTTCCTCTGGATAGAACTTCGTCGCACCGCACCGAGAGTCTCAAAAGACTAAAAACTCAGAATGAGTGAAAAGAGGAGGAAAAATCACAATTTGGAGTGAATTTGGTGTGAAAAATGAAGAGGGGGAGGGCCCCTTATATAGGAGTTTTGGCGCCTGAACGTTAGGGTAGGTGCCCGGACGTCCGGGCGTTTTTGCCCAAACGATTTTTTTTTTGAAATACAGGGTATTACATCGCTAAATTCTAAAGTGTTCAGACTCCTCGACACTCGATGATGTCCACCTATATAGGTAAAAATTGTACATAAATTAAGTTTTGTATAATCATTTTAGATTTCAGAAATATGGTGTGTCTATCTAAAGGTGAGTAGTGGCTTCGAGGGGTACGCTTAATTACTTCTATATCATATTTACATAGGTGGACAATATAATACATGTGCGTATCATAATACATGTGCATATCATACTACATATAATACATATTATCACATACTTAATATACGTATTATAACATATATTGTAACTTAATATTACATACACATCATATACAAATATATTGATGGTTTTGATTGATAGACATTACATTTAATATAATATACATATATGCTATATGTTGATAGTTATGTTATACATATGGTAAAATTTCACATAATATAATGCAAAACCATATGAGATAACATAATAATACAAATTATATGATATGACATGTGTAATTAACTAGGTGGGTGATGTTGTGGTGAAATTTTGAAATATATCGTATGCAATATATAGACATATGTTAATGGGTATATGGTGATGTGTCATATGCAAAACAGGGATTAGGAGAATAGAAGAGGACGGCAACAACGGCAACGTGGCTGCAACTTTTGCTGTTCTTTTGCGTTGGTTAGAGGAGGAAACAAAGAAAAAGGGGAAAGGAAAAAGAAGAGGGAAAAGAAATCAGTTGTAGATGGGTTCATTCATGGCTGCCATCTCCTACGCCAAAAACAGAGTGATCGATTGTATAATTAATGGAGACGCAAACTTACAGTGATAAAAGGAAATCACCCTGGGTGATGCTCCAACGATGCGTCCGCGGGCGTCACTCTGTGTGCTCACGCTCTAGGGTTGAGAGTAGAATGAAGAAGATGGGAGGCGACTGCAAAATTGTTCTATATATTTCTTATAAGCTAGGGTGTGGTGACTTGCATGATTGTGGTCTCTTCATGCATAATTTTGGGAGTACTAGGAATCAAAATACAAGATATCAAAATTATAAAATTTGTGCCTTAGTGTCACGTGTGTATAGAGCCTAATTAAGAATGATAAGATCTCTTAATTTTCTAAATTGCCTGTCCACAAAATGGAAAGAATGTGCTAACCGTGGAGTATGAGAGGAATTAATAAAAGGAAGTTGGATATCTTGCCATGTCTAGCATGTGGTGGCTTTATGCAGAGAGAATGTAAAATTATTGATTATTAGAAACTTGCTTTTCATAAATAATAAGATTTATGGTATGTAAATTTTATGAGATTAAAATAGATAGTTTGAATTTGCATTTAAGTAGAATAGTCATGGAATTTTGGGAACGCTTGAATTACGTGGATTATCCTATAACTTTATTATTATTATTATACTTTTATATGGCCACTTAAGCCTAGTCATAGAAATTTAAATTATTATTTTAAATTTGGAGTGATATCGTAATAGGAATTAAGATCTAAATAAAATATAGTAGCAAGTTATATGTAGCACATGCCGTGTTTGAGCCCTTTTTGGTCTTAGTGTAAAATTATGAAAATACCTTTGGATTTATAATTTCAAAAATATCCTTAAAACTTTTTGGAGTATTACAGTGACGGCTGGGAAAAGGTCCTCCTATTAATGTAATAAGATTAGAGTTTTGGGTAGTGATTTGGTTTCCAGTATTTATCTTGCGTGAAGGGAAATTTAGAGTAGATTAAGGAGTAATTTTTAGTTATTTCCAATAAAAAGATTAGAGAATATTGTTGGAAAGGAAAGGAGAGAAAAATATAAATTTTCACACATGTGACAAATCATTGGCCATTAATAGATCGTTTTGGAGTATTACAGTATAACAATGAGCGATTTTCATCTACTCTAATATATATAGTACACATATTGAAAGAATATTCTTCTAATAAAATGGAGAAAATGTCCTTACAAGAAAAAACACTTTCAACGGCTTGTTTGACAAGCCGTGAAAACATTTTAACAGCTTGGGTGCCCAAACCGTCGTTCAAGAAGTCGTGGTAACGCTCCGACTATTAACGACGCATATTTCATTTTCTAAGACTTGTCGTATGCGCCATTAAACGTATTTTAATGGCTTGTTCCTAGCATGCCGTAAATATCCCACACATATGTACCTTTAACTTGTCGAGTACGCCATTAAACTCGTTTTAACTGCTTGTTTAACATGCCGTAAATACACATGTCCATCCAATGATTTAACGATATGCACTGCATGTCGTCAAAAATATGTGATATATTTTAATAATTTAGGGTTTAGGATATTATAATGTACTCTAATTAGTATATGATAATCAATAATACAAAAAAATTTATAATTTTTAACAATTCATAAAAATAATCATATTTCAATGAAAACAAATATATCAAAGTGTAAAATTATATAATGTAACAAAAATTGTATATACAACCACAAATGTCATTTACACTTAGAAAATAAACTCAAAAAATTTATATACTTGTCAAAAATCTCTAAGAGCTAGCTTCTAAAATCAACTTTTTGTGACATTACTACCAAAATGTTTGAAGTATTTCTTCTCCATCATTTTAATCTCTACACCTACATCAAAACAAAAATAAACTCAATTAGACAAATTAAAAAACTAAAATATTAATAGAGGTAAAAGTAAAAATTAAGTATTTCATATGTCAACACGATTTTTGAGATATGTAATTTTTTTTTTTTGACAGAGTTTCACTTATATTTTTTACATCTCAAAATTTAATCAACCTGTAAATAACTAATTCATACAATTCAGATAAGAGTCGCATCATTACATCCAAGTAAACCACATTGTCATATTTTATTCAAGTATAACTAAATAAACACATCACGCCTATCATTGAATCCAAAGCAAACTCTGACCTTAGCAACTTTAGCATGCCAAGTATACAAACCATAAAAGATATTCAGTGAATTTTAAGTACATCCACATAGACATATTAAAGAGCTAAAACAACAATCTTAATCTCATGAAGAAAATGTTCCTCCTACCACATAGCTTAAGTGTTCAACATGTGAATCAAACAACACCTAGTAAGCTGCTGCTATCTGAATGATTTACTCATATGTCAAGCTATGAAGAGAGACGACTATAACAAAGACAAGATTAATTAGAAATACAATAACATTTTGCAAAGAATAAAGTATTTCATAATATGGAACAACTGAACCACATTCAAATACTTGGATAATCTAGATCATCCTAAACATTTTTATGTTCATCAATCATTTACATCCGTAACCACTCTTGCATCATCTTAAACACCCAATATCAGTAACCACTCTTGCATCATATAATACTGTAATAAATCAAAACCGTAAGCTACCTGAGAATGATATATACATAGTATATGATAACGTTAGGGCCACTTCCTATAAGAAGCCTTTTTGTTCATTAAAACATGGTAGAAAGAGATTATGCCATTTCTGATAGCTAGACAAGAACAACAATTAATTTTCCTTCTTTATTGAGTAACAACCAATATTATCATATTCAAATATACTTCATACACACATCACATATATTATCATATTCTAACAAATTAAATAACAATGTATAAGAAATATCATTACCCAAAAAGATGATGTAAACGATTGAATTGGAACTTATAATTTGATTTCCTTGTGAAAGACAAGACAACCAAAAATAAATTAGATACATTATATTATTATATTAAATTCATATCAAAGACAAAATAACAAATTGAGTAAATAAGATATTTATTACCGATATTGAAATCAATCAAACACAATATATTTTGTGGCCAGACAATGGTACTTTTTAGTGCATCATTAAAGAGAATAAACTCTTGTGTCTGTCGAGGTAATAGTAATCCAGGTACCAGAACTTGAAGAACCCATACTTTATAACAATCAGGTTCAATAATAACGCCACGCACCAAATCTATTGGATTGGTAGAAGCAATTTGGGCTTTTGCAACTACTTCCCCTGACCCCAACCAATTTAATGGCTTGCAAAATGCATTTTCTAAGCTCCCCTCTTTGGTACAACCGGTACTATCATCTAAAGACTACAATGCAAAATAAAAATTGTTCAAGAATCTTAGACAAAATTAACTTTTGAATAAATAAAAGTTAGTAATTAGACATATACCTGTTGGGTATGTAAAGAGCTTTACAATTTTTCATCACAAATTCTACCTTTACCCTGTAAAAGTTATATAGAAAGTATTAATTTGCCATGAAATTAAATAATATTAACTAACAATTCATAATATGCAACTACGTTGTATCTTGGTGCAGAAGAACGAGTCATATCATTAGCATCTCTATTATTATCCTATAAAATGAAAATGTTAATATTATTAATATATACAAAAACACATAAACGTACAACAACTAGACTAATTGATTTCAAATTAACTCACAATATTTGTATTGCTTTCTTGCAAAAAGAGACTTCCAAGTTCATTAACTTGATCCTTCAGTTCTTTGACCTCCTTTTCAAGTGATTGGACTTTTGTATTGGTTTGGGTATGATTTTTAACTTGGAAAGTGTTTTTCCAAATCCAAGACCTCTTACCCACCCAGGATGTTACTAAAAACTTATGTGATTGCATCATTTGTAATGGATTCTGGCTCTTAAGAGTTAATCCCTTGAGAGCATGCTTCTAATTTACTCTGGGTAAAAACATCAAATAAGATTTAAGCCAAATATATTTATAGATACTTACAATTGTAAAAGTGTTCATATATATTACCAATGACTCAACAGTATCACTACTAGGTTTTCCATCTTTCCTCATGTGTCCCTTAATCTATACGTTAACTCTATTGGTTGATGGATCCTCTTTTTTCTAAGATGTATTCGAGTAGAAACAAATGGAGAGAAAAAGTCTCAATAAAAACATGTTGCAAATACAATTAAATAAATATTACCATTTCATGCTCCATTCTTGCATAACCCTTCCGACTCATTGTACGAGGAATTTTTTGTTTTGCCTTCATATTCCGAAACCTTTCACTCTTATCCTATTTACATGTAAATATAAGATTATTGTCCAATGATATTATAAAAATATAAAATAAAGTTTCATTCAATGTGAGAACACTTACTTCAAATTTGGGTGTTGATCGACTATTGACAAATTCTTGCCATATATCATAATTTAAATTCTTAGGCTTGATGGCTTTGAGATGATCACATATATCTGGATCATTAGCTACTTCTCTTATTTGTCTCGTCAACCTAGACTTAAAATCTCGTCACAACTTATTCATAACCCTCAACACGAATTCCTTGTGAGATTCTTCAATTACATATTTCTCATGCATTTTCATATAAATACATATTAAGCACATAGTTTGCAAAGAAATTATATTACTAAAAAGTTAAATATTGCATACCTTCGATCAAAACCTATAACCTCTCCTTAATGTCATCAACTACTTCCTCGCAACAATCAAATGTTACTGGTACGACTTCTCGTGCTAGAACCCCAAGAAACGAACTAAATTTCGTTGACTCTTCTCCCACAACCTGATCTCTTTCACTAAATTGAAGAGTTTTACGTTTTCCTTGTCTTGTAGAAATAACAATTATTCTTGTTGGTCCTCTAGTTTTTTTCCCTTTGTCCGCAGACATTTCATCGAGTTCTTCATTGTTTGCTAACCGAGGTGGTGAGTCAGATATTCGTATTCCTTCATCGCCATTCCTCATTGTGCTAGCAATTGCAACTTCAAGTTGCCTCCTTTCCCTTTTACTACCAGCCTTTGATGATTTCATAAGAAATAAAAAAAAAGTCACTATAAGATTTACATGATTTTAAAATTTAAAGCAAGATATCATATATGTGTGTATGCGCAGGTACCTCTCCTTGACTTTTTTTAGACATGATATAGCCAATAACTTTATACCTACACAAGCACTTTAAATAAACCAAACAAATTGTTAAAATATCCAACAAAATCATCCCAAAAGTAACCAAGTTGAACAATTACAAAGAACTAGCTACAACATAAGAAACTATATAAACATGTCATATATATATTGACAAAACAAGTTCAAGTATACAATCTCTTCGAAAAGATGAAAACAAAAAGTTCAAACATACAATAAAACATTGTTAAACTATGATGCCCTCACAATCTCCCCTTACATAACATTCATCATTATCCGTATCTTTATTTGAGTTTAGTTTGGATACATCCAAAGGTGCATATGTGTGGTATGTCTTTTCATCATACAAACCCAACTCATGAAAACCTTTAGGTGGTGCTTTAAGAACAACATACCAATTTGATGTATTATTTTCCTTTGAATAAAATACTTGTCTTGACTGCATTGCAAGAATGAAAGGTTCTATTTTACTTCTTTGTTGCCCTTGGTGAAAATTGACTAATGTGAACCCATTTTCAACTTTGGCGCCATTACTGATGTTAGCCCAATCACATTGAAATATAGGCACTTGAAATGTGTGATAATCTAACAACAAAATATCTCTTATAACCCCATACCAACAAAATTTTCCAACTTGCTGTGCCATAACTCTTGCACTCGATCTACATAAAGTCTCCGCTTCAACAAAAACACCACTATCTTGAGTGGATTTTTCAGCATCTTTCGTATGAAAGCGTTGCACATTGATATTAAAACCAGTATGTGACGATATAGTCTTCCTAGGTCCATATGCAAGCCATTTGAGTGTATTTGAAATATGAGATGTACTCCCAAGTACCTTAAGTTGTTCAAAGATCATAAAACAAACAACCCACATATATTAAAATAGATTTTTATTTGTATACCTTATCACACACACAAATGTACGTACATATATAGTCATTTTTATACCTTATCAGATAGCCATGAAGAAAACAAATCCATATGTCTCTTATTGAAATGCTTCAACTCATCCTTATGCATTCTAAATAAATGTATAAAATGGTAAAATAAATAAGTATGTTTGTTTATTATAATATAAAAATAAGAATTTGATATTATACTTACTCTATAAATGGTTCTACTTGTTGGCCTAGTATTATAGTCCAAGAGGGGGGGTGAATTGAACTTGGCGGATTTTCGCGTTACCTTTCAGATATTTTAATTGAATAAGTAGTGTGCTCAGTAGGTAACAATCCAACTAACAAATGCAGGAAAGATAAACGAACACAGAGGATTTAGAGTGGTTCGGTTCTCCTTGAACCTATGTCCACTACCCAATTACCACGATCAAGATTTTCCAATACACTATTGGCTAATCAGTTATGGGCGTGATTAGAAACCATTTACACTCTAACTGATACAAGGGCTTGGTTAGAAAAGCCACAACCACTAACCTACACCAGGGCTTGGTCAGAAAGGCACAAACTAGCCTATACCAGGGCTTGGCTAGAAAGCCACACTTGTAACCCACTTACGGGCATGGTTACGTGCCGTACAAAATAAGGTAATGTTCCAGTTGACTTAATTAAGTCAATAATACATCAAGATTACAATAGATATAGAGACGTGTTAAAAAACACTCTCAACAATATAAGTTTACAATCTTGAATGAGTCAATAATACTATTCCAACCACTATGATTTTAAATGATGCAAAGTGTTGAAATGGGTTTTTCTCAAATGCAATCGATTCAAATGTGTATGATGTAAAACTGTGAATCGAATATGCACAACTAACATGATATTGATTCTAAATAACGATAAGTTTAAAACACTAGAATCAATATACTATGATGATAAAAACTTGATGATTCTAAATGAATATGTGATTAAGATCAATACTCAAACAAATCAAGTATTATCAAAAACTTCAATTCAATATAATATAATGTTAACACATGAATCGATATCACAAACTATTTATGAAACCACTAAACAAGGTATTTTGTTATGAAAATCAAGATAGAGTTTTACAACACAATCAACACAAAATCAGTTTTAAAGATGATAATATAAGCACGAAATTGATTTGCATGAACCAATATCACAAGAATCTAGATATAGAAATGTATACCCCACTAGGTAAAGTTGAAGCTCCAAGATTCTTCTTGTGTGATGTTGGATGAGCGAAATCTTGATCAAGACTCAATAGAAGATGTAGATAGCACTCAAAACGTCTTGAACACTTGCACAAGAGAAACTCCCAAGTTTCTCAAGGTTTTGAAAGATGTGAAGAAATTTTTGAAAGATTGGATCAATAGATCAAATGTTGTTGAACTTTTGCTTTCAAAGAAGGTTTAAATCACTCAAGAACTTGTTGTTGGCTTATATAAAAACTAATACGAAAAATGCACAAGTTCTCTAAGTTTGGCAAAAGTTGCTCTTCAAATGAGCAAGTGTGGTATTTATAGATAAACACTACACCGAGGCACAAGAATGTGTTCCCTAACACAGGAGCGCACTTTTGGTTTAAAATTTGAAAAATTTCAGATTTTCCTCCAATCAAAGAACGCGTTCTTTACTTAAGGAGCGCGATCCTCAATATATCCGTTGGGCATAGGAACATGTTCATTCAACAAGAATTACTGACTCTTAATTTTTTCCTATTTTGCCCTTGGCAACATGAGAGCGTTCCTTCTTAAAGGAGCGTGTTCCTTTTCCTTGATCAGAAAAACTCTAAGTCTCAGGAAAAGCCACAGTAACGCGTTCCTCTTACAAGGAGCGCGCTCCTTAAACTCTAATAAAAAATCACTGTGTCTCGGGAGAAAGCTCAGGAGCGTGTTCCTTACTATAAGAGCACGTTCCTTCACTTTCCTTCACTAAGACTAACATTTGAAAAACATTTTTGATCATAATAGGTTTAGGACATGGTCAAAAACATAGACTAACATTTTAAAAATATTTTTGACAAGATTGAGGTACAATTAACATAGTAAATATGTGAGTGATTCGATCAATTAAACCAATGATCAAAGCAATAAGTACAATACAAGTGAAACGATAAAACCATGTAAAGTTGACAAGATGAATGCATGTTAAACACTAATCAATATATGTATGATAAACAATTATAACTAAGTGATAACATAATTATCAAACTGATATGTGTGTAATACCCGGTATTTCACAAAAAAAATAAAATAAAATAAAAAATTTACTATTTGGGCAACGCCCGAACGTTCAGGCGCATGACAGAACGTTCAGGCGCATGACAGAACGTTCAGGCGCATGCCAGAACCTTCAGGTGCACGACAGAACGTTCAGGCGCATGCCAGAACGTTCAGGCGCATGACAGAACGTTCAGGCGCATGACAGAACGTTCAGGCGCATGACAGAACGCTCAGGCGCATGCCAGAACTTTCAGGCGCAATGCATGCACGAACTTTCAGGTGCAATGCCAGAACGTTCAGGCGCATGCCCGAACGTTCAGGTGCATGCCAGAACGTTCAGGCGCAAGGCATGCCAGAACGTTCAGGCGCATGCCAGAACGTTCAGGCGCAAAAATCTCTATATAAGAAACCTCCTCATTTCTCATTCCTCACACCAAATCACCTTCTCTTGTGAATTTCTTCTCCTTTCCACGCATTCTAAGTTTTTGAGACTCTCTGTCCGAGACTCTCGGTGCGGTGAACAAAGTTTTGTCTGGAGGAAAGCGCCAGATCTGAAAGCGGTGCAACGAAGTTCTGTCCAGAGAAAAGCGCCAGATCTGAAAGAAGAAATTTTTATCTAAAGGTGGGGAACGAAACATAGGTTTGCGTGTTTCATAACTTTTATTAAAGTTTACATTCAATTATTATTATGTCTACTATTTATTTACACTGCATTATGTCGTATACTATTTATACTGCCGCACTTATGCCTGTATATTTGGAATTCATGTATTGCACTGTTATAATGCCAGATTTGTGGTCAATCTGACTCAACTAGACTCGGTCTTGTCCTCAGAACTTTAAATAGTGAACGGGAGGCAGCAGGCTGCTCTAGGCGATTGGTATTTAAGCAGACCTTGTGTCTCACCTCTCAACTGGGGACTGATCTAGTTGGTCTTATTGAAAGCTATCAGCTTATACAGTAATACTGAATGTCCTAATCTTACACGTCGTGGTACCGACCCTGATAAGGATCACCAGACGTTGCCAAAGTCAGTCTAAATGACAAGAAAAGACTAGACCAGTAGACTAGACCAGTTCATGCATTGGCATCATACATATCACCACCTAGGGACGTATATGGTTTATGACTCATAGAATAGTTAGGAGCATTGCTCGCTATTCATTACATTTCTCTGGAGAGGGACGTACATGAGAACCCGGCTACACCCGGGGAGGGACATCAGTACGTGAATCCAGAGCATCGTTCCTGTACGTGAATTCAGGCGATGTACGTTCATCAAACCATTACGAGACGGTGTCATGCATACATTCATATTGATTGATTATGATGCTCACATGTGTGTTTAAGATATTTGATATTGAAGTATGCTTTATTAATTGTTATACTCATGCACTATTTACCCACTGAGCGCGTTAAGCTCACTCCATTATTATCCAATCTTTCACAGGAAATTAGGATGGACTAGGTGCAGGTTATGGGGCCCACATTTTATACCCTTTGTTTAATTCATTGGAGATTTTGGGAGTATGTTCCCTTGACCATTTTATGTACAAAAGTATTCTGAATTAAATGAAACCAGATTTGTACTGTGTGTACCGTATTTCCGCTGCGCACTCTGTTGTTACCATTATAATTGTTCTAAATGCGCGCCCCGTCCGTGAGTGTACCGCCGGTTTAGGCGCGTCCGGGCGGGGTGTGACATTTAATGGTATCAGAGCGTACGGTCCACGACCCGCCCAAGTCCACCAAATTAGGGGAAGAAAAATTTTATTAGATATATATATATCTCTAGAACTATATATACATATGTCAATTATATATAGTTGAGATTTGTATTAAATATATATATCTAGAAAACTATATGATTTTTATATAGTTTGATTTAAATATACGTATAGTCATGATTTATTAGAAACTATATGTGTAGTTATGATTGAATATATGTATCTATATACCTTAGTGTATATGAGGTACGTATAAAAAAAAAAAACAAAAAAAAAAATTAAAAATTAAAAATTTTATTTGATATATCTAGAACTATATATATGAATTATATATATAGTTAAGATTTGGATTAAAAACAACTATATATGATTTTTATATAGTTTAATTTCAAATATTTCAAATAGTTGATTTTTGGAAACTATATATATAGTTATGATTAAATATGTCTATACATTCATATGTGAATACGACATATATACATATTTCAAATAGTTAATTTTTGGAAACTATATATATAGTTATGATTAAATATGTCTATACATTCATATGTGAATACGACATATATACATATTTCAAATAGTTAATTTATATACATCAAATCACTAATGAAGAAAGTTTCATGATGGCATAAATATCAAAAGAAAACTCGAAAATAATGTCTAGCAGACAAGGCATAAATCTTAAAAATATTAGGAATATATTTTGTGTCTTTCACACAAATTTATTTTCCTTTCAGCAAAAGAATGGCCTCAAGGGAAGGAACAACTTCCACTAGCCGAGAACCAATTCCCACTAGACTAACGGAATTGTCCAAAAGAGAGGTTATGACCATGAGGAGCATCGACAATAAAGATCTCCGCCTCCGCCCAATCCTTCACGACAAACTCACAAAATTGGATTGGTTAAATATAACCAAAGTCGAGGGACAAGTCTCTTACAACTTGGTCAGATCCTTCTACGAAGCCATGAATTACGTAGGACTTCCAGAAGAGGGAATCAACCCTGTATTGGAGACAACAGTTATGCGGATAAAAATTTCTATCAACGTCGAACTTATTGCTCGACTTTTATAGATTCCGATTGAGGAGCGGATTATTGATCCACATGAACCCCAGACAGTTGCCGAGATCGCAGAATCTAATGAACAATTGT
The DNA here is from genome assembly GCA_035771175.1 of Paratinospora sagittata. NCBI lineage: Eukaryota > Viridiplantae > Streptophyta > Magnoliopsida > Ranunculales > Menispermaceae > Paratinospora > Paratinospora sagittata. The sequence goes on along the minus strand of CM069604.1, from coordinate 26,384,255 downwards.
TTAATTCCCTCGCCAAAGAGTCATACACTCAATCAACATACACCAACCTCCCAAACAATCATCTTAAGCCATCTCTTGCCGACCTCAGAAAGATTGTATACGGCAACATCTTGCCAGAAAGGGGGGCTAGAGGCACTATGTCAAGGGCTCAACTTCTTATGTTATACTGCATAGAGAAGAAAATTACGGTCTCCCTACCTCACATTATTATCCAACAAATGTTGAGGGTGATACAAAACCCTTTGAGAAAAGAATTCCTCGGCTATGGAGTCTTGATTATGAGGATACTATACGAGGCAAACGTCGCCACTTTCGATGGAACGTCAAAGCTCATCACTGAACCAGTTACAACATCCTCTATCTTCAAGACATATGGCACAAGTGGAGGGGTAACTGACGAAGAGGTATTCGGCACGACAATAAGAAATGCCGAAAGAATGAGAGACCAGCATGGGCGTTGCCTTCGCAAAAGTCGACGCAAGATGCCTGTCCAAGAAGGGCCAAATAATGATTCACATCCAAATCCTACATCAGACCCAGCCCCGAATAGTGATCCAACCGATCGACCATTCACTGACGAAGAGTTATATGCCACACTAAATCAACCTACACAAAGTCATGATAGACAAGGTACGCAAGCAAATCCACCAACGTGGAACGTGCCCACTCCAGGCACCACTTCGTACCAACGATTTCCAACTCCTACGGTACAGTATTAGCCAGTTCCACAAGTTGCTGTGAACCAACAACAACAATATTGGGTGTCACCAAATCTTGGAGGACAAAACATCCCGATAAGCCCATTGTTTCAAACTTTTTCACCACAAACAAATCCAAATATCCATGGGGTTCCAGTTAGGGGACCCCCGCACAATCAAAACAACTACCTTCCACCTATGAACCCATACTTTCCCCCAATGTCTATGGCCTACCCTTCTCCTACGGGACAAACGACCCATCAACCACCAATGGGTCAACTGACTAACCTACTTGAACGGTTAGATGAAATGGCATCCAATATTGTTGCACTGAAAGAGAGCCACACTAATATATTAACTCGTTTGCACAACTCCGACGCAGAGCGTGCAAACTCTCAGCCTTCTGTTAGTAGCCGTTCTCTACGTAGCAGTAGATCTCGAAGGAGCGGTAGTAGACACGAAAGTCACAATTAATTACTGGCATTGTAAACTTTTCTTTGATATATGTGAATGAAATTGTTTTGTTTACAGACTATCTTTGGTGGGCCGACTTACAACCATTTTTTCTTTTGTATCACTAACTTTGGAGTGGTATGGGACACAACAAAATTGGAGGATACTAAATAAAATGTGGAAGTAAGAAAACCCATGACCTTGTGTGAAAAGAAACATTTGGAGAAAGTTGCATTACTAATATTATCACTAAGTTTACACGGTATGGGACGAGTAAATTTGGACGATACTCTTAGTGAACTTCTATTCAGCCAATGTTTTTAGAGACCGTGTTCATACAACTTAACTTGGTTGACACCCTTATTACTAAATTCATGTGGTATGGGACACATGAACTTGGATAATAATTGAAAAGACTAAGAGTAAGCGGCTGAATGCATAAGATTGCGATAGAACGTTAGCTCAGGCTATTTACCGAGGTAAATCTTAGAATTCTTATGACTCGTATGGATTTTCAATGAAATATATGTATGTTCACAAAGACCAAAATCAAATCTTTTGAAATACTTGCACAATTTTGTACTTATTATATAAACATTTTAACCTTGTTTGTTTTTACACCATGGCCACACATACGAGATATATAAGATTCTTTGATTCCTCAACAACAACTTTACACTCTACTTAGAAAAATAGGTGATTTTAATATTACAGTACTCTCGAAATTGTTGCTGAGCATACTATAACATTATACTTGCCTACAGTTTCTTAATCTTGTTTTATTTTCTCATTGCCAGTGAGAAAATGCAAACAAGAAAGAGAGGAAGGCCACGTACTGTTCGTCCCGCAGTGGAGGCACCTCCTGAGATTCAGGAATCGACGCCTCCGACAATAGCACAGGCCACACCCAACACTGCCACTACATCTGGGCAGGCAATACCACCCGCACCCGCACCCTTTGCCATGCCTTCAAGCATTAAAACCTTCTTCGCTGGATTTATTGAGGCGATGAAGGCCACTGTTCAAATTGCGGTTCGTGAGACAGCAGCCAGTCAGGTTTCCACGGTTCAAGCACCTGTAAAATTTGGGTCGGAAGCTCAAATCGATCAGATTACTAAATACAAGCGGCTACAACCTCTTACTTTCGATGGCACCATTGATCCTGCTGAGGTGCAAAAGTGGTTGGATGAGTCAAAGAAGGCTCTTGATGCCATGGGAGTCGATGAGACTCACAAAATTCCACTAGCGACCTACCAACTTGTTGGTGGAGCAAACAAATGGTGGATCACAGTAAAAGAAGACCCACGGGTCAACATAGCCGATATGACTTGGCAACAGTTCGAGTCAATATTTATTGATGAGTATTTTCCCAGCACGGTGATGAAGCAGAAGCGACAGGACTTCGCTAAGTTATACCAAGGCACCATGACCGTCAGAGAATATGCTAGAAAATTCAAAGAATTATCCATCTACTCTCTCTCCACCATCTCAACGGAGCGAGATAAGACTGAGAAATTTTATAATGGCCTTCGCCATGACATTCGGCAAGCCTTATCGATCTTGGATCTCAAGATTTACAAAGAGGTTGTTGACAAGGCCATGAGCTTTGAACAAAAGAAGCTCTTACAGGAACAACGAATGAATAAGGGCAAACGGCTTGCAACGCTTTCCCAACAAGGCTTGTACCAGGGCAACAAGAAAAAGCCCTACTATAATCAAAACCCAGCCCTCCCAGCCCCGGTTTCGAAGAATGAGGCCACAACACCTGCGGCTGAACCTTCTAACCCTAACCATCAGGGTTTCCGAAATCATGGCCGCGGAGGTCGTTATGGAAGAGGTGGCCGTCGAAATGGCAATGGCAGAGGTGGTGGTCGACACCACATTCAGCATGGCCAGCAGAACAATCAGCATGGCCAACAGAACCATCCGCAGTATCATCCGACATGTTTCAACTGTGGCCAGAAGGGCCATGTAAAACATCTTTGTCCGCACCTTCAGCCACATATTCTTGCTATTCCAGTCCAACAAGCACCACCTGCTGCTAATGCCCAACCCAGGCAGAACCAGCAGAACCAGGGTCAACGAAATCAGGGCCGAGCATTCGCCATCGCTCAACATTTCCTACCAGACAACAATGTCGTCAAAGGTACCTTTCCTTTGTTCAATACAATGGTGCATGTTTTGTTTGATTCAGGTGTTACGCATTCTTTTATATCATCAGCATTGGTAAGACATTTAGGCCTGCATCCTGAACCCACAAACATTACACTCCATGTCACATCACCGTTCGGATCTGGTGCTGACGTCAACTTGCTGTGTTCTCGATGTGAGCTTCGAATGTCAGAACGTATAATATATGCCGATTTGTTTGTGATGGATTTTGAAGACTTCGACATCATCCTTGGTATGGACTGGTTAACACCACTGGATGCAAAGATCGAATGTATGAAGAAGCAAGTTCAGTTAACCTTGCCTACAGGAGAGTTGGTCAAGCTTCAGGGAACGAGGCAATGGATACACAAATCAACCGTTGCCCTTCTCAAGGCACAACTTCGAGCTCTATCCCTTGGCAATGAAACCAACTCACCAGCACTATACCCTCTCGAAGTACATGATGTTCCAGTCATATCTGAATTCCCAACAGTTTTTCTTAATTACCTTCCTGGTCTACCTCTAGTTAGGGAATTCGATTATGAGAGCAACCTCATACCAGGGACAGGGCCTATCTCCATTCCACCATACAGAATGTCAAATGTCGAACTGGTCGAATTAGACAAACAACTTAAGGAATTAGAGAGTAATGGCTTCATCTGAAAGAGTTCATCACCCTGGGGCGCTCCAGTTCTATTTGTTCGCAAAAAGGATGGTTCGTTACGACTTTGCATCGATTATCGCAAGTTGAATAACGTCACCATCAAGAACAGATATCCATTACCCAGGATCGATGACTTGTTCGACCAACTTAGAGATGCCAAATTTTTCTCTAAGATTGATTTACGTTTCGGTTATCACCAACTCCGGATCCGAGAGTCGGACATCACCAAGACGGCAATCAGAAATCGGTACGGTCATTACGAGTTCTTAGTTATGCCATTCGGTTTAACAAATGCACCTGCAACATTCATGGATTTGATGAATCGCTTATTCAGGTTATACTTAGACCGATTTGTGGTGGTTTTTGTGGACGACATCTTGTAATATTCCTCAACTGAGGAAGACCATAAAATACATTTGAAGATAGTCCTACAGACCTTGAGAAGCCACCAACTGTATGCAAAGTTGAGTAAGTGCGAATTTTGGGCAAAGAGAGTTCAATTCCTCTGCCATGTGGTTTCAGGCAATGGCATTGAGGTAGATCCTTCTAAGGTTGAAGCAGTTTTAAACTGGAAGCAGCCTACCACTGTTACTCAGATTAGGAGTTTTCTTGGTTTGGCTGGCTATTACAGACGCTTCATCAAGGACTTCTCAAAGATTGCTGAACCTATGACCAAGCTTACTCGAAAAGACGTGCGATTTATCTGGAATCCCGCTTGTGAAGCATCATTTCAGGAATTGAAGAAACGCCTCACGACAGCACCTGTACTTATCACTCCAAGAAATGCAATTGGATTTTCATTATACACAGACGCCTCTCTCCAAGGCTTAGGTGCCGTGCTAATGCAAGAAGGCCAAGTGGTTGCATATGCATCCAGACAACTGAAGATTCATGAGGGTAATTACCCAACGCATGACTTGGAACTTGCAGCTGTCGTATTTGCACTGAAGTTATGGCGTCATTACCTATACGGTGAATGGTTTGAGGTCTTCTCGGATCACGAGAGTCTTAAGTACATATACACTCAGAGAGACCTAAACCTCCGCCAAAGACGATGGTTGGAATTCTTGAAAGATTATGACTTTCAACTCCAGTACCATCCCGGAAAGGCTAATGTTGTGGCCGATGCCCTGAGTAGAAAGTCTTATGTTGCTTGCACTCTTAACTATGAAATGGGGAAGTTGGCTACAGAGTTGGAGAACTTTAACCTACAGCTGAACGTCGAAGGACCAAGACTACGACTCTCTCAATTATCAGTCAACTCTGAGCTCGTTCGAAAGATTTCAGCCACTCAAGCCAATGACCCTATGTTAATGGAGAAACGAGACCTTCTACTCAGCGGCCAGGACCTTCCACATTGGTCGGTCTCTGGAGACGACACCGTTTGCTATAAAAAACGTCTCTGCCTACCGAACGATCCTGAGGTTCGTAAAGAAGTGCTTACTGAGATGCACTATTCGAGGTACGCTATGCATCCTGGGGGTGACAAGATGTACAAGGATGTCAAGCGACAATTCTGATTTTCTGGAATGAAGAAGGAAATTGCAGACTTCGTTGCCCGATGTCTCGTTCGCCAGCAAGTCAAGGCAGAACGTAGACTTCCCTCTGGACTTCTCCAGCCGTTACCTATTGGAGAATGGAAATGGGAGAACATCGCAATGGATTTTGTCACAGCCTTACCTCGAAACAATAAAGGGCAAGATGCTATCTGGGTAATCATTGACAGACTTACAAAGTCTGCACACTTCTTGCCAATAAAGTTCTCGGATAATCCCGCCAAACTTGCAGAACTCTATGAAAGAGATATCGTACGCCTTCATGGCATACCACTCACGATCGTCTCTGATCGAGACCCTCGATCCACATCCAACTTTTGGAAAAGCTTCCAGAATAGAATGGGTTCTAAGATCACTATGAGCACACCCTTCCACCCTCAGAGTGATGGGCAGTCAGGGCGGCTTATCCAAATCTTAGAAGACATGTTACGCTGCTGCATTTTGGATTTTAATGACGGATGGGCAAAGTATTTGCATCTAGTTGAGTTTGCATACAACAACAACTACCAAACTAGTATCGACATGGCACCATACGAGGCTCTCTATGGTCGGCCTTGCAGATCTCCGGTATGCTGGTTAGATATGGCAGATCGACCGCAGTTAGGCCCTGAACGACTTCGCGTTGCGCAAAGTCGACAGAAGAGCTATGCTGACAAGCGGAGACAACATCTAGAATTTGATAAGGGGGACTTTGTTTTTCTGAAAGTCCAGCCCACAAGAGGTGTCAAACGCTTTGGCATCAAAGGCAAGCTCTCCCCGCGATACATCGATCCATTTCAGATCATTGAACGTATTGGCAAACTTGCTTATCGTCTGTCCCTTCCATCGTCTATGCCTAAGGTTCATGACGTTTTTCACGTATCTATGCTTCGCAAGTATCTTCATGATCCTTCGCATATCATCCCTTTAGTCGAGGTTCGAGTTGAGGAAGGAAATACGTATCAGGAGAAAGCAATCCAGATCTTAGATCGAAAAACTCAAGAACTACGACGACGTAGCATACCACTTGTGAAAGTGCTCTGGGATCACCACGGCGTAGAGGAAACAACATGGGAACTAGAAGCAACAATTGAACAGAAATACCCTGAATTGTTTTCTAGTACCAACTGATGATGTGATACATTGTATTATTTTCACTTATCAATCACAAGATGAAACATTGTTTACACCTATCTTGATCCATTGTTTCACTTCAATAACTACGCAGATGTCTGAAAATAATATCAATGGATATAGTGATGCACACATGCAGTGGCCTCCTTATCAACCTGTGGCTACTTCTCAAGCCGAGAACCCTCATAACTACTTGACTTGATTTCGAGGGCGAAATCCCTTTAAGGGGGGTAGAGTGTAATACCCAGTATTTCACAAAAAAAAAAAAAATTAAAAAATTTAATATTTGGGCAACGCCCGAACGTTCAGGCGCATGACAGAACGTTCAGGCGCATGACAGAACGTACAGGCGCATGCCAGAACGTTCAGGCGCATGCCAGAACGTTCAGGCGCAAAAATCTCTATATAAGAAACCTCCTCATTTCTCATTCCTCACACCAAATCACCTTCTCTTGTGAATTTCTTCTCCTTTCCACGCATTCTAAGTTTTTGAGACTCTCTGTCCGAGACTCTCGGTGCGGTGCAACAAAGTTCTGTCCGGAGGAAAGCACCAGATCTGAAAGCGGTGCAACGAAGTTCTGTCCAGAGGAGAGCGCCAGATCTGAAAGAAGAAATTTTTATCTAAAGGTGGGGAACGAAACATAGGTTTGTGTGTTTCATAACTTTTATTAAAGTTTACATTCAATTATTATTATGTCTACTATTCATTTACACTGCATTATGTCATATACTATTTATACTGCCGCACTTATGCCTGTATATTTGAAATTCATGTATTGCACTGTTATAATGCCGGATTTGTGGTCAATCTGACTCAACTAGACTCGGTCTTGTCCTCAGTAACTTTAAATAATGAACGGGAGGCAGCGGGCTGCTCTAGGCGATTGGTATTTAAGCAGACCTTGTGTCTCACCTCTCAATTGGGGACTGATCTAGTTGGTCTTATTGAAAGCTATCAGCTTATACAGTAATACTGAATGTCCTAATCTTACACGTCGTGATACCGACCCTGATAAGGATCACCAGACGTTGCCAAAGTCAGTCTAAATGACAAGAAAAGACTAGACCAGTAGACTAGACCAGTTCATGCATTTGCATCATACATATCACCACCTAGGGACGTATATGGTTTATGACTCATAGAATAGTTAGGAGCATTACTCGCTATTCATTACATTTCTCTGGAGAGGGACGTACATGAGAATCCGGCTACACCCGGGGAGGGACATCAGTACGTGAATCCAGAGCATCGTTCCTGTACGTGAATTCAGGCGATGTACGTTCATCAAACCATTACGAGACGGTGTCATGCATACATTTATATTGATTGATTATGATGCTCACATGTGTATTTAAGATATTTGATATTGAAGTATGCTTTATTAATTGTTATACTCATGCACTATTTACCCACTGAGCGCGTTAGGCTCACTCCATTATTATCCAATCTTTCACAGGAAATTAGGATGGACTAGGTGCAGGTTATGGGGCCCACATTTTATACCCTTTGTTTAATTCATTGGAGATTTTGGGAGTATGTTCCCTTGACCATTTTATGTACAAAAGTATTCTGAATTAAATGAAACCAGATTTGTACTGTGTGTACCGTATTTCCGCTGCGCACTCTGTTGTTACCATTATAATTGTTTTAAATGCGCGCCCCGTCCGTGAGTGTACCACCGGTTTAGGCGCCTCCGGGCGGGGTGTGACAGTGTGCATGCATGATTAATCATATAATAATGCATATGCGTGAAAATGATAAACTATATGAATGATTTTTTAAAAGATGTAAATCATGTGTGGTTGGATCATGTAAATGTTACTCTACAACACTAAGATTCTAATAAAGAAATACAACTATGAAGCTCTTGAATCTTCGTAAGGTGTTGTTCCTTCTACATGCTTTGACAATGCAGTTGAATCCATTTGATATATCTAGTTAGCACTGAAACAACTACGTCAAAGAGATTAGTTATTACAAGTATGTTGTTTGTAATCATTAAAACAAAACTGGGTGAGAGTAGTTACATCAACACTACTTCTGCATTATTGAATAATATGTAACGATGTGCAATCATTAACATATGATCACACATGATAATTGGTGATCCTTTGGAAATTGTTCGCCCTTCAACCAAGATTTCATTTTCAAATTCTTCATTGCAGTTATGTTGGATGCCAATGTTGGTTGCTTGTTTCATATGCATTGAACAAAATCGCATGTACGCTTCAGCTACATAACATTTTGCAATATACCCTTCAGGACGAGCACAATTTCTAACATATCCCTCAAGTACCTTCATATATTCAAATTAACAAGGCAAATATGATTGAAATTATAAACGACATCTAAATATTAATCCCAAGCCTACAAATAAAACATTTACAAAAATCAAGATAAAATCACCTCTTGAATGGGTACATCCATCAAAATTGTACTGGTCCACAAAGTTGAGCCTCTCGTGCTAAGTGAATTGTTAAATGAACCATAATATCAAAAACCAACTGAGGAAAAAACCTCTCCAACATAAACAAGGTCTCCGTAACATGCCCTTCTAGTTTTTCCAAACTATTTTTGTTCAATACTCGTTGGCATAATTCATTAAAAAATGAACATAAGCAAAATATTGCATTTCTTGGCCCTTTTGGCAAAAATCCTCTTAATGCTACCGATAACAATTGTTGCATTAGGACATGACAATCATGAGACTTAAGGCCAACTAGCTTACATTCATCTAATGATATGCAATTTCTAATGTTAGAGCTATAACCATGAGGTAGTTTTAACCCATGAAGCCTTTGACAAAAAAGTTGTTTCTCTTTCTTTGATAACATTTACGGTGTTGTAGGTAAATAAAATCTATTTCCTCTCTCTTGGGGATGTAATTCCTGCCTAATTCCCATTTTCTGCAAATCCCTACAAGACTGAAGGCCATCCTTTGATTTTCCTTTCACATCCAATATTATTCCAAGAATACTATCACAAACATTTTTTTCAATATGCATGATGTCCAAGTTGTGGCGTAAATCCAAATACCATGATAAAACAAAGGAAAAAAGTATAAAATATATTATAACATATCCATAAGAATATTAATCCATATTTTGAAATTATTTTCATCATAAAACTAAGCTTACCTTCCAATAGGGAAAATTGAAGAATATTGATTTTTTCTTCCACATTTTATTTGAATTGGACATTGTCTTCTTTCTTTTCTTCTTCCCACCTTTTCCATAATCATTTTTAAAGTTTGTCAAAGCAAGTAAAATCTCTTCACTCGTCATAGGTTTAGGTTTTCGCCTATTTTCTATTGTCCTGTCAAACCACTTTTTTTTCTCACGCCATGAATGAGGTATTGTAAGAAAACGCCTATGACCCATGTACTACAAGGCAACCATTTGGAACATATATTGAGACCACACGTAGGACATGTTAATCCAATTATCCTCATTCCTTGTATATGAGAAAAAAATATTTTGATGATTACAAACCACATTCTTATATTATATTATATGCAATCATATTTTTCAAATCGCTTAATTTCTTTTGTACTGACACTCTTGTACAGAGATTCAATCAAGAATTGATGATGTATGGTGGAAGAGCTATCAAGATCAAATTGAAGACCATCATTGTTCGAAGATAGATTTTATGCTATTAGAATCTGTTTTGGTTTGTAGAACCTCTAGTATCACGTGATTCAGCAAGTGTTCATGTTCTTGCATGATTGCATGTTTAATTGATTTGTTTTGAAGTGTTTTCGTTTGATTTTTTGATTACTCATAATGAATTTTCAATGATTGATTTGATCCAAAAATACAGAGCTTTTTAATCCTGTTCAATCGAGTGTTGAAAGTTTGAAAAATGCCAAAAATGTTCTTAAGTGTTCTATCAGGACGCTGACACGTTCATCAAGACGCTCATACAATGGCTAGTTACTTTAGCAACATGCCAACTCGTCAGGATGCTGATGAAATGTCAGGACGCTGATAGTGCACAGGTTGGAAACTGTTCTATTCATGTTAAAATGCTACTCAACCAAGAAAGCCATCATGCAACCAGCCTTATGACCTATTAGGAAGCTGAATGAATGTCAGTGGGCCTATTGTTCTTTGAGTTTTGAAAAGTTTCAAACCATCAGGACACTACTAGTATGTCAGCACCCTCATAGACAAAAAATGACAAAAGAGTGTGTGTTGAGTCAGGATGCTCATAGCCTATCAGGACACTCACACAACACTGTCAAAAAGCTGATAAGAGATGTTAGTCTGTGCTACCGTTCTAAATTTGCTATTTTCATGAAAGTACAAAGGATTCAGGTGCTAGTGAATAAACTGAATCATTCCATTTTCATGAAAGGTTTTGACCATTTGATTTGAAACGAATTTGAGCGCCAAAAATCTTTTTGAAGATCAAATCAAACACAGTCTATATATATGTGGCACATGGAGCCGTTGCAAATACATAACACAAGAAAGAAAAATCTTAACTTAATCTTTGCGCTTTAACTCTTGAAAGTTGTACTTCTTTTCACTACAAAATTCTTGATCATTTTGCGAAAACTTTGATATAGTTTTTTCTCGTGGATTTGCTAAACTTTAAACTCCAATCTTTTCAAAATCCATCAGAGAAAGAGGAGCTTTGAACCTCACGGTTTTTCGGCTATACTTCATAACATATTATTAAATCTGTTGTAACTAAGGTTCATCCGAAAACTCTGTAAGTATTTCGTTAATTCTTGGTAAAGGAATCAAAACTATACTTGTATTTCAATTATTAAGTGATTGTGATTGTCACTTGGTTGAGCAAGTGTGCTCAGACTTTGTAAAGGTTGTTCTCAAGCCTGCAAGTTGATAAACTGTAACGGTTTAATTCTCACCCATAAGAGAATCAAATAGTGGAGTTTGGAAAAAATCCTAACTGAGGAGGTTAGGTAGTAGACGCCACTATAAATCCTGTGTTGCTATCTTTATTGTTCATTCTCTGTTACTTTGTATATCTTGCCATAACTTGTTTTATTTCATTCTCTATTTTTTTTTAAAAAAAGGTATAAACCTGTTAAGTGTCCAATTCACCCCCCTCTAGGACACATCTGGACTAACATGACATGCTAGCTTTCCCTTTGTAGTACAACCAGCTAGATTTTTATAAGCTGGAAAATCACTTATTGTCCACATCAAAATTGCTTTCATTTTAAACACGGCGTTACTGAATGCATCATACGCCTCCACTCTCACAGACCATAGTTCTTTAAGAGCATCTATTAGTGGCTCTAAATAGATGTTGATGTCATTACCAGGTTGCCTTCACTCTGGTATTAATAATGTCAACATTAAATTATCTTGAGACATGCACAACCTATATGGAAGATTATATATCACCAATATAACAAGCCAACAACTGTAACTAGAACTTAAATTATTAAAAGGGTTAAATCCATCAGTTGAAAGTACTAGTCTCAAGTTTCTTGATTTTAATGAAAGCTCCGGCCACTTAGTATTGATTGTATCCTGTGCCATTAAATCAACTGGATGTCGCATATTAGCATCGTCTTTCTTATTGGTGGAATGCCAAATTAGTTGTTCAGCCTTCGTAGGTAACACAAACAATCTTTTGAACCTTGGAATAATTGGGAAGTATTGCAAAACTTTTGTTGGTATCCCTTTCTGAATCTTCAAAGTTCTTTGATTCATTTTCCATCTTGATTCACCACTTAAGGCATCTGTCCATATGCTCATTCTCTCCCCTAAATAAACAACAATCATTTATGCAAGCGTCTATCTTCTCATATCCTAATTCAAAAGTCTTAAGAAACTTTCTTGAATTATAAAGTGAATCAGGAAGGACATTATCTTCAGGTAAAATATCTTGAAGGATTTGTAGACGATCATTAAACCCTGCATCAGATAGACCATATGAAACCTTGTGTTTATATAAAACCACAGTTGCCGACAACTTTGTGTAGTTTTTGCAACCCAAATATAAATGTTTCTCAGCATCTTCCAATTGTTCCCTAAAATCTTCAGAGGCCATTTCTTCCATGAGTTCTTGATTACCATACTCTTGAGCATATACAGTTTCATACATTTTATGTGCTTCAGACGTACCAATGTCTTCATTCATTGGGAATTTATCCACGACTTCTCCATGTAGAGCCTAATTTTTGTAAGTAGGATCCATTCCTTTTATCACCAAATGTTCATAAACTATGTCAACATATTGATGATCGAGGCAAATACATCTTACACAAGGACAAACAATATTTTCAACATTTCCAGCATTCTCACTAGCTATTTTGACAAAATTCTTTATTCCATCTTGATATTCTCTTGCAAATCTATTAAGCTTCACCCATTCTTTATCCATTCTTATCGATTATTGGCTTCCTTTGACAACCTCTCTATAATCCCAATGTATAAAATATTAGTCATGAAAAACAAGAAAATTTAAGAAGAAAAACAAGAGGAATTTCAATCACAAAGTTGGATAGGAAACACAAACCACGAAGAGTTTCTGAATTTCTTCAAACACATAGGTTGGCAACAAGATGAATGAACTAACTTAAATAAGGACTCGACGAATTTCAATCACAACTTTGAAGAGCATGGAACAAATTAACAAAAAAAAATTAATAATATGGATTTCACATTCATAATAGCTTGTTCACGTTGATCATCAAACACCAATAAATGAATCACCAGTAATAATGAGGAAACTCAAAGAAAGATATTGATATATATATATAAAAGTTGTAAATGAAATTTGTTTCCTCTCTCTATCAATGAAATACTTCCCTTCAATTTCTATGCACAACAACTTAATATTTTCTTTTAGTGAGCTAGGGTATTTGCATGAACAATGAATCAACAACAAGAATAATTATTAGGACTGGTGTGCAAAAAATCCCAACCATTCATCAAACTCTACCTATTTGCCAAAACCATAATATTAAAAAATATAAAAAGTTCATGTGAAATATTTTGGGCTCTATTGCCACTTTCACAAAGAAGCATACGTAAGAGTTGGTTCTAATTAAGGAATCATATTGGGTTTGAAAGAAATATATTGCCTAAATAAGACATATTGTCTTGCATTATTTAAGCAAGAATTAATCAACCAAGCTAATAGTTCATAGTAGCACAAATATTCATAAAGCAACAATTAATCAAGTAAGCTAATAGTTCATAGTAGCACAAATGTTGCCATTTCATAGTTGAAGAGTACTGTGGTGAATATTGGCAAAGATGGTGAAGATTTTGATGATGATCAGCAACATCAAGTGAATGCTAATAGTTCTTTTGTTCATTCTGTCATCAACATTGTTGGAATGCTTATAGGTACATTTCTGGTCTTAATTTTCCGTTTCTAGCTAGTTCTTTGTTAAGTGCTCCCTCTCTCTCTCCCCAGTGATGATCCTATATATATATTCAATAAAGAGTATCCCTCTCATTTCTAATACAGAGAATGAAACATATATACTTGTTGAGCATGGAAAATGTAAACTTTATTTTTTTTAATCTTTTGCAAAACTTTCAACAATGATCATATGACATTATGATCCTAAAAAACAAAGTTTGTTTCGTTCGAGTAAGAAAAGCAATATTGTACTGAACTAAAAATTCAGACTAGTTAAGTAATAGAACTATAATTATTGTTCTATCACTAGTAACATTACTAGAAATATGCAGGAAAAAACAACAGTAAAAGTTTAGAAACATAACATTTAATTGAAAGAAGCAAATTTCTACTTAGTATATGTGGAACAATCCGATTAATTCATGGGGCCATCGCTCATTTAATTGAACAGTTATCAACTCCATATGCTCTAGAAAGTGGTGGCTGGGCATCTTCATTTCTTCTTATAGGGACTTGTATGATTCGTAGTTGCTAATATCATGAGCAATACACATCCTTATAACTCAGATAAAAAAATTAAAGAAATAAATTTCACCAGATAAAAAATAAAGCTCAGCTAAAATCATATAAAAAAATTAAGCTCAGCTAGAAGCAAAATTGCCAAATTTAGAGAACAAAAGATTTTAAAAAAAAAGAAGGAAAAAAAAGAGAGTGATGCCAAAATAGAGTGTTGTACAGATAGAGGAAACCCTAAATGTAAGATTAAAAAAATTGATTGTAATGCCCTAAAAGTCCTTTCATTTAGCCCATGACCAATTTGCATTATGCCCAAATTCTATGTGCTTGCTTTGATGTGTATGTTTGTTGATTTTTTATGTACTGTGTGGTTGCGATGTGTGTTTACTATGAACTTTTATGAATTTTTATAGGCAAACCAGAAACTACTCTATTGTCACGCGTGAGAAAATAGTTCATTTGGATGAACCTGGAAAATTGGCCTAGAATCATGCGTATGAAAATAGTTATGTTCAGTGTTCCGAAATATTTTTAGGAAAAATGATTTGTTTGTGTATGGTGCTTGCAGAATGATTATTATTAGTATTATCATGATGAACATTGTTATTATTAATATTGTTAATATTGGTGGCTTGTTGGAGAAGCCACAATCAAATAACTTGTTAAACAAGCTAAGGTCATGGCTTGTACATGGGTATGGCTACAATTAAATGCTCTCATTAATGCACCAACTAATGTAAGTAATATTATATTTAAATATGTGGTGTTGGTGGTGGATGTTGGTTTAGCAAATGCCACATGAGTGCATGAGATTGCAACATTTAAAATATATCTCACCTAACACTATTTTCTTTAGCACGTTTTGGAGGAAAAAAGAAAAAAGAGAAGAAAGAAAAAGAGGAAGGAAGAAGAAGGAAATGGGTTTGGGTGATTTGTGCTCCAAACCTTGCACCTAAGGTATATTTCTTTAAATTTCTTCCATTAGAACTCCATTATTGTTGATCTCTAGCTTTTAAATGGTGTAAAACACACCATGGATTTCGGACTTGGGAGAACCCAAATTTGGGGTTTTGATGTTTGAGCTTGGAAAGGGTTGGAAATGGTAGAAATAGGAGTCCTTGACCCTAAATAATGCCCAAAGGGTGTTTTCCAAACATTTTACCTTGGTTTTGGGTGAACTTAAGGTCAGGGTTTCAATCAATGGAGACCTACAAAATCAAGATACATGTGTATGATTTGGGTTTCTAGGATGGTTTTGGATATGTTGGTGGCATTTGCCCCAATTTATAGAGAAGATTTCATGGGTTCCTTTGTATTTAGCATAACTTTAATTTATAGGCCTAGGGTTTGGTGCTATCAATGCATGTAAACTATGTTGATTTAGTTGGTATAATTAATTGATTCATGGTTTTAATTTTGGGAATTTCATGCTATAGTTCAATGTTTAGTGTAATTATGCCCTATGCCCAATTGTAGAGATTTTCCTCAATTTGGGAAAAATGATGAAATTGGCTTGGGAATGTTCAATTCGAGTGAGTTAAGTCTAATTGGACCTAAATTAGCTTGATTCATATAGTAATCAATCTATTATGATTATGCTATGGTCTAGGCCTAATGATTTGAAAGTGCCCAATTTTGGGGCTTTTTATGCAATTGATCCTTAATTATGAAATTGAGATGATTTATGTCTAATTTAGTATAAATTGAGTTGATTCATGCCACAAATTGGCCTATGTTGATTATGATGTGGTTTAGGCCTACATGTTGATTTGATCTCATAATTGGGCATGATTATACCTATGCGTTGAATTTTGAAAATTAAGGTTGAATTAATGAATTAGAGTAATTTTAGGTTGGATAAGATGTCTTATGATGTGTGGACCCAATTGGCTAAATTGGAAAGTCGTAGGTATCATATATGATGAATAATCATGTAATTGATGCATGTGTTTATGAATATGGTTTACAGGATCATAATTGAATTTGTATGGTTGGACTGTGTGTGTGATAATTGTTCCCGTGTGGCTTGGTTGTGAGTAGATGTAATACCCAAGCATTGCACAAAAAAAAATAAAATTTAGGGGCAACGCCCGAACGTTTTGGTGCATGCCCGAATGTTCAGGCGCAATGCCCGAACGTTCAGGCGCCAAAAATCTCTATATAAGGAACCTCCTCATTTCTCATTTCTCACACCAAAATCACTCTCCTTTGATTTTCCTTCTCTTTCTCACTCATTTTGAGTTTTAGTCTTTTGAGACTCTTGGTGCGGTGCGACGAAGTTCTGTCAGGAGGAAAGCGCCAGATCTGAAAGAAAAAGTTCTTATCTGAAGGTGGATAACGAAACATAGGTTTGCATGTTTATAACTTTTATTAAAGTTTACATTCAATTATTATTATGTCTATTGTTCATTTACACTGCATTATGTCATATAATGTTTATACTGCCGCACTTATGCCTATATATTTGGAATTCATGTATTACACTGTTATAATGTCGGATTTGTGGTCAATTTGACTCAACTAGACTCGGTCTTGTCCTCAGTAACTTTAAATAGTGAACGGGAGGCATCGGGCTGCTCTAGGCGATTGGTATTTAAGCAGACCTTGTGTCTCGCCCCTCAACTGGGGACTGATCTAGTTGGTCTTATTGAAAGCTATCAACTTATACAAGTAATATTGAATGAACTAACCTTGCCCGTCGTGATACCAACTCTGATAAGGATCACCAGACGTTGCCAAAGTCAGTCTAAATGTCAAGAAAGGACCAGACCAGTAGACTAGACCAATTCATGCATTGGCATCATACATATCACCACCTAGGGACGTATGTGGTTTATGACTCATAGAATAGTTAGGAGCATTACTCGCTATTCATTATATTTCTCTGGATAGGGACGTAGAAGAGAACCCGGCTACGCCTAGGGAGGGACATCAGTACGTGAATCCAGAGCATCGTTCCTTAGGAGGGACGTACAATAGAACCTGGCTACGCCAGGGGAAAACGTCCGGACGAACATTTGTACGTGAACTCAGGCGATATACGTTCATCAAACCACTACGAGACGGTGTTATGCATACATACATATTGATTGATTATGATGCTCACATATGTATTTAAGATACTTGATATTGAAGTATGTTTTATTAATTGTTATACTCACGAACTCTTTACCCACTGAGCGCGTTAAGCTCACTCCATTATCATCCAATCTTTCACAGAAAATTAGGGTGGATTGGGTGCAGGTTTATGGGGCCCACATTTTGTACCCTTTGTATTATTCATTGGGGATTTTGGGGAGTATGTTCCCTTGACCATTTCATGTACAAATTATATTCTAAATTAAATGAAATCAGATCTGTACTATGTTATATATTTCCACTGCGCACTCTGTTGTTACCGTTGTTATTGTTCCAAATGCGCGCCTTGTCCGCGAGTGTACCGCCGGTTTAGGCGCGTCCGTGCAGGGTGTGGCATTTAATGGTATCAGAGCGTACGGTCCACGGCCCGCCCAAGTCCACCAAATTAGGAGAAGAAAAAAATTTCATTAGATATATATATCTTCTGAACTATATATATATGAATTATTTGTAGGTAAGATTTGTATTAAATATATATCTAAGAAAACTATATAGTTTTATATAGTTTAGAAATATATATATTGTTATGATTAAATATATATCTATATATCTATGCCTATAGGAGATATATATATACCTTGTTGCTAATGAGGAAATTTTGGATGAAAAGTTTTATTAGATATATATATCTCTAGAACTATATATATATATATATATATATATGTCAATTATATATAGTTGAGATTTATATTAAATATATATCTAGAAAACTATATGATTTTTGTATAGTTTGATTTAAATATATATATATATATATATATATATATATATATATATAGTTATGATTTATGAAAACTATATATATTGTTATGATTAAAATGAAAAATTGTGGATGAAAAAAAATTTGTTAGATATATATATCTCTAGAACTATATATATGTCAATTATATATAGTTGAGATTTATATTAAATATATATCTAGAAAACTATATGATTTTTATATAGTTTGATTTAAATATATATATAGTTATGATTTATGAAAACTATATATATGGTTATGATAAAATATATATATCTATATATCTATGCATATAGGAGATATATATATACCATATTATTGATGGAAAAATTTGAATGAAAAATATTATTAGATATATATATCTTTAGAACTATATATATATATGAATTATGTATAGTTAAGATTTGTATTAAATATATATCTAAGAAAACTATATATGATTTTTATATAGTTTAAATTTCAAATATATATATATATATATAGTTGATTTATGAAAACTATATATACAGTTATGATTAAATATATATATATCTATACATTCATATACGTATACGATATATATATATATATATATCATATTGCTAATGAAGAATTTTGATTACATGATGGCATAAACATCAAGAGAAAAAAAAAATATTGTCTAACAGACAAAAAATAAATTTTAAAAAAATGTTAGGAATATATTTTGTGTCTTTCACAAATTTATTTTTCTTTCAGCAAAAGAATGACCTCAAGGGAATGAACAACTTCTACTAACAGGGAACCAATTCCCACTAGACTCAAGGAATTGTCCAAAAGGGAGGTTATGACTATCAGGAGCATCGACAATAGAGATCTCTGCCTCCGCCCAATCCTTCACGACAAACTCGCAACACTGGGTTGGTTAAATATAACCAAAGTTGAGGGTCACGTCTCTTACAACTTGGTGAGATCCTTCTATGAAGTCATGAATTGCGTGGGACTTCAAGGAGATGAGCTCAGCCCTATTTTGGAGACAACAGTCATGGGAATGAAAACTCCTATCAACATCGAGATTATTGCCCGACTTTTGGAGATTCCGATTGAGGAGAGGATTATTGATCCACATGAACCCCAGACAGTTGCAGAGATCGCAGAGTCTAATGAACAATTGTTCAATTCCCTCGCCAAAGAGCCATACACTCAATCGACGTACACCAACCTCCCAAACAATCATATTAAGCCATCTCTTGCCGACCTCGGAAAGATTGTATACGACAACATCTTGCCAGAAATGGGGACTAGAGGCACTATGTCAAGGGCTCAACTTCTTATGCTATACTGCATAGAGAAAAAAATTAAGGTCTCCCTACCTCACATTATTATCCAACAAATGTTGAGGGTGATACAAAACCCTTTGAGAAAGGAATTCCTCGGCTACGGAGTCTTGATTATGAGGATGCTATACGAGGCAAACGTCGACACTTTCGATGGGACGTTGAAGCAGATCACTGAACCAGTTACAACATCCTCTATCTTCAAGACATATGGCACAAGTAGAGGGATAACTGACGAGGAAGTATTCGGCACGACGATAGGAAATGCCGAGAGAATGAGAGACAAGCATGGAAGTTGTCTTCGAAAAATTCGACGCAAGATTCCCGTTAGAGAAGCACCAAATAATGAGTCAAATCATAATCCCACGTCAAACCCAGCCCCAAATAATGATCCAACCAATCATCTATTCACTGAGGAAGATTTATTTAACAACCTAAATCAACCTCAAAATAGACAAAGTACTCAAGCAAATCTACCTGCTTGGAACATGCCAACTCAGGGCAACACGTCGTACCAAAGGTTTCCAACACCTGAGGTACTATGTCAACCATTCCCGCAAGTTCTTGTAACCCAACAACAACAGTATTGGGCGGCACCAAATTTTGGAGGGTAGAACATCCCAATGAGCCCACTGTTTCAAAACAATTACCTTTCACCTACGAATCACCCGTACAACCAATACTTTCCCACAATGCCAATGACCTACCCTTCACCTATGGGGCAATCGAGCCATCAACCACCAATGGGCTAATCGACTAACCTTTTTGGATGGTTAAATGAAATGACATCCAATATTGCTGAAATGAGAGAGACTCAAAATAATATCTTCACACGTATGCAAAACCCCGAAGCAGAGCGAGCAAACTCTCAACCATCCGTTAGTAGTCGTTCTGTACCTAGCAGAAGATTTAGAAGGAGCGGTAGTAGACAGGAAAATCAAGATTGATTACTGACAACCTAAACTTTTCTTTTATATATGAATGAAATGTTTTGTTTAAGACTATCTTTGGTGGGCCGACTTACAACCATCCTTTCTTTTGTATCACTAACTTTGGAGTGGTATGGTACACAAAAAAATTGAAAGATACTAAATAAAATGTGGAAGTAAGAAAACCCATGACCTTGTGTGAAAAGAAACATTTGGAGAAAGTTGCATTACTAACATTATCACTAAGTTTACACGGTATGGGACGAGTAAACTTGGAAGATACTATTGGTGAACTACTATTCAGCCGATGTTTTTAGAGACTGTGTTCATGCAACTTAACTTGGTTAACACCCTTATTACCAAAGTCATGTGGTATGGGACACATGAACTTGGATAATAATCGAAAAGACTAAGAGTAAGAGTTTGAATGCATAAGATTGCGGTAGAACGTTAGATCAGGATATTTACCGAGGCAAATCTTAGAATTCTTATTACTCGTATGAATTTTCAATAAAATCTATATGTATGTTCACGAAGACCATAACCAAATCTTTTGAAATACTTGCAAAGTTTTATACTTACTATATAAACATTCTAACCTTGTTTTTACACCATGTCCAAACATACGAGGCACATAAAATTCTTTGATTCCTCAACAAAAACCTTACACTATACTTAGAAAATAGGTGATTTTAACATTGCAGTACTCTCGAAATTGTTGCTGAGCATACTATAACATTATACTTGGCTACAGTTCCTAAATCTTGATTTTAATTTTCTCCTTGCCAGTGAGAAAATGCAAACCAAGAAGAGATGAAAGCCATGTATTGTCCGTCCAGCAGTGGAGGCACCTCCTGAGATTCAGGAACCGCCGCCTCCGACGGCAGCACGAGTCATACCCGATACTGCCACTACATCTGGGCAGGAAATACCACCCCCACCCGCATCCTTTGCCATGCCTTCGAGCCTGAAAACCTTCTTCGCCGGATTTATTGAGGTGATGAAAGTCACTGTTCAAACGGCCGTTCGTGAGACTGCGGCCAGTCAGGTTACCACTGTTCAGGCACTTGTAAGATTTGGGTCGGAATCTCAAACCGATCAGATTACTAAGTGCAAGAGGCTACAACCTCTTACATTCGCTGACACCATTGAGGCTGATGAGGTGCAAAAGTGGCTGGATGAGTCAAAGAAGGCTCTTATGCAATGGGAGTCGATGAGACTCAAAAAATTCCACTAGTGACCTACCAACTTGTTGGTGGGGCAAACACATGGCAGATAATAGTGAAAGAGGACCCAAGGGTCAACATAACAGATATGACTTGGCAACAGTTCGAGTCAATGTTTATTGATTAGTATTTTCCCAGCGATGTGAAGAGGCAGAAGCGCCAGGAATTAGCTAAGTTATACCAGGGCAACATGACCGTCAGAGAATATGCTAGAAAATTCAAAGAATTATCAGTCTACTCTCTCTCCAAGATCTCAACGGAGCAAGATAAGACTGAGAAATTTTATAATGGCCTTTGCCATGATATTCGACAAGCCTTGTCGATCTTGGATCTCAAGATTTACAAGGAGGTTGTTGACAAGGCCATGAGCTTTGAACAAGAGAAGATCTTACAGGAGCAAAGATTGAATAAGGGAAAACGGCCTGCAACGTTTTCCTAACAAGGCTCGCAACAGGGCAACAAGAAGAAGCCCCACTACAATAAAAACCCAGCCATCCCAGCCCCTATTTCGAAGAATGAGGCCACAACACCTGCGGCTGAACCTTTTAACCCTAATAATCAGGGTTTTCGTAATCATGGCCGCGGAGGTCGTTATGGAAGGGGTGGCCGTAGAAACGACAATGGCAGAGGTGGTGGTCAACACCACAATCAGCATGGCCAACAGAACCATCCTCAGTATCAACAAACGTGTTTCAACTGCGGCCAGAAGGGCCATGTAAAATATTTCTGTCTGCACTTTCAGCAACCTATTCCCGTTGTTCCAGTCCAACAAGCACCACCTGTTGCTAATGCCCAACCTAGGCAGAACCAGCAGAACCAGGGTCAATGGAATCAGGGCAGAGCATTTGCCATCGCTTAACAACCCCTCCCAGACAACGACATAGTCGAATGTACCTTTCCTTTGTTTAATACAATGGTGCATGTTTTGTTTGATTCAGGTGCTACGCATTCCTTTATATCGTCGGCATTGGTAAGACATTTAGGCCTGTAGCATGAACCCACAGGCATCACACTCCATGTCACATCACCGTTTGGATGTGGTACTGACGTGAATTTGCAGTGTTCTCGATGTGAGCTTCGTATGTCGGAACAAATAATATATGCAGATCTTTTTGTGATGGATATTGAAGACTCCGACATCATTCTCGGCATGGACTGGCTAGCACCACTGAATGCAAAGATCGACTGTATGAAGAAGCAAGTTCAGTTAACCTTGCCTACAAGAGAGTTTGTCAAGATTCAGGGAACAAGGAAATGGATACACAAATCAACAGTTGCACTTCTCAAGTCACAACTTCGAGCGTTATCCCTTGGTGACGGAAATGAATCACTAGCACTGTACCCTATTGAAGTACATGATGTTCCAGTCATATCTGAATTCCCAACAGTTTTTCTAAATGACCTTCCTGGTCTACCTCCAGTTAGGGAATTCGATTTTGAGATCAACCTCATACCTAGGACAGGGCCTATCTCAATTCCACCATACAGAATGTCAAATGTCGAGCTGGTAGAATTAGACAAACAACTGAAGGAATTAGAGAGTAATGGCTTCATCAGAAATAGTTCATCACCCTGGGGCGCTCCAGTTATGTTTGTTCGCAAAAAGAATGGTTCGTTATGACTTTGTATCGATTATCGCAAGTTGAATAACGTCACCATCAAGAACAAATATCCATTGCCTAGGATCGATGACTTGTTCGACCAACTTCGAGATGTCAAATACTTCTCTATGATTGATTTACGGTCCGATTATCACCAACTCCGGATCCGAGAGTCGGACTTCACCAACACGGCGTTCAGAACTCGGTACGGTCATTACGAGTTCTTGGTTATGCCGTTCAGTCTAACAAATGCACATGTTGCATTCATGGATTTGATGAATCGTATATTCAGGTTATACTTAGACCGATTTGTGGTGGTTTTTGTGAACGACATTTTGATATATTCCTCAACCGAAGAAGACCATAAGATACATTTGAAGATAGTCCTCCAAACCTTGAGAAGCCACCAACTGCATGCAAAGTTGAGTAAGTGCGAATTTTGGGCGAAGAGAATTCAATTCCTAGGCCATGTGGTTTCAGGCAATGACATTGAGGTAGATCCTTCTAAGGTTGAAGCAATTTTAAATTGGAAGCAGCTTACCACTGTTACTCAGATTAGGAGTTTTCTTGGTTTGGCAGGCTATTACAAACGCTTCATCAAGGACTTCTCAAAGATTGTTGAACCTATGACCAAGCTCACTCGAAAAGACGTGCGATTCATCTGGAATCTCGCCTGTGAAGCATCATTTCAGGAATTGAAGAAATGCCTCACGATGGCACCTGTACTTATCACTCCAAGAAATGCAATTGGATTTTTGTTATACACCGACGCCTCTCTCCAAGGCTTAGGTGTCGTACTAATGCAAGAAGGCCAAGTTGTTGCATATGCCTAAAGGCAACTGAAGATTCATGAGGGTAATTACCCAACACATGACTTGGAACTTGCAGCTGTTGTGTTTGCACTGAAATTAAGGTGTCATTACCTATACGGTGAATGGTTTGAGGTCTTCTCAGATCACAAGAGTCTTAAGTACATATACACTCAGAGATACCTAAACCTCCGCCAAAGACGATGGTTGGAATCCTTGAAAGATTATGACTTTCAATTCCAGTACCATCCCGGAAAGGCCAATGTTGTGGTCGATGCCCTGAGTATAAAATCTTATGTCGCTTGCACTCTTAACTACGAAATGGGGAAGGTGGCTACAGAGAAGGAGAACTTTAACCTACAGCTGAACGAAGAGGGACCAAGACCACAACTCTCTCAATTATCAGCCAACTTTGCGCTCGTTTGAAAGGCTTCAGCAGCTCAAGCCAATGACCCTATGTTAATGGAGAAACGAGAACTTCTACTCAGCGGACAAGACCTTCCTCACTGGTCGGTCGCAGAAGATGGGACCGTTTTCTATAAAAAAAACGTCTCTGTCTACCGAACGATCCTGAGGTTCGAAAAGAAGTGCTTACTGAGATGCACTGTTCGAGGTACGCTATGTATCTTGGGGGTGACAAGATGTACAAGGATGTCAAGTGACAATTCTGGTTTTCTGGAATGAAGAAGGCAATTGCAGACTTCGTTTCTCGATGTCTCGTTTGCTAGAAAGTTAAGGCAGAACGAAGACTTCCCTCTGGACTTCTCCAGCCGTTACCTATTGGAGAATGGAAATGGGAGAACATCGCATTGGATTTTGTTACTGCATTACCTCGAAATAATAAAGGGCAAGATGCTATCTGGGTTATCATTGACAGACTTACAAAGTCTGCACACTTCTTACCAATAAAGTTCACGGATAATCCCGCCAAACTTGCAGAACTATATGAAAGAGAGATCGTACGCCTTCATGGCATACCACTCACGATCGTCTCTGATCGAGACCCTCGATTCACATCAAACTTTTGGAAAAGCTTCCAGAGTAGAATGGGTTCTAAGATCACTATGAGCACAACTTTCCACCCTCAGACTAATGGGCAGTCAGAGCGGCTTATCCAAATCTGAGAAAACATGTTACGATGCTGCATTTTGGACTTTAATGACGAATGGGCAAAGTATTTACATTTAGCTGAGTTTGCATACAACAACAACTACCAAACTAGTATCGGCATGGCACTGCACGAGGCTCTCTATGGTCGCCCTTGTAGATCTCTGATATGCTGGTTAGATATGGCAGATCGACCGCAGTTAGGCCCTGAACTAGGTCAAGAGACTTCTGAGAAGATCACACTAGTAAAAGAACGACTTCTTGTTGCACAAAGTCGACAGAAGAGCTATGCTGACAAGTGGAGACAGCCTCTAGAATTTGATAAGGGGGACTTTGTTTTTCTAAAAGTTCAGCGCACAAGAGGTGTCAAACGCTTTGGGATCAAAGGAAAGCTCTCCCCGCGGTACATCGGTCCATTTCAGTTCATTGAACGTATTGGAAAACTTGCTTATCGTCTGTCCCTTCCATCGTCCATGCCTAAGGTTCATGGCGTTTTTCACGTATCTATGCTTCGCAAGTATCGTCCTGATCCTTCGCATATCATCCCTTTAGTCGAGGTTCGGGTTGAGGAAGAAAATAAGTATCAGAAGAGAGCGATACAAATTTTAGATAGAAAAACTCAAGAACTACGGCGACGTAGCATACCACTTGTGAAAGTGCTCTGGGATCACCACGGCGTAGAGGAAGCAACATGGGAACTAGAAGCAACAATTAAACAGAAATATCCTCAATTGTTTTCTAGTACCAACTGATGATGTGATACATTGTACTATTTTCACTTATCAATAAAATGATGAAACATTGTTTATTCTTATCTTAATACATTGCTTCACTTGAATAACTACGCTGATGTCTGAAAATAATATCAATGGATATAGTGATGCACACACGCAGTGGCCTCCTTGGCAACCTGTGGCTACTTCTCAAGAAGCAGAGTCAAGTCAGAACTACTTTGCATCACCAACTCCATCACCACACAGACAGCGATCCATATCGCCAGAGCGTGCATGGCTTTTTCGTAACAATCCCGTGCCATCATTTTGGCAGGACATTTTACCAAAATTGCCAGGCGGTCAGATTCGAGCAACAACACCAAAAACTATTCCACCGCTCAACCTACATCCCCTGAAACGATGTAACCAGCGCCCTCCACCACCATCTGTTATGCAAAGGTTGGAATCTTCAGAGGATGAGTCTTATTCCATTTGCTCTCCATGGTTTTATGATGATGAGGATTCCACCGGCCACAGTGCTATTCAGGGACCATACAATCACTACCCTGAACTCGGAAAAGATGACGCCGATAGTGAATCTCAAGCAGATAACCATCATAACTACTTGAATTGATTTCGAGGGTGAAATCCCTTTAAGGGGGGTAGAGTGTAATACCCTAGGATTGCACAAAAAAAAAAATTAGGGGCAACGCCCGAACGTTCAGGCGCCAAAAATCTCTATATAAGGAACCCTCCTCATTTCTCATTTCTCACACCAAAATCACTCTCCTTGTGATTTTCTTTCTCTTTCTCACTCATTTTGAGTTTTAGTCTTTTGAGACTCTCGGTGTGGTGCGACGAAGTTCTGTCCGGAGGAAAGCGCCAGATCTGAAAGAAGAAGTTCTTATCTGAAGGTGGGGAACGAAACATAGGTTTGCGTGTTTATAACTTTTATTAAAGTTTACATTCAATTATTATTATGTCTATTGTTCATTTACACTGCATTATGTCATATAATGTTTATACTGTCGCACTTATGCCTGTATATTTGGAATTCATGTATTACACTGTTATAATGTCGGATTTGTGGTCAATCTGACTCAACTAGACTCGGTCTTGTCCTCAGTAACTTTAAATAGTGAACGGGAGGCAGCGGGCTGCTCTAGGCGATTGGTATTTAACCAGACCTTGTGTCTCACCTCTCAACTGGGGACTGATTTAGTTGGTCTTGTTGAAAGCTATCAGCTTATACAAGTAATACTGAATGAACTAACCTTGCACGTCGTGATACCAACTTTGATAAGGATCACCAGACGTTGCCAAAGTCAGTCTAAATGTCAAGAAAATACCAGACCAGTAGACTAGACCAATTCATGCAATGGCATCATACATATCACCACTTAGGGACGTATGTGGTTTATGACTCATAGAATAGTTAGGAGCATTGCTCGCTATTCATTATATTTCTCTGGAGAGGGACGTACTTGAGAATCCGGCTACGCCTGGGGAGGGACATCAGTACGTGAATCCAGAGCATCCTTCCTCAGGAGGGACGTACAATAGAACCTGGCGATGCCAAGGGAGAACGTCTGGACGGACATTTGTACGTGAACTCAGGCGATGTACGTTCATCAAACCACTACGAGACGGTGTCATGCATACATACATATTGATTGATTATGATGCTCACATGTGTATTTAAGATATTTGATATTGAAGTATGTTTTATTAATTGTTATACTCACGAACTATTTACCCACTGAGCGCGTTAAGCTCACTCCATTATCATCCAATCTTTCACAGGAAATTAGGGTGGACTGGGTGCAGGTTTATGGGGCCCACATTTTGTACAATTTGTATTATTCATTGGGGATTTTGGGGAGTATGTCCCCTTGACCATTTCATGTACAAATTATATTTTGTATTAAATGAATTCGATCTATACTATGTTATATATTTCTGCTGCGCACTCTGTTGTTATCGTTGTTATTGTTCCAAATGCGTACCCCGTTCTCGAGTGTACCGCTGATTTAGGCGCGTCCGGTCGGGGTGTGACTGTAGAATTCCTTATGTTCATTTTTTTATGCCATCATATGAATTATATGTGTTATGTTTAAATGCATGAATTTTGTTTAAAATGGTGGATGCATGGTATGAAAAACCCTATGGTGACAGTTTGATCCCATTGACTTATTGACATGACAATGGTCTTGGAGTATGCCCATGATGAGAGGCGTAGCAAGACTTAGCAAGATCAAGCTATAGGAGAGTTTTGAAGGATTACAAGGGAAAAGGAAAGCCATGTCCCTACGTGGCATGTGTGTGTACTCCCTTCGAATGTGGAAGTGAATATGAGAATGAATAGGTCTGAGATCATAACACTGCGGTGCTAGATCTCCCTGTGCGAAATGCCTGGACTAGAATGTGAAAATAGGAATGGAATGATGGTGAATAACGTGTGGTTTTCATTTGCATGATATATGTGGTTATATATATGATATATGTTTTTCATCATTCCATCACATTGGCATGCATACATGTTTTATTTGATGAGTATTGGATGACATATTAAATTCTATGTCACTGGGCATCGTTGGCTCACTCTCTCACTTCTCTTTCAGGTCCTTCTACTACAGATAGAGGGAAGGGCATCATGATATCTTAAGAGCCTCGCCACACTAGAGATTAGGCCGATGTAAGTGATGGAGGCTTTTGGTTGAGACTTGGACATGGATTACATATTTTCGTATATGTTTTGTATATCTTTTGTACGTATGTATATAACTCTTTGTACATAGACGGTGAGAGTTGGGATGTATGTCTTATGGATGTATGATGAACCATGTTCATGGACTTAATGTTGGGTTTTGTGATTCCTAACTATGAACTTCTATGTATGTAGACATTATTAATTATATGAGAATTTTGAGATGGTACATTATCTTGTCACTTGTGGATATCGTATATCTTGATAGGTACGTAGTTGTGGATATTAGGATTGTTCTGGTACCTACGGATTGAAATTAACAGGTTATGATATAAGGTTGAGGCTTGTAGTGTCTCAATTACCTCACAAATGGTGTGGGGTGGTTGTAAATGCCTACGCCAGGCATCCCGCTCTGACATTCCCCACTCTATTCCGTGGGGGATGGTGGTCCAAAGTGTGGGGCCACCACATTGATAGCATTTGGCACAAGAACTAGAGATTACAGTAAAAAACCAAAAGAATAATCAAATCAAACTCAAACCCTCACGAAAACAACAATAACAAAAAAATAATTAGAAATAGAGTGACTATTAATTTGAAGGAAAAAGAAATCACCATTGGGTAGGAAGAAAGCCAACTTGCAAGGATTTGGGTTGGAACTAGAAAGGTTGAAGCGGTGCGTCCTTAAGGCAACAACGACATCGGAATGTGCAGACAGATGGCACTGTTTATTTGAAGGCAAACACCGTTGTTAGACTCTTAATAAATCAAGCACTCTAAAGAAGAAGGAAATGTTGTTTCTCTTTGTCTGAAAACATCATTGCTGCAAAGAAGAAGTAAAAAAGAAAAAAAAGGTGAATGTTGCGTAAAATTAGAAGTGCACAATATCGTGGACAAGTAATATAATAATGATTAAAAGTATCGTTTCCACAAAGATTTGCACTAATTTTTATTTTTATTAATTATTAATATTAATTCAATTTGATCTTATCTAAAC
Organism: Paratinospora sagittata; assembly: GCA_035771175.1. Classification (NCBI taxonomy): domain Eukaryota; kingdom Viridiplantae; phylum Streptophyta; class Magnoliopsida; order Ranunculales; family Menispermaceae; genus Paratinospora; species Paratinospora sagittata. The sequence continues at coordinate 26,354,486 of CM069604.1, read as the reverse complement.
AAATAACAAAAATAGTAAATAAAAAATTTAAACTCAGATTTTAAAACTAAAACAATTAAAATTATATCACTTAATCAATGAATTACTTAAACCTAGGATTGCAATTTTCCCTTATATTTCACTTCGAATCATCTACTTATTTTTCAATTAATTAATTATTTTTGAGTTGTTAATCAAGAGCTTAATTTATCTACAAGTCTCTTTCGATGATCGAGTAAAAATACCTTGATTAATTAAATCTCTATATTTCTATGAAATTTAAATTAAAACAAGATTCATTAATATATATATATATATATATATACATATATAATGCTCTTCAATGATTACATATGTCGCATGAGTATATGTCTATTTTACATGAACTCAATAGCTTTCACTCTTTTTGATCATGCACTATTTTAATCAAGTCTAAATCTAAAATCCCTTTTTCAAGATAAAAAAGATTCATCAAATCATCTAATTAGTGATCAAGTAATTAAAAGCAATAAGAACAAATTAAAATAAACAACACTAAATAAATTAATTAAAATCTAATATCATCTATGAAATCCAAAATCCATATAAGTTCTAATTGAAACCCTAGAAAAGAAAATTACTCCATAACTATTTCTATAAACTCAAAATCAAATAGGTTTAACATCATGAAAAAAAGAGAAATTAAATACGAGGAATAAAGGAAGAAAAAATATTAAACTAGCACGACTTCACCAAATTTGGATCTAGCTTCCTCGCTCCCTCTTCGATGTGTTGGCCCAGGCGTGTCCAAGAGGGGGTGAATTGGACACTTAGACAAATTAAAAATAATATAACAGCAAACAATAAAGTGCGAAAACAATTGGAAATGACACAGCTGATTTATAGTGGTTCGGCTACGTGCCTACTTCTACTACCTAACCTCCTCAGTTAGGATTTGAAACACTTTACTAACAGATCTTTTTATGAGTGAAGACCAAACCGTTACAACCTCTCGACTTACAGGCTAGAGACTACCTAAACCTTCTCAACTTACGGTCTTGAGACTAACCTATACGTTTCTCGATTTACAGGCTAGAGAACTACCTATGTGCTCAGCTTCACAGGTTTGAGCAAACCAATATCTTGGATACAAGGTAATGAGAAATCAATAGTTTATACAACTACTTTTACAACACTTGATACAGTTATGAGAAATATGAAATGAAGTACAACTGTACCCTATGAATTGTTTCTCAAATTTCTCCTTCAACAAGTAATGATATGAGGTTTAAAACAGTGCTGAAAATTTGAGTGAAATAGTTCTCTTTTCTTCAAACATATTTTCAATGAAATAGATAAAGTGTAAGCTCAATATAAAAATCTTTTGAATGAAACTTGTTTCAAAGACAACACTTTGAAAAACAATGTGACTATGAAAAGTAATTTGAAGATTTGACTAACTTTCAAAAGTAATGGCTAGAGAATTTTTGGTGTTGTTGTATTTTGAATCTAAGTACTGGTATATATATACTTAGTTGAAATAAAGCGGTTGAGCATTTGATTTGAATTTCAAATATGAACGTTTTCTCACAACGACTTTAATCTTACATAAAAATGGTAAATTTGGTTTCTTACGAAATAGTTCTGATACAGTTCAGATAGCATGAATAAGGAAAGTCTTGGTGAACACGGTTCATGCATCTAAATAGTCAACAAACAGGTTGACAATTGCTTTTTCAGAACTTATGTCAATGTTGGATTAGCGGCCTGATGGTTAATTAGCATCCTGACGCATAATAGCAACTTTTGTCGTTTTGTTCCTTGAAGGTGCTCATGCAACGTGAGCTTCCTACTAAACTTTGAAGTGAGGGCACTACTGGAACATAAGCTTCCTGACTTACTTAAGAAATTGAGAACTGTAAGGGTGCTACTGGAACGTAAGCCTCATAATGTCACACCCAGCCCGAACGCGCCTAAACCGACGGTACACTTGCGGACGAGGCGCGAATTTGGAATAATAACAATGGTAACAACAGAGTGCGCAGCGGAAAATATAATATACATACAAATCTGATTTCATTTAATTTAGAATACTTAACAAGTTCATTAGATACATAAGTGAGTGGTTTGGAATCATCAAAACGTTCACATCATGGGGTTTCATGAAACAACAATCCCCCCCCCCCTTTTCGATGATTTCAAACACTCAAAATACCTTTGGCTAAGTGACATAAAGATATAAGCAGTTTTCAAACAAATCACATTAGCATGGTACATCAGAGTTTCCATATGCTTAAGATTGATAAACACTTAAAACTCAAGGCAAACGTAGTGATTAGTATATCATTTCAAACATTATCAAATTAATAAACCAATTTTAAATAATATCAAGTTAACATAAAAGATTAAAGGTTTAAGTCACACATATACAACAACACATACAAAATAAACATGATTAGATAAACTCTCCCCCTGAGTTGAAAAACTTCACTTCTGATGCACTAACTACGCCAAATATGTTCCATGTCCTTCTCTTCCTTTTGAAAACATCAAAAAGGTTGGCCTCAGTCCTTCTTTCCCTTGCCCTTTCTTTTCGTGTCAGCATCCTTCTTCCTGGAGCCACTAAAGCTTGCTCCCTTATTTTTGGGTTGTGATACTCTACATAAAGTGAACAAGGACATCCTTGGGGACAGAATACTTGTATGGACTTGAAGAAGGTTTGGGTGGCTTGAAGCTTGCTGCACGTTTTGTATCAAGACCTTGAGCAAACTCTTGAGAAAACCTATGTCCTTCAAATTCAAGTATGACAGGGTGCTTTCTGCTGGGACTGGGAAATCGTTGTGCAAGAGGTTCAAAGTTAAGAGGGCTGACTTCCCTTGATATTCTGTGGAGGGGTTCTTCATCTGATTCCTCTTCTTTTTCTTCTTCAAAAATTCCTTGAAGTCTATCAGGCTCCCTTGGCCCTTGAGGTCCTGTAAAGGTTGGTGGTCTGGGGGCAGAAGGAACTTCAACTCCTTTTCTCCTTAGAATGTGAAATAACATTCCAAATCTCTTCATGCTTATTGATATGTACCACATTGTGGAGTGCAGTCTATTGTTCATTGCTTTAAACAGATCTTCAAAATAGCTTACTACACCTTCAATCCTGTCAGCTGTAGTCAGGACAATGTAGGAGAGATCCATTGTGGTGGAGGTGATGAATGGCATCTTGTTCACAATGGATTCCATCTTTTCAAAAACTTGGCCATGGAGAGAATTTGATTCAACTTGATTTCCTCGGAGGGAACTTTCTTGCTTGCTTCAACTATTTTCTTCTGATATGAAATAACATCCAAAACAGGTTGAAGTTTAATAGAGTTGATGCTTGAACTGCTGGTTGAACTTCCATTATTGCATCCAGTACAACCTGCAGAACATCAGAACTAGTTGTATTCTTCGATGATTCAGCAATTTCCTCCTTTTAAACTCTTGATTTCCTCAAAAAATTTCTTCAGAACATCTATCGTAGGATTAGCTTTGGCGGAGCTGGGTGGCCTCATCTATTCAACAACTTGTGCTTGTTGGCCTGACTGAATCTATAGCGGGGCTTGCGGTGGTCTAGATTGTGGTGGCTTGACAGAGCCGACAAATGCTTTCATGAAGGCTTTAATTTCCTTCATATTTTCTTGCATATCTTTCATGAGACTTTCATTGGCAGTAGATGATGATGTTGATGGCTAAAGTGCTTGCAGAGCTTCAATCTGTTTGTTCATCAACTCTACTGACTAGTGCAACTTGCCAGAAGCTTCAATGGAGGCTTTTCTTTCTTCATTCTACTGTTATTGCAGCAACTTCTTCAAAGTGTCCATCATATCATATTTCTTCTTTTCTTATTCTTTCATTATCTTTTGCAACATCAGTGAATTCAAGTAGGATTGATCCTCCTTAGAAAATCTTCTTCATCAAAGAATGAAATCATCGGCTGGCTTGAGAAAGGGTGAGATGATGAAGGTTGATTACCCTGGTCAGTACCAAAATTTTCATCTTGATCTTCTTTCATCACCAAATGATGGCTTGAATGAGATGGAGAAACCTTGAGAATGATGTCTTGAGTGGGATGGATATCTGCGTTGTGAGCAGAAATTTTGTCATTATCTTCATTTTCTTTTGCATGACGCACCATAGTGACTTCATGTGAATCCTCTCCTACTTCTTCTGGAATCACTTCAGTGACTTCCCTTTTTACTATTTGCATTTCTTCTGAAAGCACCACAGTGACTTCCCTTTCTTCTTCAGTAGGCTCATGAACATCCAAGCTCATTGCTCTTCCTGTGCATCAAAGAAAACTTCATGATCAACTTTTGTTACTTCCTCTTCTTGATGCATCCCAGCATCTTCAAGATTATGGGGTTCCTTTCCCATAGAAACATCTTCATGAAGTGGTAGCTTAGACACTGTTCTTTTAGAGTATTCTCTAACTCTTTCTTCTTGAGGCTGTGCAGCTTCTTAAGCCTGAATAGTCTGATTGTCTTCATCAACAAGATTAACTTGTTCTCTTGTCTGTCCTTCTTCCTTGACATTAAAAGGCCCTGGTTTCATTCCTTCTGGAACATTTTCCTTGTGGATCCAACTCTTTAGTGTTGGAACTTACACATACTTCATCAGCTTGACTGTGGTTTGTCCAATGTAGTGATATCTGGTGATGTCCTTTGCTTCATCTCTACTTAGATCAATGTCATTTCTCTTGAACAAAGAAGTGAGGCACATACCAAACTGAAGACCTCTTCTTCTACTTGTAACTGTATCAATTATTGTTATTTCAGTGAACCCCTTGACATGAATGTTTTGATAATTCCAAATATTTCCAATTCGTGTATCTAATGATCTTGTCAAGTGTTTCAAATTTATCAAGAATAAATATCAAGGAACTGAGCTTACAAGCCTATTGATTATCTCAAGTAAAGTTCTGAGTCTGTTAATTCTTAGAATGTAATGTCTATCGATCAATTTTCTCTCAGCAAGATTTAATCATTTTCATATTTTGATCGTCGCATTTTAAAGGTATTTCTATGATTTCTAAAGTATTTGATTAAATCTGAAAATGTCATGCTTTATCGAGCTTTAATCGAGAAATCAAGAACTACTTTTATAGAGTCTTTCAAGACGCTAATGTTTTAGCAGCACCCTCCTGGACTTGATGAGTCAGGACGCTAAAGGTTGAATTGAACTGATTCAGAAGGATGCTTGTATGTAGCGACCTTTTTTTTGTCAACCTTTGAGAAAGTCAGGAGGCTGACTTAGTTTCAACTCGCAGGAAGATCTCTTTGTTTTTAAGAGATTTCTATCTTTAAGGATGCTGATAGTTATAAATTGAATAAACTATCAGGACACTACTTGCGTAGGAGCGCCCTCATCTTTAGAATCAACTTAATAACTTTCAGGACGCTTACTATCCATTAGTAAACTTAATATCTATTAAGTTTTGTTTTAAAACAAAGTAGGACGCTACTTATAAGTAAAGCCCTCGTGTGTTTAAGTGATTTTAAAACAAAGCAGGACGTTTACTATCAAGTAGCGCCCTCATGATTTAAGTTGTTTAATTGTCAAAGTAAGTCAGGACGCTTACAATTCAGTAGCTCCCTCACTTCATTCTTCAGTAGAACGTTGATGCTCTATTAGCGCCCTCAAAGGAACAAAACAACAAAAATGATATTTTTGTTGTTCTGACATGTACATCCTTTTTGGCCACCTTTTCGTACAAAATCAACCTTCTGTATTTGTAAGAGATATTCTATGATTCACGAACCATGTCTTCTATAACTTTCCTTATTCGTGTATCTGGAGAAAATCAGAATATTCATGAAATGTATAGTTACAATTTTCGTGATATATTCTAGCTGTTGTGAGTAAACGTTCATATTTGAAATTCAAATTCAAATGAACAACAACTTCATCTCCACTAGTCTATATATACAGACACTTAACAACATGTTAAGACTACTGAAAAATCTCTGAGCCAAAACACTTTTTGAAAGTTAGCCGAATTTTTATCTGGTTAAAAAAGTTTAAGTTACTTTGTTTTCAAAGAGTTTTCTTTGAAACTTTACGTATTCAAATGATTTTCATACTGAGCTAAATTTATATATTTATCTGAAAATCCATTTGAGATTTCGAGTGTTTTCACTCAAATTGTTCAGCATTGTTTTAACTTATATCATTCTTGTTGAAAAAGAAATTTGAGAGATAGTTCATAGGATACAGTTGTACTCAATTCCATATCTTGTATACTGTATCAAGGTTGTAACAGTAGTTAGATAAACTACGGAGTTGATATTTTTATATTCAACAAGGTTAGGTCTTCTCACACTCGTAAGTTTAAAAACGGTCTTCTCACACCCGTAAGTTGAGAACCGATTTTCTCATTCCCGTAAGTTGAGAAAGCTTAGGTCTGCCTCACACCCGTAAGTTGTGTAGTGTAATAGTTGTTCTCATACCAGTAAGTTGCGAAAAGGTGTAACGGTTTGATTCTCACCCGTAAGAGAATCCCTTAGTGATAAGGTTCAAAATCCTAATTGAGGAGGTTAGGTAGTGGCCGTAGGCAAGTAGTCGAACTACTATAAATCGACTGTGCACATTTGTTTAATTTATGCACTTTAATTTTGCCATTGTAATTAATTTTAAATTGTCTAAGTGTCCAATTCACCCCCTCTTGGACATATCTGGGCCAACAATTACATGGATGAGAATATGACGCAAACTGATCTTCTTCTTCTGCAGAATGCTCCAAATCAAAAATAGACCGAGATCATTCACATTCCCCCTACTTCCTGCCTTGGGCTGAATGATGTGAGTGATGACGTTGTGAATCACTCTGGGAATGAGCTCAAAAAACTTGTTGGTAAGCTTCTTGTCAACAAACTGATTATTCTTCACACTGGAAATGAGATTAAGAGCAGATAGGCTGTCATAGCCTGGGAACTGGACTTTGTGCTTGTCAAAGACAGGAACTTGAATACTATCATCAATGGGTAAAGAAAAATCTTTGGAAAGAATTTTAGGAAAAATCTCTATGATCTTTCCTTTAACCACTGATTTCCTTACAGAGTAAGGCATTTCTTTCAAGTTCTGAAAAAATGAACTAACAAGGCTTGGAAACCATTTGTACTGATGGATGAGAAACTGGGTCCAACCTTGGAAATCAAGTAGTGATAGCACATTGATATGTGCACTAACAAAGAAATCGAAGTCTACAAAGCATCCCTCTAAGACTGCTCTTTTAGCTAATTTTTCAGCTGTCTTTTTCTTTTTTGGACTTCTAGGTTGAAAGCTCAGAGGCTTGAACATCAGTTGGAATGTCTAGCAAGGTTAACTCAGCTTGGTCAGAGGTGATGGGTACCTCAGAGAGTTTGGTGAAGTTGTGCTAGTTTAATATTTTTTCTTCCTTTATCCCTTGTATTTAATTTCTCTTTCTTTCATGACGTTAAACCTATTTGATTTTGAGTTTATAGAAATAGTTATGGAGTAATTTTCTTTTATAGGGTTTCAATTGGAACTTATATGGATTTTAGATTTCATGGATGATATTAGATTTTAATAAATTTATTTAGAGTTGTTTTTTTTAATCTGTTCTTATTGCTTCTAATTACTTGATCACTAATTAGATGATTTGATGAATCTTTTTTTATCTTGAAAAAGGGATTTTAGATTAAGACTTGATTAAAATAATGCATGATAAAAAAGGGCGAAAGCTATTGAGTTCCTGTGAGATAGGCATATACTCATGTGACATGTGTAATCATTGTAGAACATGATATTAATGAATCTTGTTTTAATTTAAATTTCATAGAACTATAGAGATTTAATTAATCAAGGTATTTTTACTCGATCATCGAAAAAGACTTGTAGATAAATTAGGCTCTTGATTAACAACTCAAAAATAATTAATTAATTGAAAAATAAGTAGATGAATCCAAGTGAAATAAAAGGGAAAATTATAATCCTAGGTTTAAGTGATTTAATTTTAATTGTTTTAGTTTTAAAATCTGAGTTTAAATTTCTTATTTTCTATTTTTGTTATTTATTTAGATAAGATAAAATAGCATTAATATTAATAATTAATAAAAATAAAAATTAGTGCAAATCTCTGTGGGAACGATACTTTTAATCATCATTATATTACTTGTCCATGATATTGTGCGCTTGCAATTTTACGCAAGTTTTTAGCGCCGTTGTTGGCGATCTGTTTCTAATTTTATTTTTATTATTATTTAATTCTAGTCTTAATTTGAACTTTTAATTTTTTTTTTTAGGTACTTGAAGTCATTGTATGCGAAAATTTGGAAACTTGAACTTAATTCCTTTTGATCCAGAGATTGAAAGGACAGTAAGAATGAATCGTAAAGAGAAAAGAGAAGCTTCTACTCACTTGGATACAATGGAAAAACAAATTATCCCAGCAAAGAGAGCAAAACCTCGATATCTACGGGATTTTGCTATCCCGTCAATACATGATATTCCATCAAGTATTCTAAGACCTGCTATTGAAGCTAATACCTTCGAAATCAAGTTGAAAACTATTCAAATGCTTCAAACTTATGTGATGTTTGGAAGCACACCCATTGAAGATCTTGCTGAGCATATTAAGAAAATTTTGGAGATATGTGACACATTCAAGCAAGCTGGAGTATCTGCTGATGCAATTCGACTCTGTTTGTTTCCCTTCTCACTCAGAGATAGGGCAACGAGCTGGTTGGATTCTCTTCCAGCCGGTTCTATCACTACTTGGGACATGTTAACTCAGAAGTTCTTGGCAAAGTTCTTTCCACCTGGTAAAATGGCAAAGCAGCGAAACGACATCACACTCTGTTCACACAACATGATTCAGAATTCCTCTATGATGCATGGGAGAGGTATAAGGGACTAATCCAAAAATGTCCTCATCATGGGATACCAAGGTGGCTGGGATACCAAGGTGGCTGCAAGTGCAGACTTTTTACAATGGGTTGTTGGCACCTCTGCTGACAACCATTGATGTTGCAGTGGGTGGAGCTCTTATGGACAAAACTATTGATAAAGCATTCAATTTGCTTGAAGATATGGCTTCAAATAATTATGAATGGCCCACAGAATGAATGTTGCCAAAGAAAGTTGTTGGAGTATATGAAGTTGATGTGCTCGCTGCATTATCGACTCAAGTTGCAACTCTTTCTAAAAAGTTTGATACTCTGGGGGTTCATGTTGTTCACAACCCTCAACTAACTTGTGACCTGTGTGGAAGTAATCATTCTAGTAATTGTTGGCTAAGGTATGTCCAAGAGGAGGGGTGAATTGGACACTTAGACAATTAAAAATAATTCAATGGAAAATAAGAAAATGCGAAAAACTAAATCAATTGACACAATCGATTTATAGTGGTTTGACTACTTGCCTACCTCCACTACCTAACCTCCTCAGTTAGGATTTTAAACCTCTTCACTAAGGGATTCTCTTACAGGTGAGAACCAAACTGTTACAACTTTTTCTCAACTTTCGGGTGTGAGAACCACCGTTACACTACTCAACTTATAGGCTTGAGACCAACCTGCACCTCTTGACTTGCAGGCTAAAGAACTACCTATCTCAACTTTTGGGTGTGAGACTAACTTAAAACCTTTTCAACTTACTGGCTTGAAAAAGACCACTTGTTGAAAAACAAAAGCAAGTAATCAATAGTTTGTGTAACTACTTTTACAACTCGATACAATATACAAAATATGAAATGAAGTACAACTGTATCCTATGAACTATTTCTCAAATTTCTCCTTCAGCAAGAATGATATGAGATTAAAACCGCTAAAGAATTTCAGTAAAACAGTTCAATAAACTTCAAACAAATTTTCATTGAAAGATATAAGATAAGCTCAATATGAAAATCCTTAAAACATGTTTCAAAGACAACACTTTAAAAAATAGTTTAACTTGAAAAACGATATGAAAATTTGACTAACTTTCAAGAGTAATGGCTCGAGAATTTTTGGTTGTTTGGATTCTAAGTGCTGGTATATATAGACTTAATAAGGATAAAGTTATTGGTCATTTGAATCTTGAATTTCAAAATGAAAGTTAGCTCTTAAACACTAGAATCTTTCACGAAGATGGTAAAAACCATCTTTATGAACATTCTGATTCTCTTCAGGTTGCATGTAAAAGGAAAGTCTCAAAGGACTTGATTCATGCACCAGATAAAATATCTTACAAGCCTGAAAAGGGTTTTGTGCATAAAAAGTTATGAAAAGATAGACTGACAAAGTGCACAAACACAACTTTATGACAGTGTTAGGTTAGTGTCTTAATTTGACAATCAGCGTCCTGACGCTTAAAGCCACTTTGTCATTTTGTTCCTTTAGGGCGTTTATAGATTATAAACATCCTGCTGAACTGTGAAGTGAGGGCGCTACTGAAAAGTAAGCGTCCTGACTTACTTAATGATTAAAAATGAATAAATTTGTGAGGGCATTGTTTTAAAGATTTGCGTGCTGACTTGTTTTTGAAACACTTAAAATCACAAGGGTGCTACTAATGTCGTAAGCGTCCTAACATTCAAAGCATGAAAACATAAGGGTGCTACTGGAAACATAAGCGTCTTGATGTTTAAGATTTTTAAAATGGCCGAAAACATAAGGGCGCTACTTGACAATCAGCGTCCTGATGTTTAAACATGTTCAACGAGCTGATGTTCAATCAACGTCCTGATAAGTTCCTTGGTTGATTCAATGAGGGCATTATTGACAAAGTAAACGTCCTAATAGATATGAACTTTTCAACCTTGAACATTATCAGCGTCTTAACTTACCAAGTCCAGGAGGATGTTGCTGAGGCATTAGTGTCCTGATAAAATAATTAAAGACTGATTTTGTAAAATAATTTTGTCTTTCAAAACTTAGTCAAATCAGCTGGAAATTCGATCAAATTAAAAACTGAATCAATGAAGGAATTAAATCTTTTAAGAAAACCTAAACACATCGATCAAAACATGCAGATATGTTAAACTTGCTGAGAGTTATTTGATCAAAAGTTTTACATCCTAAGTACTCGGGACTTTGATCTTTCAATAGACTTATAAGCTCTGTTATTTGATCTCGGTTCTTGATAGTTCTGAAACACTTAGCAAGATCATTAGATACACAAACATGAGTAGTTTGGAATCATCAAAACATTCTCATCATGGGGTTTCTTGAGATAACAATCTCCCCCTTTTTGATGATTTCAAATATTCAAATAGCATTAGGCTAAGTGATGCATAGATATGCATAATTTCACGCAAGTCACATTAGCATAACAAATCAGTTCAATAAATCAAATCAGATAAGAGTATAGTCATAACACAAGTTTTGAACAAATACAAGACATATACATGACATACATACAAGATATCCTCCCCCTATCTTGTAGCTGCCCTGAGCTAACATAGCTTAATCATTCATTTTCTTCTCCCCCTTTTGAAAACATCAAAAAGTAGGTAGGTTAGCTAGAACTGGGACCCTTGTCTTTCTTCTTCTTGTCACCATCCTTGTTTTTTTCTTGGATCTACTAGAACTACTTTTCTCCGTTGCTTGACCCTCTTGACTTAAGCTTTTAAGAAAGTTTTCAATCACAACAACTTTCTTTGAGTGCTTGATGAATTTGTCAAAAGCTGGCTTGGAAACTCCAAATCGAAAAGGATTAGAAGGTGGTGCAGGTTTGAATCTTTTCTCCTTCCTATCAGCAAAACCTGCAGCGAACTTAGATGAAATTGAATGACCTTCAAACTTAGGTCTCACTGGATGTTTGCGTTTTGGACTTTGAAACCTCTGTGAAGCTGCGCCTGGAAGTGGAGATACTCTTCGAGATATTCTATGAAGAGGCTCTTCATTAACTCCTTTTCATCCTCACATTCAAGTATTCCAAGAAGTTTATCAAACTTTTTTAGGCCTCGAGGTCTGGTGAATGTTGCAGCTCTTGGTGCTGGTGGAACATTAACACCCTTCTTCTTCAACAAATGAAAGAGCATGCCAAAACGTTTCATACATAAGGCAATGTACCAAACTGTTGAGTGTAATCTACTGTTCCTTGCCTTGAAAAGATCCTCGAAGAAACCAACAATCCCTTCAACTCTGTCTGCAGCGGTGGTGACAGTGTAGGAAAGGTCCATGATTGTTGTGACAAGGAAAGGCATCTTATTCTCAATTGTATACATCTTTGCATAAGCTTGAGTGACCAAATCAAGTATCTTGGCCAATATGCTATCTTCAGAGGGTGCTGGCCTAGTGGTGTTGACACTGTCCTTCAGACTAGATATGGCATTCAACAGTTGATCAAAATCTATTTTGGAAAATGCTTGGTCCAAGATAGCATCCAAGACTGATTGCAGAGCATCTGTGCTAGATGTGTTCTTAGATTACTCGACAACCTTACTCTTTAAACTCTGAATATCTTCAGAAATCTTCTTCAAAATCTCTGCATTTGATTCACTTTGAGTAGGTCATGGTGGTCTTATTCATTGTTGGCTTGGTGGGGCTTGACTTTGGGAATGTGATGGCAGTGGATTGGCTTGGATTTGAACTGACTGTGGTCTTGTTTGAACAGAAGCAACAAAGGCCTTCAAAAATGCCTTGATATGTTGCAAGTTTCTTGAACATCCTTCATCAGACCATCAACAGGTGAAGGAGTAAAACTGGATGAAGGTAGAGATTGCATCACACCCAATTGTTTATCCATTTGTTGCATCATCTTTCCTAACAGTTTTGTTGCTTGGATCAAGTGATTGGTGGAAGTCTTAATCTCTTGAATCTCTTCATCCCTTTAAGGCTTCAAAGAATTTCTGATCTCGTCAAATATCTCATTCTTCTATTGCAAGTGATTTTGTTCCAATATGTTCATCAACTGAGACATTACAAAGATCTGATCTTCTTTAACCTTCCTCAGAAAGTCTTCCTTCTTAAAGAAATAATTAGCAGGCAAGGTGGAAGTAGGATAAAATGGTGAGTGGTGATCATACTAATCATGTGAAGAAGAACTTTCCTCTTGAATCTCTTCTACTCTATAATCCTCTTCTGGAAGCTCAGCAACAACTTCATGAAACTCTTCATCCTGGCCTTGATTATCAACATCTCTATTTTCTTCAACTCCAATGTAGGGTATGATAGCAGTTTCATAACCCTTTTCTTCAGTAAAATCCATGCCAACTCCCTGAGATTCTTCTTCTAGAATCTCATAAGATCCTCTCTTTTAAGATCATGGGGTTCCTCTTCCACGGGAACATCCATAGGAGATGGTGGATTAGAAATTGTTTTTTCTAAGTTAGTACTGACTCTCTCTTGAACATTTTCTTTAACAACTGTTTCAGCAAAAATTTCTGCTTCAGTTTCAACAGTTGTGTCAACAGCTTCTTGAGCTGTCATAAGTTCTTCAATAATAGCATGAACAATTTGGTTGACTTCCTCCATGACATCATCAACAACCTTTTAACTTTGCTCAGCGTGCTTATCCTTATCATCTTGCTCCATCTGAACATCTTGCATAACTAGTTCAGCATGAGCTTCTGTCAGAACTTCTTCAACTTGAACTGCTTGAACTTCAACATGTTCAACCTGAACTTCTATAGCATGATTAGTTGAATGATCAGCTTCCTTTTCAGTATGAATAGCTGGGTCTCTTTGTTCAATTTAAATATCTTCCTTTCCACTGAATTCCTCTCCTTGAGGAACTTCTGCTATTGGGAACCATTTCTCCAATGCAGGAACATAAACGTATCTCATTAACTTCACAGTTGTTTGACTAATGCATTGACATTTTTTGGTCTCCTTAACTTCTTCACCATTGAAGTTAATTTCACTCTTCTCGAACAGTGTGGTGAGGAACATTCCAAAGGAAAGTCCTCCTCCTCTGCTGACCACAGTGTTAATGACGTGAATGAGAATGTGGGCAAGATTAATCTTCTTATTCTCAAGAATGCACCATGTCATAAACAAATCTAACTCATTTACGTTACCCTTACTCCTTGACTTTGACTGAATGATATGGGTAATAATGTTATGGATAATTCGGGGAATGAGCTCGAAGGACTGTTAGTGAGCTTTTTGCAACACTCACATGATCTTTCTTTCTGGAAATGAGATTAAGGGCAGAAAGGCTGTCATAGCCTGGGTACTGAAACTTACCCTTGGTGAAGGAAAGTTGTTGATGTAACTACCCTCACCCAGTTTTGTGTTGATGATTGCAAACAACATACCTATGTTATCTAATCTCTTTGACGTAGTTGTTTCAGTGTTAACTAGATATATCTAATGGATTCAACTGCAATATCAAAACATGTGGAAGGAACAATACTTCACGAAGATAAAAGAGCTTTATGGTTGTATTACTTTACTAGAATCTTAGTGTTGTAGAGTAATTGTTACTTGTTCCAACCACACATGATTTGCATCTTTTCAAAAATCATTCATATAGCTTAATACACCCATGTATATACATTACTTTATGATTAATCATGCATACACTTATTTTAGTTTGATAATTATGCTATGACTTACTCATAAGTGTTTATCATATATAATTGTTTAACATGCATTCAACTTGTCAACTTTGCATGGTCTTATCGTCTCACATATTTTGTACTTATTGCTTTTATCATTGGTTTAATTGATTAAATTACTCATGTTTTAACTGTGTTAATTATACTTTAATCGTGTCAAAAATATTTTAAAATGTTAATCTATATTTTTGACAATGTCCTAAACCTAAAATGATAAAAAATCAAGTCTCTTTAACTTGTCAGTGAAGCAACACGCTCCTATAGTGAAGAACGCGCTCTTGAATTTTTTCCCGAGTCAGTGATTTTTTTATCAGGGCTAAGGACCGCGCTCCTTGTAAGAGGAACGCGCTCCTGTGGCATTTCCCGAGACTCAATTTTTTTTTATTAGGGAAAAGGAACACGCTCCTGTTGCCAAGGACAAAATGGAAACAATTTTAAGAGTCGGTAGTTCTTGTTGAAGGAACCCGTTCTTATGCCCAACAGACATATTGAGGAACGCGCTCCTTAAGTAAGGAACACTCTCCTTGATTTGAGGAAAATTTGGAACTTTTTAGATTTCAAACTAGAAATGCGCTCCTGTGTTAAGGAGCGCATTCCCGTGCCTCAGTGTGGTGTTCATCTATAAATACCACACTTGCTCAATTGAAGAGCAATTTATGCAAAATCAAGGGAACTTGTGCTATTTTCTCTACATCATTTATACTCATCCAAAATAAGTTCTTAAGCCATTTAATCCTTCATTCAAAGCAAAAGTTCACTGCATTTGAGTTTTTTGTTCAACCTTTTGAAGAGTTCTTCTAACCATTCCAAAATCTTTGAGAAACTAGAAAGGAGTTCTAAAGTGTTTGATCAATGTGTTCTTGAGTGTCTTTCATCACATACTTGTTGATCTTGATCATTGTTGGAAGAAAAATCTCTCAACCACATATACCTTGAAAAATTGACGAACTTCATCTTACCTAAGTTGGGTAACCTTTCTTTTTTTATTCTAGTGTTTGTGTTTTGAGTAGAAACGATTTTTATTGCTTGTTGTAATACATCATCAAAACTGTTTTCTCTATTGTGTGAAACCATTCTTGTGTTTTCATTTTCTATTATCTTGATAGTGGTTTTATGTGGTTTGGTTAAGATCGATTCTTGTGCTTAATACATATATTGTTTAAATCTATTGTTTTGATCAACAACTTGCATATTGATTTGTGTGCTTCATTAATCATGCTTAGAATCAATATTTGGGAAGCATGTATGCATACGATTCTTCAACTTGCATAAAAATATTTTGAATCGGTTGCATGTATTTTTGAGAAACTATTTCAACATTGCATTTCATTAAGAATCATAGTGGTTGGAATAGTGATTGTTGACTCATTCAAGATTGTAAGCTTAAATTGTTGAGAGTGTTGTTATTCACTTCTCTATATCTTTGTAATCTTGATGTACTATTGACTTGGTTAAGTCAAGCGAGACTATACCTTATTTGTACAACACGTAACCATGCCCGTAAATTGGTTGCAAGTTGTGGCTTATTAGCCAAGCCCTGGTGTAGGCTAGATTGTAGCTTTCTAACCAAGCCCTTGTGTAGGTTAGCATTGTAGTGGCTTTCTAACCAGACCCTGACTTGTTCTCATCAGATATTGGTTAAGTATTTCTTAGAGGGTTTTCCAGACAAATGGAAGTACAAAGTCAAATTTGTTGAGATGTTCAGTGATCCGTTTAACAATTGCTTTGAGAGAATTCTTTATGTGTTAAGCCGACTTGAGACCTCCTCAGAAGACAGTGAAGCTTCATCCGAAAGAAGAGAAATACTTGCTAACTTACCAAGTGCTGATGATAGAGATAGAATGGATGAAAGTGAAACATCATCATTGGTAAACGATCAATGTGATGAAGAAGAACAAGTTGAGGATGATCAATCAGTAAGTGCCATATCCAGTGGTTTACTCATTTACACTTCAACTGATGAAGACGAATATCTGAATATTCAAGTTCACATTCAAAGGTTTCCAAAGATCCCAAGTTGGAAAATGTGGATTTGGAAACTATTTGGATGCAAGTTTCGAGGTTCCTTGAAGTGCTACATGATCAGTCTTCGCTCGTGGGTAACACTTTTATTTAAATTCAAATATTTCTATTGTGTTATTCCACAAATGGCCTGAACATATCCTCTTAAGCATAGATTAATTGTGTATTAAGGGATATGCCTTTGTTAAAGCATTTAATTCCTCTCAAGCATGCTTTTTATCATATATTGTTCGATGTTTGAGTTGAACGATTTTTCATGACATACTATGCCTAATTGTAATATTTGTATGATTTTAAAAATATCTTAGGCATTAATTAAAATGAGTATTAAATTTCATTGCCTATGCTTCAAACTTAATTGACTTGATCATATTATGAATGATGTATATTTTGATCATCAATTAAGATATGTAATGTGTACATTGTATCTTGTGAGCTTGCTAAAATTGATTATCATATGTTCACATGGAGAATATTCACCTATACTAAATGGATCACGTGTCTCAAGTTTTTATATGTATTAATCCATTTAATATTGAACTATATTATTGAGCATTGACACTTAATTTGTAATACCCTCTATTTCACAAAAAAAATAAAAATAAAAATACAATTTCGTTTGGGCATTTCACCTGCCCGAAAGTCCGAGCACATGCCTGAAAGTCCGGGTAGCCCGCCTGGAAGTCCGGGCAAATGCCCGGAAGTCCGGGCAGCCGCCCAGAAGTCCACGTGACAATACCTCTATATAAACCAACCCCCACTTCATTTTTCACACCAAATTCACTCCAAATTGTGATTTTTCCTCTTCTTTTCCCTCATTTTGAGTTTTTAGTCTTGTGAGACTCTCTGTTCGAGACTCTCGGTGCGGTGCGATGAAGTTCTGTCCGGAGAAAAGCGCCAGATCTGAAAAAGAAGAAATTCTTATCTGAAGGTGGGGAACGAAACATAGGTTTGCGTGTTTCATAACTTTTATTAAAGTTTACATTCAGTTATTATTATATCTACTGTTCATTTACACTGCATTATGTCATATAATGTTTATATTGTCGCACTTATGCTTGTACACTTGGAATTCACGTATTATACTGTTATAATGTCGGATTTGTGGTCAATCTGACTCAACTAGACTCGGTCTTGTCCTCATTAACTTTAAATAGTGAACGGAAGGCAGCGGGTTGCTCTAGGCGATTGGTATTTAAGCAGACCTTGTGTCTCACCTCTCAATTGGGGACTGATCTAGTTGGTCTTATTGAAAGCTATCAGCTTATACAAGTAATACTGAATGTCCTAACCTTGCACGTCGTGATACCAACTCTGATAATGATCACCAGACGTTGCCAAATTCAGTCTAAATGTCACGAAAAGACCAGACCAGTAGACTAGACCAGTTCATGCATTGGCATCATACATATCACCACCTAGGGACGTATATGGTTTATGACTCATAGAATAGTTAGGAGCATTGCTCGCTATTCATTATATTTCTCTGGAGATGGACGTACATGAGAACCCGGCTACGCCTGGGAAGGGACATCAGTACGTGAATCCAGAGCATCGTTCCTGAGGAGGGACGTACAATAGAACCTTGCTACGCCAGGGGAGAACGTCCCGACGGACATTTGTACGTGAACTCAGGCGATGTACGTTCATCAAACCAATACGAGACGATGTCATGCATACATACATATTGATTGATTATGATGCTCACATGTGTATTTAAGATATTTGATATTGAAGTATGCTTTATTAATTGTTATAGTCACGAACTATTTACCCATTGAGCGCGTTAAGCTCACTCCATTATTATCAAATCTTTCATAGGAAATTAAGGTGGACTGGATGCAGGTTATGGGGCCCACATTTTGTACCCTTTTTGGGGATTTTGGGGAGTATGTTCCCTTGACCATTTTATGTACAAAAATATTTTGAATTAAATGAAATCAGATTTGTACTGTGTATTTTGTATTTTCGTTGCGCACTCTGTTGTTACCATTGTTATTATTCCAAATGCGCGCCCCGTCCAAGAGTGTACCGTCGGTTTAGGCACTCCGGGCGGGGTGTGACATTTAATGGTATCAGAGCGTACGGTCCAGAGCCCGCCGAAGTCCACCAAATTAGGGGAAGAACTTTTTTTTATTAGATATATATATATCTCTAGAACTATATATACATATGTCAATTACATATAGTTGAGATTTATATTAAATATATATCTAGAAAACTATATGATTTTTTATATAGTTTGATTTAATATACATATAGTGTAATACCCTGTATTTCACAAAAAAAAAAAAAACTATTTGGGCAACGCCAGAACGTTCTGGCATGCGCCTGAACGTTTGGGCATGCATTGCGCCTGAACGTTCTGACATGGTTCTGTCATGCGTCTGAACGTTCTGGCATGCGCCTGAACGTTCTGGCGTTGCCCAAATAGTAATTTCTTTTTTTTTTTGTAAAATACAGGGTATTACATATAGTCATGATTTATTAAAAACTATATGTATAGTTATGAGTGAATATATATATCTATATACCTTAGTATATATGAGATATATATATAACATATTATTGATGAAAAATTTGAATGAAAAATTTTATTAGATGTATATATCTCTAGAACTATATATATATATATATGTCAATTATATATAGTGAGATTTATATTAAATATATATCTAGAAAACTATATGATTTTTTATATAGTTTGATTTAAATATACATATAGTCATGATTTATTAAAAACTATATGTATAGTTATGAGTGAATATATACATCTATATACCTTAGTATATATGAGATATATATATAACATATTATTGATGAAAAATTTGAATGAAAAATTTTATTAGATGTATATATCTCTAGAACTATATATATATGTCAATTATATATAGTGAGATTTATATTATATATATATCTAGAAAACTATATGATTTTTTATATAGTTTGATTTAAATATACGTATAGTCATGATTTATTAAAAACTCTATGTATAGTTATGAGTGAATATATATATCTATAGACCTTAGTATATATGAGATATATATCTAGCATATTATTGATGAAAAATTGGAATGAAAAATTTTATTAGATGTATATATCTCTAGAACTATATATGTATGTCAATTATATATAGTGAGATTTATATTAAATATATATGTAGAAAACTATATGATTTTTTATATAGTTTGATTTAAATATACATATAGTCATGATTTATAAAAAACCATATGTATAGTTATGATTGAATATATATATATATATATATATATATATATATATCTATATACCTTAGTATATATGAGATATATATATATATCATATTATTGATGGAAAGATTTGAATGAAAAATGTTATTAGATATATATATCTTTAGAACTATATATATATGAATTATATATAGTTAAGATTTGTATTAAATATATATCTAAGAAAACTATATATATAGTTATAATTAAATATATATATCTATACATTCATATATGAATACGATATATATTATATCATATTGCCGATAGAAAAATTTGGATTAAATGATGGCATAAACATTAAGAATATAAAATATTATCTAACTGACAAGGCATAAATCTTAAAAATGTTAGGAATATATTTTGTGTCTTTCACAAATTCATTTTCCTTTCAGCAAAGAATGACCTCAAGTGAAGGAGCAACTTCCAGTCGTAGGGAACCAATTCCCACTAGACTTAAGGAATTGTTCAAGAGGGAGATTATGACTATGAGGAGCATCGACAATAGAGATATCCGCCTCCGTCCGATCCTTCATGACAAACTCGCAACTCTGGGGTGGTTGAACATAACAAAAGTTGAGGGTCATGTCTCTTATAGCTTGGTGAGATCCTTCTACGAAGCCATGAATTTTGTGAGACTTTAAGAAGAGGGGATCAGCCCTGTTTTGGAGACAACAGTCATGGGAATGAAAATTTCTATCAACGTTGAGACTATTGCTCGACATATGGAGATTCCAGTTGAGGAGATAATTATTAATCCACATGAACACCAGACAATTGCAGAAATCGCGGAGTCTAATGAACAATTATTCAATTCCCTCACCAAAGAGCCATACACTCAATCGACGTTCACCAACCTCCCAAACAATTATCTTAAGCCATCTCTTGCCGGCCTTGGAAAGATCGTGTTCGGAAACATCTTGCCAGAAAGGGGGGCTAATGGCACTATATCAAGAGCCCAACTTCTCGTGTTATATTGCATAGAGAAGGAAATAAAGGTCTCCCTACCACACATCATCATCCAACAAATGTTGAGGGTGATTCAAAACCCTTTAAGAAAGGAATTCCTCGGTTACGGAGTCTTGATCATGAGGATGCTATACGAAGCAAACATCGACACTTTTGATGGGACTTCGAGACAAATCGTTGAGCCAGTTACAACATCTTATATCTTCAAGATATATGTCCCGAAGGGAGGGGTAACTGACGAGGAAGTATTCGGCACGACGATAGGAAATGTCGAGAGAATGAGAGACAAGCATGGACGTTGCCTTCGAAAAAGTCGACGCAAGATTCCCGCCAGTGAAGCACCAAATAATGATCCAACCGATCATCTATACACTGAGGAAGATTTATTTAACAACCTAAATCAACCTCAGAATAGACAAAGTACTCAAGCAAATCTACCTGCTTGGAACATGCCAACTCAGGGCAACACGTTGTACCAAAGGTTTCCAACACCTGAGGTGGCATGTCAACCATTCCCGCAAGTTCCTGTAACCCAACAACAACAGCATTGGGTGGCACCAAATTTTGGAGGGCAGAACATCCCAATGAGCCCACTGTTTCAAAATAATTACCTTTCACCTATGAATCACCCGTGCGACCAATACTTTCCCCCAATGCCAACGACCTACCCTCCACCTATGGGACAATCAAGCCATCAACCACCAATGGGCCAATCGACTAACCTTTTTGAACGGTTAGATGAAATGACATCCAATATGGCAGAAATGAGAGAGACTCAAAATAATATATTAACACATATGCAAAACCCCGAAGCAGAGCGAGCAAACTCTCAACCTTTTGTTAGTAGTCGTTTTGTACCTAGTAGGAGATCTAGAAGGAGCGGTAGTAGGCAGAGAAATCAAAACTGATTACTGGCATTGTAAACTTTTCTTTTATATATGAATGAAATGTTTTGTTTAAGACTATCTTTGGTGGGTCGACTTACAACCATTCTTTCTTTTGTATCACTAACTTTGGAATGGTATGGGACATAACAAATTTGGAAGATACTAAATAAAATGCGGAATTAAGAAAACCCATGACCTTGTATGAAAAGAAACATTTGGAGAAAGTTGAATTACTAATATTATCACTAAGTTTACACGGTATGGGACGAGTAAATATGGACGATACTATCAGTGAACTTCTGTTCAGCCAATGTTTTTAGAGACTATGCTCATGCAACTTAACTTGGTTAACACCCTTATTACCAAAGTCATGTGGTATGGGACACATGAACTTGGATAATAATCGAAAAGACTAAGAGTAAGAGTTTGAATACATAAGATTGCGATAGAACGCTAGATCAAGATATTTACCGAGGCAAATCTTAGAATTCTTATGACTCGTATGAATTTTCAATGAAATATATATGTATGTTCACAAAAACCATAACCAAATCATTTGAAATACTTGCAAAGTTTTGTACTTATTATATAAACATTCTAACCTTGTTTGTTTTTACACCATGGCCAAACATACGAGATATATAAGATTCTTTGATTCCTCAACAAAAACTTTACACTATACTTAGAAAAATAGGTGATTTTAATATTGCAGTACTCTCAAAATTGTTGCTGAGCATACTATAACATTATACTTGGCTACAGTTCCTAAATCTTGGTTTTATTTTTCTCCTTGCCAGTGAGAAAATGCAAACCAGAAAGAGAGGAAGGCCACGTACAGTTCGTCCAACAGTGGAGGCACCTCCTGAGATTCAGGAACCGCCGCCTCTGACAACAGCACAGGCCACACCCGACACTGCCACTACATCTGGGCAGGCAATACCACCCCCACCCGCACCCTTTGCTATGTCTTCAAGCATGGAAACCTTCTTCGCCAGATTTATTGTGGCGATGAAGGTCACTGTTCAAACTGTCGTTCGTGAGACCGCGGCAAGTCAGGTTGCCACTGTTCAAGCACCTGTACGATTTGGATCAGAATCTCAAAATCGATCAGATTACTAAGTACAAGAGGCTACAACCTCTTACTTTCGCTGGCACCATTGAGGCTGATGAGGTGCAAAAGTGGCTGGATGAGTCAATGAAGGCTCTTGATGCAAAGGGAGTCGATGAGACTCGCAAAATTCCACTAGCGACCTACCAACTTGTTGGTGGAGCAAACACATGGTGGATAACAGTGAAAGAAGACCCAGGGTCAACATAGCAGATATGGCTTGGCAACAGTGTGAGTGAATGTTTATTGATGAGTATTTTCCCAGCGCTGTGAAGAGGCAGAAGCACCAGGAATTCGCTAAGTTATACCAGGGCACCATGACAGTCAGAGAATATGCTGGAAAGTTCAAAGAATTATCAGTCTACTCTCTCTCCACCATCTCAACGGAGCAAAATAAGAGTGAGAAATTTTATAATGGCCTTCGCCATGATATTCGACAAGCCTTGTCAATCTTGGATCTCAAGATTTACAAGGAGGTTGTTGACAAGGCCATGAGCTTTGAACAAGAGAAGATCTTACAGGAGCAGAGAATGAATAGGAAAAAATGGCCTGCAACGTTTTCCCAACAGGGCAACAAGAAGAAACCCTACTTTAATCAAAACCCAGGCCTCCCAGCCCCGGTTTCGAAGAATGAGGCCACAACACCTGCGGCTGAACCTTCTAACCCTAACAATCAGGGTTTCCGAAATCATGGCCGTGGAGGTCGTTATGGAAGGGGTGGCCGTAGAAACGGCAATGACAGAGGTGGTGGTCGACACCACAATCAACATGGCCAGCAAAACAATCAGCAGTACAGGCCGACTTGTTTCAATTGCGGTCAGCAGGGCCATGTAAAATATCTCTGTTCGCACCTTCAGCAACCTATTCCCGTTGTTCCAGTCCAACAAGCACCACCTGCTGCAAATGCCCAACCCAGGCAGAACCAGCAGAACCAGGGTCAACGGAATCAGGGCAGAGCATTTGCGATCGCTTAACAACCCCTCTCAGACAACAATGTAATCGAAGGTACCTTTCCTTTGTTCAATACAATGGTGCATGTTTTGTTTGATTCAGGTGCTACGCATTCTTTTATATCTTCGGCATTGGTAAGACATTTAGGCCTACATCCTGATCCCACAAACATCACACTCCATGTCACATCACCGTTCGGATCTGGTACTGACGTGAACTTGCAGTGTTCTCGATGTGAGCTTCGAATGTTAGAACAGAAAATAAATGCAAATCTTTTTGTGATGAATATTGAAGACTTCGACATCATCCTCGGCATGGACTGGCTAGCACCACTGAATGGAAAGATCGACTGTATGAAGAAGCAAGTTCAGTTAACCTTGCGTACAGGAGAGTTTGTCAAGATTCAGGGAACAAGGAAATGGATACACGAATCAACAGTTGCACTTCTAAAGTCACAACTTCGAGTGTTATCCCTTGGTGATGAAAATGAATCACTAGCACTGTACCCTCCCGAAGTACATGATGTTCCAGTCATATCTGAACTCACAACAATTTTTCTAAATGGCCTTCCTGGTCTACCTCCAGTTAGGGAATTCGATTTTGAGATCAACCTCATACCTTGGACAGGGCCTATCTCAATTCCACCATACAGAATGTCAAATGTCAAGCTGGTCGAATTAGACAAACAACTGAAGGAATTAGAGAGTAATGGCTTCATCCGAAAGAGTTCATCACCCTAGGGCGCTCCAGTTCTGTTTGTTCGCAAAAAGGATGGTTCGTTACGACTTTGCATCGACTATTGCAAGTTGAATAACATCACCATCAAGAACAGATATCCATTGCCCAGGATCGATGACTTGTTCGACCAACTTAGAGATGTCAAATACTTTTCTAAGATTGATTTACAGTCTGGTTATCACCAACTCCAGTTTCGAGAGTCGGACATCACCAAGACGGCGTTCAGAACTCGATACGGTCATTACCACTTCTGGGTTTTG
Organism: Paratinospora sagittata; assembly: GCA_035771175.1. Classification (NCBI taxonomy): domain Eukaryota; kingdom Viridiplantae; phylum Streptophyta; class Magnoliopsida; order Ranunculales; family Menispermaceae; genus Paratinospora; species Paratinospora sagittata. The sequence goes on along the minus strand of CM069604.1, from coordinate 26,329,815 downwards.
CCGTTCGGACTAACAAATGCACCTGCTGCATTCATGGATTTGATGAATTGCATCTTCAGGTTATACTTAGACCGATTTGTGGTGGTTTTTGTGGACGACATCTTGATATACTCCTCAACCGAGGAAGAACATAAGATACATCTGAAGATAGTCCTCCAGACTTTGAGAAGCCACCAACTGTATGCAAAATTGAGTAAGTGCAAATTTTGGGCGAAGAGAGTCCAATTCCTAGGCCATGTGGTTTCAGGCAATGGCATTGAGGTAGATCCTTCTAAGGTTGAAGCAATTTTAAACTAGAAGCAACCTACCACTGTTACTCAGATTAGGAGTTTTCTAGGTTTGGCTGGCTATTACAGATGCTTCATCAAGGTCTTCTCAAAGATTGCTGAACCTATGACCAAGCTCACTCGAAAAGACGTGCGATTCATCTGGAATCCCGCCTGTGAAGCATCATTTCAGGAATTGAAGAAACGCCTCACGACGGCACCTGTACTTATCACTCCAAGAAATGCAATTGGATTTTCATTATACACCGACGCCTCTCTCCAAGGCTTAGGTGCCGTACTAATGCAAGAAGGCCAAGTTGTTGCATATGCCTCAAGACAACTGAAGATTCATGAGGGTAATTACCCAACGCATGACTTGGAACTTGCAGCAGTTATGTTTGCACTGAAGTTATGGCGTCATTACCTATACGGTGAACGGTTTGAGGTCTTCTTGGATCACAAGAGTCTTAAGTACATATATACTCAGAGAGACCTAAACCTTCGCCAGAGATGATGGTTGGAATTCTTGAATGATTATGACTTTCAACTCCAGTACCATCCCGGAAAGGCCAATGTTGTGGCCGATGCCCTGAGCAGAAAATCTTATGTTGCTTGCACTCTTAACTACGAAATGGGAAAGTTGGCTACAGAGATGGAGAGCTTTAACCTACAGCTGAACGAAGAGGGACCAAGACCACGACTCTCTCAATTATTAGCCAACTCTGAGCTCGTTCGAAAGATTTCAGCAGCTCAAGCCAATGACCCTATGTTAATGGAGAAACGAAAACTTCTACTCAGCGGACAGGACCTTCCTCACTGGTAAGTCGTAGAAGACGGGACCATTTTCTATAAAAAACATCTCTGTCTACAGAACGATCCTGAGGTTCGGAAAGAAGTGCTTACTGAGATGCACTATTCGAGGTACGCTATGCATCCTGGGGTGACAAAATGTACAAGGATGTCAAGCGACAATTCTGGTTTTCCGGAATGAGGAAGGCAATTGCAGACTTCGTTGCTCGATGCCTCGTTTGCCAGAAAGTTAAGGCAGAACGAAGACTTCCGTCTAGACTTCTCCAGCCGTTACCTATTGGAGAATGGAAGTGGGAGAACATCGCAATGGATTTTGTTACGGCCTTGCCTCGAAATAATAAAGGGCAAGATGCTATATGGGTTATCATTGACAGACTTACAAAATCTGCACACTTTTTGCCAATAAAGTTCCCTGATAATCCTGCCAAACTTGCAGAACTGTATGAAAGAGAGATCGTACGCCTTCATGGCATACCACTCACGATCGTCTCTGATCGAGACCCTCGATTCACATCAAACTTTTGGAAAAGCTTCCAGAGTAGAATGAGTTCTAAGATCACCATGAGCACAACATTTCACCCTCAGACTGATGGGCAGTCAGAGCGACTTATTCAAATCTTAGAAGACATGTTACGGTGTTGTATTTTGGACTTTAATGACGAATGGGCAAAGTACTTACATTTAGCTGAGTTTGCATACAACAACAACTACCAAACTAGTATCGACATGGCACCGTACGAGGCTCTCTATGGTCGCCCTTGCAAATCTCCGGAATGCTGGTTAGATATGGCAGATCGACCGCAGTTAGACCCTGAACTAGTTCAAGAGACTTCTGAGAAGATCACACTAGTAAAGGAATGACTTTGTGTTGCACAAAGTCGACAAAAAAGCTATGCTGACAAGCAGAGACAACCTCTAGAATTTGATAAGGGGGACTTTGTTTTTCTAAAAGCTCAGCCCACAAGAGGTGTCAAACGCTTTGGGATCAAAGGAAAGCTCTCCCCGCGGTATATAGGTCAATCTCAGATCATTGAACGTATTGGCAAACTTACTTATCGTCTGTCCCTTCCATCATCCATGCCTAAGGTTCATGACGTTTTTCACGTATCTATGCTTCGCAAGTATCATCCTGATCCTTCGCATATCATCCCTTTAGTCGAGGTTCGGGTTGAGGAAGGAAATAAGTATCAGGAGAGAGCGATACAGATTTTGGATAGAAAAACTCAAGAACTAAGGTGACGTAACATACCACTTGTGAAGGTGCTCTAGGATCACCACGACGTCGAGGAAACAACATGGGAACTAGAAACAACAATTAAATAGAAATATCCTGACTTATTTTTTAGTACCAACTGATGATGTGATACATTGTACTATTTTCACTTATCAATAAAATGATGAAACATTGTTTACACTTATCTCAATACATTTTTTCACTTGAATAATTACGCAGATGTCTGAAAATAATATCAATGGATATAGTGATGCACACACTCAGTGGCCTCCTTGGCAACCTGTGGCTACTTCTCAAGAAGCAACTCCATCACCACACAGACAACCATCATTATCACCAGAGCGTGCATGGCTTCTACGTAACAATCCCGTGCCCCCATCTTGGCAAGACCTTCAACAAAAATTTCCAGCTGGCCGTATTCGCGCAACAACACAAAAAAGTATTCCATTGCTCAACCTACCTCCCCTCAAACGATGTAACCAGCACCCTCCACCACCATTTAGAGGACGAGTCCAATTCCTTTTGCTCTCCATGGTTTTATGATGATGAGAATTCCACCGGCCACAGTGCTATTCATGGACCATACAAGCACTACCCTTAACTCGCAAGAGATGACGCTGGCAGTGAATCTCAAGCAGATAACCATCATAACTACTTGAATTGATTTCGAGGGCGAAATCCCTTTAAGGGGGGTAGAGTGTAATACCCTGTATTTCACAAAAAAAAAAAAAATTCGTTTGGGCATTTCTCATGCCTTCGGGAAGCCCGCCTGGAAGTTCAGGCACTCGCCCGGAAGTCCAGGCGCCAATACCTCTATATAAACCAACCCCCCCTTTTCATTTTTCACACCAAATTCACTCCAAATTGTAATTTTTCCTCTTCTTTTCACTCATTTTGAGTTTTTAGTCTTTTGAGACTCTCTGTTGGAGACTCTCGGTGCGGTGCAACGAAGTTCTGTCCGGAGGAAAGCGCCAGATCTTAAAAAGAAGAAGTTCTTATCTGAAGGTGGGGAACGAAACATAGGTTTGCGTGTTTCATAACTTTTATTAAAGTTTACATTCAGTTATTATTATATCTATTGTTCATTTTCACTGCATTATGTCATATAATGTTTATATTGTCGCACTTATGCTTGTACACTTGGAATTCACGTATTATACTGTTATAATGCCAGATTTGTGGTCAATCTGACTCAACTAGACTCGGTATTGTCCTCATTAACTTTAAATAGTGAACGGGAGACAACGGCCTGCTCTAGGCGATTGGTATTTAAGCAGACCTTGTGTCTCACCTCTCAACTGGGGACTGATCTAGTTGGTCTTATTGAAAGCTATCAGCTTATATAAGTAATACTGAACGTCCTAACCTTGCATGTCGTGATACCAACTCTGATAATGATCACCAGACGTTGCCAAAGTCAGTCTAAATGTCACGAAAAGACCAGACTAGTAGACTAGACCAGTTCATGCATTGGCATCATACATATCACCACCTAGGGACGTATATGGTTTATGACTCATAGAATAGTTAGGAGTATTGCTCGCTATTCATTATATTTATCTGGAGATGGACGTACATGAGAACCCGGCTACGCCTGGGAAGGGACATCAGTACGTGAATCCAGAGCATCGTTCCTGAGGAGGGACGTACAATAGAACCTTGCTACGCCAGGGGAGAACGTCCCGACGGACATTTGTACGTGAACTCAGGCGATGTACGTTCATCAAACCAATACGAGACGGTGTCATGCATACATACATATTGATTGATTATGATGCTCACATGTGTATTTAAGATATTTGAGATTGAAGTATGCTTTATTAATTGTTATAGTCACGAACTATTTACCCACAGAGCGCGTTAAGCTCACTCCATTATTATCAAATCTTTCACAGGAAATTAAGGTGGACTGGGTGCAGGTTATGAGGCCCACATTTTGTACCCTTTTTGGGGATTTTGGGGAGTATGTTCCCTTGACCATTTTATGTACAAAAATATTCTGAATTAAATGAAATCAGATTTGTACTGTGTATTTTATATTTTCGCTACGCACTCTGTTGTTACCATTGTTATTATTTCAAATGTGCGCCCCATCCTAGAGTGTACCGCCGGTTTAGGTGCTCCGGGCGGGGTGTGACATAATTGATATTATGATATTTGCTCAATTTGAATGGAAGTATGTATTTTGAACTTTACATATTATATCACTTCCGATGCGTTCATGTGAATGTGTGTATGATGATTACTTTATGCTCACTTGAATATACCATCTATGATAATTTTACATGTGTTATTCTTAATCATGTATAAATTATTATTGATATACATATGTATCTTAATTTGGTGAGAATGATCTTGATTATAGTGTTTTTATCATTTGATGTGTGTATCATTCACTTAGAAATGACTAAACGTTTTTAGAGTAATCATAAATTATCAATTTAATCAAAGTGGAATTCAAGAAAATCAAAATTAAAGTGTTTTAGTGTTCTGTGTTCTTAAGGAACGCGTTCCTACTAAGAGGAAAGCGTTCCTACTAAGAGGAACGCGCTCCTCTGCATGAACACCAGAAGTTGTTCTACAGAGAACACAGGAACGAGCTCCTCTTATGTTATCAGTTGAGCGGACCGAGAGCTCATTTCTTCCTCTCCTCACCGCTATTTTTCCTCTCCTCTCACACCAATTCATCCAATTATCTTTTTACTTCGTTTTGAATGTTCTAAACTCATTCCCCATCATTTCTATCATCAAATCCACCGTTTTTAATCTCAAAAACACATTTTAATCCGTTCATTTTCCACCAAAACTGCAATTTTCCACAAATTTTCTTTAATTTTCAATTTCTCATTTCTCCTTCAATTTTACAAGTTTCTCAGCTTGTTTTTCTCGTCCCCATATCGTCTTCGACTTCTCACCATCATTTCAAGCCATTTTGTCTCTGTTTTCATCGCATTTTCACTCAAAACCCTTGTGGTAATTTTGTTTTCATATATTATGTTTGATAAAATGCCTCCAAGAAAAACAATTGTTTCTAAACGTCAATTAGAGATTGACGAATCATCTACACCCGCACCCAGGCCTACACAGCGACGTGTAAAGGTTGGGGAGTCCCTCACACCCACACCCACTCCACTATCCACGAGGCGACCCTGTGCCTCACAACCACCACCTTGCGAGCCCTCAACTTCATCACCATCATCTTCATTGGATGATGATGTTCTACTTTCCGCACCCGCGGCTTCACCCACATCGTGACTTCCACTTCTTAAGGTTGTCGTCCGACCATTTGACACTCGACGTCTCCCTTCGAGCGTCTGAGTTGATTTTAATGACTTCACAAGGATTCACATGCCTATATTCAACCCCTTCACCGAGATGAGATAGGAGCAGTTCCTTTCTCACGGTGACACCATCTACATTGAGTTAGTCAAAGTTTTCTACTCCGAGCTTGCTCTTGTTCTTGGCGATGACCCACTTCATTATCGCTCTTGGATTTTGGGCATTGATATTGACATATTTCCATCCATTCTGAATGAGATATTTGATTTTTCCTCTACTGATCCTACTTTCTTCTACTCTAGGGAGGACAATGAGATCGTCTTTCCTAATTATGATCGGATCACAGCTTTGAGGAGCATGTCAGGAGTGGAGCCTGGACATGGAGTGTTGGTGTCCAACACCATCTTTGGACTGTGACTCGAGATCTTCCACAACATCATCTCGAGGGGTCATCATACCTTGCTTGAGTTCGCGAGCGAAGGTTAATCCTCTGGATGCCTTCTTGGTTTGGCGCATACACAGTCTGTCCCACATTATCATCAACATTCAAATCTATATTGAGCACGTGTATATGTTTGATTTGTTTATATTAATATGCATGTACATTTTGTGCTTATTGATCATATCTCTGAGTATGTTGTTACTGGTATTGATTGATTATTCCACATGGTATTGAATGTTAAATCTTTTATTAAGTGGTATATTCTTAAAAGTGGCATGATAAAATTATTCAATTAACTTTTTCATACATTTGAGAAATCATGTTTCTTGCTTCAATCAAGCCAATATTGAATTTGTTTGAAATCATCAAAAAGGGGGAGTTTGTTGATGTAACTACTCTCACCCAATTTTATTTTGATGATTGCAAACAACATACCTGTGTTATCTAATCTCTTTGACGTAATTGTTTCAGTGCTAACTAGATATATCTAATGGATTCAACTGCAATGTCAAAACATGTGGAAGGAACACACTTCACGAAGATTCGAGAGCTTTATGGTTGTATTACTTTACTAGAATCTTAGTGTTGTAGAGTAATTGTTACTTGTTCCAACCACACATGATTTGCATATTTTCAAAAATCATTCATATAGCTTAATACACTCATGCATATACATTACTATATGATTAATCATGCATACACTTATTTTAGTTTGATAATTATGCTATCACTTAGTCATAAGTGTTTATTGTCTCACATGTTTTGTACTTATTGCTTTTATCATTGGTTTAATCGATTGAATTACTCATGTTTTAACTGTGTTAATTATACATTCATCGTGTCAAAAACGTTTTGAAATGTTAGTCTATGTTTTTGACAATATCCTAAACCTAAAATGATCAAAAATCAAGTCTCTTTCACTTGTTAGTGAAGTAATGCGCTCCTATAGTGAGGAAGTGCTCTTTAGCTTTTTCTTGAGACTTAGTGAATTTTTTATTAAGGTTAAGGAATGCGTTCCTTGTGAGAGGAACGCGCTCCTGTGGCATTTCCTGATACTCAAATTTTTTCTGTTCAAGGAAAAGGAACGTGCTTCTGTTGCTAATAGCAAAATGGGAACAATTTTAAGAGTCAGTGGTTCTTGTTGAAGGAACTCGTTCCTATGCCCAACAGACATATTGACGAACACGCTCCTTAAGTAAGGAACACGCTCCTTGATTGGAGGAAAATCTGGAATTTTTCAGATTTCAAACCAGAAACGCGCTCTTGTGTTAAGGAACACGTTCTTGTGCTTCGGTGTGGTGTTCATCTATAAATACGACACTTGCTCATTTGAAGAACAATTTTTGTAAAATCAAGGGAACTTGTGCGATTTTCTTTACATCATTTATACTCATCCAAAACAAGTTCTTGAGCCATTTAATCCTTCATTCAAAGCAAAAGTTCACTACATTTGAATTTTTGATTCAACCTTTTGAAGAGTTCTCCTAACCATTCCAAAATCTTTGAGAAACTAAAAATGAGTTCTAGAGTGTTTGATCAATGTGTTCTTGAGTGTATTTCATCACATACTTATTGATCTTGATCATTCTTGGAAGAGAAATCTCTCAACCACATACACCTTTGAGACTCGACGAACTTCATCTTACCTAAGTTGGGTAACTTTTTTTTCTATTCTAGTGTTTGTGCTTTGAGTAGAAACGGTTTTTATTGCTTGTTTTAATATATCATCAAAACCGTTTTCTCAATTGTGTGAAACCATTCTTGTGTTTTCTTCTATTATCTTGATAGTGGTTTCATGTGGTTTGATTAACATCGATTCTTGTGCTTAATACATAAATAGTTTGAATCGATTGTTTTGATTATAACTTGTGTATATTGATTGACATGCTTGAACATTGATAATTTTGAATCAATAAGTTTTGATCAATAACTTGCATATTGATTCGTGTGCTTCATTAATCATACTTAGAATTAATATTTGGAAATACATGTATGCATATGATTCTTCAACTTGCATAAAAATATTTTGAATAGGTTGCATGTATTTTTGAGAAACTATTTCAACATTGCACTTCATTAAGAATCATAGTGGTTGGAATAGTGATTATTGACTCATTCAAGATTGTAAGCTTAAATTTGAGAGTGTTGTCATTCACTTCTCTATATCTTCGTATTCTTGATGTATAGTTGACTTGGTTAAGTCAAGTGAGACTATACCTTATTTGTACGACACGTAACCACGCCCATAAGTTGGTTGCAAGTTGTGGCTTACTAGTCAAGCCCTGGTGTAGGCAAGATTGTGGCTTTCTAACCGAGCCCTTGTGTAGGTTAGCGTTGTAGTGGCTTTCTAACCAGGCCTTGATGTTGGTTAGTGTAAATGGCTTCTAATCTACTCGTAAGTGATTATCCAATAGTGGATTGGAAAATCCTGATCGATGTGATTGGGTAGTGGACATTGGTTCAAGGGGAATCGAACCACTCTAAATCCTTTGTGTTCATTTATTTTCCTGCATCTGTTACTTGGATTGTTACCGACTGTGCACATTACTTGTTTAAGGTAACGGAAAAATCTGCCAAGTCCAAATCCCCCCCACCCCGCCCTCCCCCCTCTTGGACTATAACACTAGGCCAACAAGTGGTATTAGAGCCCGTTTTTGCACTCAAGGTTATTCTAACAATTTCTTTGAGTAAGATGGCAGGACAATGCTCAATTAATTATACTATGGACAACAGTAGATACACCGATAGACCATCCTTGTTTAGAAAAGAAAAAAAATCATGAGTGGAAGATTCTCAGGAAAATTTTTATGAGATCACAAGATGTTGATCTTTGGAAAATTCTGGAAAATGGCTATACTCTTCCTGACAAGCCAATCAAGCTTTGGACAACTCAAGAAAGAGAAGAGTATCGTCTTAATTCCAAGGCGGAATAAGCCTTATTTTGTAGTCTCCCAGATAATGAGTTAGAACAAGTCAATGAATGTGAAACTGCAAAAGAAGCATGGGAACTACTTCATTTGGTACATTGTGAGACACTTGACAAAAAAGAATCAAGGCTCAAGGATGCGGGTAAAAGATTTAAAGATTTCAACATTCTTGATAATGAACCAATTGAAGAAGCATGTTCCAGATTCAGATCAATTCTTGAAGACTTAAAGGATCTAAATCAAGAGATACCATCCGAGATTAGTCTCGTCAGCTTTGTTGACAAACTTTCGAGTTATTGGGTTGAAAAACTTACAAGCATAGCATAAGTGTTTAATCCATGGGAGTTCACCTTAGAAGAGTTTTGCAACCTGCTGACATCTATGGAAGCCAAAGATGACGTAACAGTAAGAACTAAAGTGCTTAAAAGATCACTTGAAAATTTCAAGTTCTTACATGAGGAAACTGTTGATGAGGGACTCGATAGGTTGATGATCAAAATATAGAAAACGGTAACCTAAATGGAGGATTTCCTTGATTAATGAATCATTTTTGAATGAGCAACTTTTTGCTCTTCAGCAGCATAGTTTACCATGGTACGCCTATTATGCCAATTACTTGGCAAGTGATTTACTTCCCTAGAACTCACGTACCAACAAAAGAAAAAAATTTCTACATGATGTGCAATATTATATTTGAGATGAGCCAAATTTTTGAAGACAAATATCTTTACCGTTTTGGAACTCCGCGGACAATAATCAGCGACAGAGGGACACATTTCTATAATAAGACTTGTGAAGCTCTTCTTACTAAATACGGAGTTACTCATAAGATGGCTATTGCATATCATCCCGAAACGAGTGGACAAGCCGAGGTGACTAACCGACAAATTAAAAGAATTCTTGAGAAGACAGTAAATCCCACCCAGAAGAATTGGTCTAAGAAGTGAGATGATGTTTTATGGCCGTATCGGACTGCTTTCAAGACTCCAATCGGAATGTCTCCATATTGTTTAGTCTTCTATAAAGCATGTCATCTTCCAATGGAACTTGAGCATAATGCGTATTAGGCTATCAAGAAGCTCAATTTCGACTCACATACTGTGGGTGAGAAGCGGTTTTTATAACTGAATGAGATGGATGAGTTTCGTTGTCAAGCCTATGAAATTGCTAAATTGTATAAGGAAAATACCAAGCAGTGGCATGATAAGAAGATTATAGAGCGTTGTTTTGAGTTAGGGCAATATGTGTTACTTTATAACTCTCCATTGAAGTTGTTTCCGGGCAAGTTCAAGTCTTGCTGGTCGGGACCGTTTCGCGTCATCAGAACATTACCACATAGAGCGGTCGAGATTACAAATGACAATTCTTCTAGTACATTCATGGTGAACGGGAAAAGACTTAAGCATTATTTGGGAGGATCGATTGATCGGCATAAATTCTCCATCACCATAGTTAATGTTGAATGAGTGCAGTGGTAGTCAAGCCGATGACTATAAATTAGGCGCTTGTAGGGAGGCAACCCAATTCCTTAGTCTTTCATTTCATTTGTTTTAGTCTGTAGTTATTTATTTATTTATTTATTACAATTTTATTACTTTTGATTTAATTGCTCTTCTGATTGTTTACAGGTTGCTAGTCAAGTTTGGGGAAGTGTGCGTGGCCTGGTGCAATGTTGGAGTTCGTAGCAAAGTAAAGTGTATCTGGTGTTTTTATTTATTTATTTATTTTAGTGAAGAAGAGGATTTTAGATTTTAGATTTACAAAAAAAATTAAAAATAAAAAAGAGGTTGTTTTTCCATGACTAAGCGCCGCAACGTCCATTCTTGGGAAAATAGCTCCCAAAAAACAAAACAAAAAGTGCATGACCCATGATTGCGCCCCAAGGCGCTGGGTCACAGGTCACTGCACCCTTTTATTGTTTTTTTTTTATTATTATATATTTTTTTTTAACTTTTAACACCTTTTTTTTTCCTTCCTCCTTCTTCATTAAGTTTTCTTTCTTTCTCTTCTCACTCTCTCTACAACTCCTCTCTTCATCCAAACGTTCTCTTGCTCCCAACAACCACTCTCCAAATCTCTCATCTTTTCTTGCTCCTCTATCTCTCATTTTTCCCTTTTCACCACCAGTTCTTATCTCTCGGCGATTTTTGGATGTCTATTCGACCATCTTTTCACGCCATAGGTGTTCTTTGGTGACTCCATTCGCAAGGTTTGCCCATTTTTTTTATCACGATTTCTTCGTATCTTTCATTTAAACTTCCGGATTATCATTGTTTTTGGAGTACATTTACCTATATTTGTCGTTGGAGAATTATGATTTGTGAGATTTAGGGCTTGTGAGATTTGTGCGCAATGGTGTTGTGTTTATGCTTTGTGTTTTATGGTTCCGAAAAGAAGTCGTTCTTCTTTATTTGATCACACTAAGTTTGTTTCTAAAGAAGCCTTTGATCGATACACCGATGGTCTCACTAAGAAGGTCCCTATTCTAGAAAGGGGTTTTGGCCTCCTTGAGACCCTCAATGAGGAATTTGTGGACATCATTCAAAATAGGGGATGGAAAAAATTTTGTGCACATCCAGAGGTTGGGATTGTTCCTTTAGTTAGAGAATTTTATGCTAATGCATGGGAACATGTAGATGGACGCATCTCTGTGCGAGGCACAATAGTCTGATTTGATAAGCACACTATCAATACTTATTATGGGTTGAGGGATATCTCAAATGTTGATTATAATACCATAGAAACCACCACTAGTATAGATGTAGTCACAAAGACTTTATTTCCACAGGGCACTAAGTGGAAATTCTCTAGTTTTGAATATACATCGTTTCTTGTTGCTACTTTGGATAAAGTTCGTAAAGTGTGGTTCAATTTCATCAAAGCCAAAATGATCCTACGGAGAGAGCCCTTCTTCTTTATGCCATTGTATCTGGGACGTCGATCTATGTGGGTCAAGTGTTATATGATCAGATCTGCTACAGTGCTAGATCTACAAGGGTGAGCTTGTACTTTCCATCCTTAATTACTGCCCTGTGTATTCAAGCCAGTGTTCCTTGTGGGCAAGTAGAGAAACTTATCTTTCCCAGTGTTATAATGGATGCTAAGTATATTTGGAATATTAGACATAGGGGTCAAAGCACAGATGGAGCTAGTTCATCTCGTCCGAAGAGCTCCAAAAGTAAAAAAAGTAAGCATGACGGAAAAGTTTGATCAATTACAGCAGAATTTCCTAGACCACCAATGTAATACCTCTGGTTTACACCCAAAAAAAAAAAACGAAGGTTCGGGTGAAAAACCCAAAGGTTCGGGCACGGTTTTTTCTATAAAAGGGGACCCCTTCCCCCTCATTTCTCACACTTCTCCATCTCTCTCTCCTCCCTCATTGGGCTCTCTCTCTCTCTATCTCCCTTAGAGACTCTCCACTTAAGTGGTGCGGAGCCGCTGCCCAGCGAAGAGCGCAGAGCATCAAGTTTCCAACTTGAAGGTGGGAACAAAAAATAGGTTTGTGTGTCTTATGACTTTTCATAAAGCTTTCATTCATTTATCATTATGTCTATTATTCACTTACGCTGCATTATTATGTACAGCGTTCATACATGTCATGCTTATGCCTTAATATTTGGTGTCCATGTATTATATTGTTACTACTCTAGATTAGCAGTCAATTTGATTAAACTAGACTTAGTTTTGTCCTCAGTAACTTTGAATAGTAAACGGGAGGCTGCTTGCTGCTCTAGAAGACTTGGTATTTAAACGGTACCTCGTGTTCCCACCTCTCGACCTGGAGACTAGTCTGATTGGTACCATTGAAAGCTATCTGCTTGTATAAGTGATACTGGACATCCTAGCAATGCACGATGTGATGCCGACCCTGATAAGCATCACCAGACGTTGCCAAATCCTATCCAATATAAGCAAAGACCGGACCCGCACATGCATAGTCATCATACATGAAATAAGATCCACCTAGGGACGTAAGTGGTCTATGATCTGTAACGTATTTATTGGTGCAACTGTGCCCACTATTATTGATGTTTGCCCTAGAGATGAACGTACAATGTGAACCTAAGATTACCTGGAGATGGACATTTGTACGTGAACCTAGGCAATATACGGTCACAGAGCCATTACGAGACAGTGTTATATATACTTATTTGTTAAGCTATGTTGCACTATTTATGATGTTATGTTGTGTATATTTGATGTATGACTATGATGTCTTCTTTATTAATTGTCATATTCACGAATTATTTTACCCATTTGGCAATAGCTCACCCCGTTGCTAACCATTTTACAAGAGTCTAGGGTGGATTGGGCGGAGGGCCCTCATTTTGTACCCCCTTAGTTATTTGTTCAATTAGTTAGGGAGATTTTTGGGAGGATGTTCCCTCATTATTGGCGGTTTCAGACCGCCTACATTCTGTACAAATTACATTCTGAAGTTAGCGAAATCTGACTTGTACTTGAATTGTGTACCTGCGCACTCGATAACTATAATAATACATTCGCGCCTGCCTGTGAGTGTCCCGCCTATTTAGGCGGGTCCAGGCAGGGTGTGACAACCAATCTTCGTGTCTTCAGAGGGATGTTGTCTTCCAACAGCAAGCTCATGCTCACGCCGAATATCAAGTGCAGTGCAATCAAAGTATGGATCACATGATGTGGATGTTTGCTACTTAGTTGGGACTCGATACATCTACGTGCCCACTACTACCACGTTACCCTTCCCAAGGGTTCTTCTCAGAATCACCGCAACCCAATACTGGAGACGTCACTACTAACAACGATGATGAGGAGTGACTTGGGGAGTTTTCTCAACCCTTCTTCTATTTTTTTGTCCTTTGTTTATATTTTTTCATCATTGAGGACAATGTTCATTTCAAGCTTGGGGGGGTTGATGTTTTTATTTGCTTTGTTAGGAGTAATACTTTTGTTTTGTTTTAATATGGTTGTTTGTCTAGTTGAGTCAGTTTACTTTGTCTTAAATTTTTTTCAAAGATAGATATTTTTGTTTTGAATTAGCTGAGTTGTTTGTTTTTCTTAAATGTTTGTGTTGGTTTGTTTTGAGTTGAAAAAGGCCAATGATATGACTATGATTGAATTAAAGTTGTCTCTAGGAAAATGATGAAAGTTGTTTTATATGTCTGTGTGCTTGACTTGATCATTAGCTATGCTTTACTTGAGATTTTTCACAATTATTGAGCACAAAGTCATGAAAACTTAGCCACTTGTGAGCTTAATGTAGATCTATGCAAATTAAGTTTTTTCGTTGAGATATTAGTGAATTCTATAACTTGTTTGAATACTACTCGAGGCGAAATCCTAGGCGTCATACCATTAAGAAAATGATTTAGGCCATTGTTGAATCGTTTGAGCCATTAAGCCTATCTATTATTAATAATACCCCTAGTCACCTATTTTTGAGCTTATTAACCTTTTCTTAGTTTGTCACCTATGAAGTTTAGCTAAAGCCACATTTTTAAAATCTTGTTTTTTACCCTTACACACTTTAAACACTTTGTCTATGGCGCTTATGGTGAAGTATATATTTATTTGAGGAAGAATTATGGGAATGGAAAGTGATGAATATGAAAAAGTATTTGATGGAATGTTTGCTTTATTTAAAAATAAAAAATAAAAAAAAAAAGAAAGAAAGAAAGAAAGATAGAAAGAATGTTACACCTTGTATAAAAAGAAATAAGTTTGGGGGTGTAGTAGTTCTTCACATGAAAAAAAGAAAAAGAAAAATTGGTAATATGATGAAAAGAAAAATAGCAAAAGATGAAAGTAAACAATTGGAGAGTTGACAAATTACAAAATATGATGTTGGGTATATGTGCTATATTGGGCATGGTCTTATTGATAGTTGCATATTTAGATAGGTTTTAGAGAATGTTTTAGGTGTGTTTTAGGACATTTTATGCATTAGTTTCATGTGTTTATGTTAGTTTTCACGCAATTGTTAGTTTAGGATAATTTGAGTTTTTATGCATTATTTTGGTTTATTAGTTTATGATTTGATCCATTTCATATTTTAGTATGTTAATTATTTGATTTGCTTTGTTTTGTAGGTATTTGGATGTGTTAGTTATGATTTTGGATGATGAAAACATATACAAGAAGTTGCAAAGGAGGAACATGAAGAACCCAAGTCGAAAAGGGCTGAAAATTGGCTAAGTCCTAAGAAAAACAGAGGAAAAGGGACGTTTTGAGCATCGTGGTGTTGAATGGTGTGTTGAACTGCGTTTTTAGCAAGTTTTTATGAAATTTTTTCCCACTTTCCAATTTGAATTCCACACAACTTTGGGGCATATTATACATCGAAATTTAGGGTTTTTCGAGAAGAATACACTGGAGAAGAGAGAACGACTGCTAGGAGCAAAGGAACGTGAAGAAGACGACTTTAAGACAAGGAGGATTCTACAAGTTCGATAGCAACTAGTTTGGGTTTTGATGTTTAATTTCTTGTTTCTCTATATGTTTTGGATTTCATTATTCTAAGGTATGAACTAATTTGTTAGAGAGATGGATCCTATATTAGATTTTATGCAATAATATTAGCTTTTGTTTATTATCAATGATTTATTCATAGTTTATTTATATTTCTCCATGCATAATGCTTTTGATCTATTGGCCACAGATTGATTGATCATAGACTTGGGGTGCGACATTCGATAGAGGGTTCTTTAGGTTTGAACATGAGAAACATGACATGAGATGGTCGTAGTATCGATAGATATGCAATGTCTTATGAAGTTGTAGAAAAATCACAAGGCTTCATGCATTGCTACCATATTGGTTTTTATCGATAAATCGAAACTAGTGTTTTGGTAATAGATTCAAATGCGGCACTCGACAGAGGGTGTTAAAAACTAGAGGATTTTGACTTATAAACTTGAATAAAGATTTGATAATAATCATGTCTAATATTGCATAATTGATAATTAGGTAAAATCTAATCTATAGGTGTTTTTAATATTGATTTTTCTCCAGAAGATTATGATAAATTGTTATTTTAATTAGTGCTTTAGTTTAAATATTATTTTAGTTCACTGATCATCACAATTTGGTTTTCTAGATAAAATTAGAGTTATGAACAATATAATTAGTGTAGTAAATCAATCCCTGAGGTCGATACCCGATTAGCATCGATAAATATTATAACTTGGCAACAGTACACTTGCGGTTTGCACGCATCAAGTTTTTGGCGTCGTTGCCAGGGATGGATATTAGTTTACACTATTATTGTGTTTTCGAGCTTTGATTTTAATTTAGATTTTCTTTATTATTTTTTGAATTTTTCTTTCTTGTAGGTTTTCCACGTATATGCAACGATCGAAAAGCTTTGAGATAGTACCGTTTGAGCTCGAGATTCAGAGAACGTTTGGAAGACTAAGAAGAGAAAGAAGAGTAGGCGCTAAACAATGGCAGATAATCCAAATCAGTTGACTTTGAGGGATTATTTCAAACTGGTCATCAACGACAACTAGTCGAGCATTGTTCGTACTCACATAAATGCGAACAACTTTGAGTTGAAGCCGACTTTGATCTCAATGGTGCAGCACCATCAATTTGGAGGTTCTCTTATGGAAAATCCAATTATCCACATCACCACTTTCTTAGAGATGTGTGACACTGTGAAGATGAATGGTACTCCAAAAAACACCATTAGACTAAGGTTGTTCCCGTCCTCACTTCGGGACAAGGCAAGAGCATGGTTGCAATCCTTGCAATCAAATAGCATAGTAACATGGGAGGACATGGTACACAAGTTTTTACATAAGTTCTTTCGTCCCGCCAAGACCACCTAACTACGAGCTGAGATTGGGCAATTCAAGCAACAAGAGTCAGAGTCTTTATATGACTCTTGGGAGAGATTCAAAGAGTTGTTGAGGAAATGTCCTCAACATGGGTTTCAAGATTGGTTACAGCTTCAACTTTTCTAGAATGGGATGACATTTTCTACAAGGACTCTAGTAGATGCGGCTACCGGCGGTTCATTGTTGTCCAAGACTACTCTTGAAGCATTTAGCTTGTTGGAGGATACGGCTACCAATACCTATGAAGTTCTAGGGGCAAGATCAATAGTAAAGAAGGTGGTCGGTCTACATGAAGTTGATCCATTCACATCGCTCTCTGCACAGATGTCAAGCATTGCCAACGACAACTACTCGAGCACATTAGGATGCTGATCACGTTCTAGGTTGAAAATGCACTTATCTGTCAGGACGCTTACATTTTCTGTAGCACCCTCATTGATTCAACCAAGAGAACTTATCAGGACGCTGATTGAATGTCAGCACGCTGATTGAACTTAAGTGTTTCAAACATCATGACGCTCACCGTGCAGTAGCGCCCTCGTGATGTTTTGTTTTAAAATGAGTCAACATGCTAATTGTTAAACACTTAAGGACGATGATCGTTTTCTAAGTTCCAAAGGTTTTTAAGCATCAAGACGCTGATAATTTTGTCATGATGTGTAATACCCTGTATTTCACAAAAAAAAAATCATTTGGGCAGAAATGCCCAAACGTTCAGGCGCTATTTCTCCTATATAAACCAACCCTCTCCTCCTCATTTCCTCACACCAAATCACCTTCTCTAGTGATTTTTCCTCCTTTTTTCACTCATTCTGAGTTTTTAGTCTTTTGAGACTCTCGGTGCAGTGCGACGAAGTTCTGTCCTGAGGAAAGCGCAAGATCTGAAAATGAAGAAGTTCTTATCTGAAGGTGGGGAACGAAACATAGGTTTCATATTTTATAACTTTTATTAAAGTTTACATTCAATTATTATTATATTTACTGTTCATTTACACTGCATTATGTCATATAATGTTTATACTGTCGCACTTATGCCTGTACACTTGGAATTCAAGTATTATAATGTTATAATGTCGAATTTGTGGTCAATCTGGCTCAACTAGACTCGATCTTGTCCTCAGTAACTTTAAGTAGTGAACGGGAGGCAGCGGGCTGCTCTAGGCGATTGGTATTTTAGCAGACCTTGTGTCTCACCTCTCAACTGGGGACTGATCTAGTTGGTCTTATTGAAAGCTATCAGCTTATCACCAAACGTTGCCAAAGTCAGCCTAAATGTTAAGAGAAGACCAAACCGGTTCAAGCACTTGCATCATACATATCACCACCTAGGGACGTATATGGTTTATGAATTATAGAATAGTTAGGAGCATTGCTCGCTATTCATTATATTTCTCTGGAGATGGACGTACATGAGAACCCGGCTACGCCCGGGAAGGGACATCAGTACGTGAATCCAGAGCATCGTTCCTGAGGAGGGACGTACAGTGAGAACCTGGCTACGCCCGGGGAAGGACACCTGTACGTGAACTCAGACGATGTACGTTCATCAAACCATTACGAGACGGTGTCACGCATTCATACATATTGATTGATTATGATGCTCACATGTGTATTTTAGATATTTGATATTGAAGTATGTTTTATTAATTGTTATACTCACGAACTGTTTTAGCCACTGAGCGCGTTAAGCTCACTCCATTATTATCACTCCTCTGTATTATTCATTGGGAATTTTTGGGAGTATGTTCCCTTGACCATTTCATGTAAGTCATATCAAAATCAAGACGTGAATCAAAACTGAGACAATGCGCTTCAAGTCATCAAGATCAAGGCCCAAGAGGAATTTGTTCGTCTAGGACGTAAAACCTTCACTCAAACAAATTCTCAGCAAGTCATGCATATTTTCACTTTTGCATCTTTTTCAAATGTTTTTCTAATAAATTTCATTGATTTTTCAAATCTTCTAAGTTTAATTTAATAAAGTTTCAAAAGTTTGAAAATTTATTTTGAAAATCAATTAAGTGTTCTATCAAAACGCTGACTAAACGTTTGGACGCTGATGGTACTTAATTACTACTTCTATCAGGATGCTTCCTGTGGCGACCTCGCACCCCAGACCACCAACCTCGTAGGGAATGGCGTGCGGAATGCCAGGGCAGGACACCCGCGTAGGCTTCTCCAACCACTCCTCAACCCCCGTGAGGTGGTTGAAACACTACGAGCCTTATCCCTAACAACGACATAATAATAAAAGGTACTAAACAAATCTACCAACCATATTAATCATCCAAAACAAGAGACAATCCATAAAAATGAACCATAAATAAAATCATGATCCCTACAATCCATCAAGATGGACATAGACATAAAATTTAAAACCATGGGTACAAAAAAACCGTCATATGCCCACGCGATCTATCTAACAAGTCCCAACTCACCCATACTACAATGTGGTAAGTGTTATAATTACATAGTCCAAAATATAGTACATCATAATTTAAAACACAGTTCAATCAAAATGCCTCTCAACTCACATCGAGGCCTTGGATTTTCTCGTCGGCAAGGCCTTCAAGATATGACTACTCCTTTGCCCTTATTCGGAACAAAAGGACTTGAAAGAGGAAAATGAGGATGAGCCAACGGTGCCCAGTGAATAGAATTCAAATATGCTATCAATACTCATCAATAAATATCATGTATGAATGTCAATGTGTAGCATGATTAAAAGCTCATAACAAATAGATATCAAGCATTTATAATAAGTTCGATGCAAGTAAAAGCCTATCAATTCGGATCCACATTCCACATGCATTGGGGTTACTAGTGCACGTCTATTTCACCGTACAACTCTCATCACCAATCATGTTGATTTGGGGTTACTAGTGCACGTCTATTTCACCGTACCGTTCTCATTCCCAAATATTTCCTTTCTAAAACCCTCCTATGACAAGGTTAAGTCTCCCTATTTGCCAGATAGATGGGCCCAACGAAAGTCATAAGGTTTTCTCAAATCAATGCATCATTCAAAACATTAGAACACATTCATGTTTTCAACATACAATATATATATAAATGATATGATGACATAAAAGATATAATTATAAATGAAGTCTACTCACAACCAAGCCTCGTGAGAGTATCTAACCACACACGGACACCAAACCGAATCAACCCAATCAAGGTCCTGAAACATTTATCAATCTCCAACCATACATCAATTTCTATGCTCAATCACATAGACATTACACATCAATCTTAAATCAGCCCATATATAAACAATAGGCCTAAATCCCATCTAAACCCTTCATTCAACTCAAATCACATAACTTAGGCCTCTAATGCATAGTTCTCATTCATAAACCATTCAATTAATCAAAAATACTAATTTTCAATTCCATAGGCATAAACATGCCCAAATTGGAGAATTTGATCACAAGTAGGTCTAACCCATGATATGGTCACAACCACCTAATCAGTAGCATAATCAACCCTAATCATGCTTAATTAGACATAAATTGCACCAACTCAATGATTCTAGGCCAAAAGCATCAAAAACCTTAAAATATGGAATTTTCCATATTTAGGCCATATTGCCGATTTACACTAGGTCACCATGTTTAGCCATGTATATCACTGATTTTGCATCATGGGTTCATCAACAATGACCAGTAGGTAAATGTAGTTGACATGCAAGCCATTTGGAAAGGTCTAAGTTCATATTCTAGATTTAGGTCTAATACAAACAACCCTACCAATTTTCCATTTAATGTTCTGGTCGGATGTATCAAGCTGCCAACATAAATATTTAATCACAAAATTAACCGTATATATTGACCTATGTTAAGAAACAAACCTTGTGTCCAAAAATCAGTTCAATCCAACAGTGGACTGAAGAGATAAGCCTCTTGGATGAACATGTCTCTAATCAGACGATTTCTCTTTTCCTGCTGCAAATACTTGAACTCAGATAACTATATCACACAAAATACTTATTCTATCAACATCATATCAATCCAACAGTAGATTTAGGAGATCTATCAGTTTGGTCTAAACTGCGCGAGAAATCCAGACTTTCTGACCAGCTTTGTTTGGAAGGTTATATCACACAGAAGAAAACTCTAATCAAGATCTCCACCAACCAGAATGAATAACCATAAGATACGAACTGGCTGACAAAGTTTGAGCTCAATCCGACCATATATCACCAAGATCCAACACTTTGATTAAAACGTTGTTGAGACTTCCCTCAAAGCGACTTCCTCTTTTTTTATCTTCTTCTTTCCTTTCTCTTCTTTTCTCCTTTCCCTCCACTCATCTCACTCTCTAGGACTTCCTTGGAGAAGAGAAGTGGGGCATGGGACACTTGTCCACTCTCATGCACCAACTTGACATGTATTGGAGAAGAGAAATGGGGCATGGGACACTTGTCCATTCTCATGCACCAACTTGACATGTGTTGGTCTCATACTACCCATACCAACCACATGTATTTTAACCAATCTCATGCTTCCATGTATTTTAATGTCCAATCCATCAAATACACCAAATTTTCATTCTCATTAATCCTTTTATTCAATCAATCCTAACCCATATCAATTCATGGTTTAATGGGCCCATGCATAAATAATAACACATGCATTATACTTTAATTTAACATGACCCATATACAATTTATAATGCACACATTTATATACATTATCAAGCATCAAATATACAAACATTAAACAACCATCAAACAAACACCAAACATATCAAGGCAAATAGATAGAGTTTGGGCAAAATGCAATTGGTTAATGGGCTAAATAAAATGATTTTCGGGGCGTCACACTTCCTGTCTAGGAGCGTCCTTGTGTATCAGCCCAACAACTATGTTAGGACGTTGATCACACATCAGCAGGCTCAACGAGTTTTGAGTGTTTTTAAAGTATTTAAAAGCATGACGCCAACGATGCATTAGTGCCCTTATAAAAGTTTGCGTTTTAAAATATTTTTTCAGGATGCTAAAGTCGTTATAAGCACCTTCATAAAACCTCGTGCTTAAAATAGTTTTTTAAAAAGGTAGGACGCTACTCCTTGATAAGCGCCCTCATTGATCTCTGGTTTTCAATGTTCGTTTGAGCCTCAGGACGCTGATGTATCATCAGTACGCTTAAAGAACAAAGTCAACTGAACTGAAGTCTTTGACTCAGTGTGTACCACGACGCTAATGGTCCAATCTGTACGCTAATACACTTCAGTCAAAAATCTGAAAAACAATCTGACAAATCCAGCTGCTGACAATTCAGATACATAAATCGTGTCTTCCTAGACTTTCCTTATTCATGTCTACTGAATCAAACTTGACTTTTTCTTATAAACCAGAACATACTATATTCATGAAAGATCAAGGTCGCTGTGAGCAAACGTTCAAATTTGAAATTCAAATCAAACGCTCAACAACTTTATCTTCATTAAGTCTATAAATATATGTATCTTCAAAACACAGAAAATTCACAAAGCCAATACTATTGAAAGTTAGTCGAATTTTCAAACTAATTTCAAAGTTCAAAACTGTTTTAGTTTTCAAAGTGTTATATTTGAAACAAGTTTTATTCAAAGGATTTTCATATTGAGCTTATCTTACATCTTTCATTGAAAATCTATTTGAAGTTTATTGAATTGTTTTTACTCAAATTTTCAGCATGATTTTAAACTCATATCATTTTTGCTGAAAGAGAGATTTTAGAGATAGTTAATAGGATATAGTTGTACTTCATTTCGTATCTTGTATACTGTATCTAGTTGTAACAGTAGTTATACAAACTGATGAATACTTATCTTTGTTTGTTCAACAAAGTGGTCATTCTCAAGCCTGTAAGTTGAGAAGGTTTTAGGTTAGTCTCACACTCAGAAGTTGAGATAGGTAGTTCTTTAGCCTGTAAGTTGAGTAGTGTAATGGTGGTTCTCATACTTGGAAGTTGAGAAAAATTTGTAACGGTTTGGTTCTCACCCGTAAGAGAATCCCTTAGTGAAGAGGTTTGAAAATCCTAACTGAGGAGGTTAGGTAGTGGAGGTAGGCAAGTAGCCGAACCACTATAAATCGATTGTGTCAATTAATTTACTTTTTTGCACTGTATTATTTGCCATTGGATTAATTTTAATTATCTGAGTGTCCAATTCACCCGTCTCTTGGACATACCTGGGCCAACAGTACCCATGTTTGTTTTACTTGTTGGATAGTTTTAAACACTATAATCATGGATAGGAGTTGGATAGATTTGGTTGATAAGACTTCTCAAGCATGTAAGGATGGAGTTGAGCGCTTTTTTGACTTTGCATATGCTAATAAAAATTCCGACACAAGGATTTATTGTCCATGTAAAAGATGTTGCAATCGTTACTTATGGGAAAAAATGAAGTCAGAGAACATTTGATTATAAAAGGTTTTTTGGGAAACTATAAGAATTGGACTAGCCACGAGGAACCATTGATTTCTTTGCATAGACATGGAAATAATGAAAATAGAGAGGGGTCAACAAGAGATGAATGATTGGAATGATAAATTAGGCAATAAGGATACCAAACATGGATGATGCCACAGAGAATGAAGATTTCATAAAAAAATAGCCATGGTTTTAGGCCCAATGAGGAAACTACATAGTATATGAAACGTTTGCAAGAAGCGGAGCAATAATTGTATCCAAGATGTGAGAAATTTACCGCACTCTCATTTATTGTTCGATTATTAAATCTAAAAGTGCTTTGTGGATGGACTGACAGGTCTTTCACATTACTTTTAGAGTAATTAATATAAGCATTTCTTAAGGGAGTAAAACTACCAAAATCATGTTATGATGCTAACAAAATAACTACAAACTTGGGATTCACTTTCAAAACACGAGATGCATGTCCTAATAGTTGTATGTTATTCAAAAATGAAGATGAAAATCTTGATAAGTGTAGCATATGTCATACATCTAGATACAAGCAATTTAATGAAGATTCAGATCTTGCTACAAACGGAGGATGAAAAATTGCCTCAAAGCAAGTTTGGTATTTTCCTTTGAAGCCTAGATTGCAAAGATTATTTATGTCATCAAAAACAACTTCTCTCATGAAATGGCATGCAGAAGAATGGACAAAGGATAGTGTTTTGAGACATCCTGTTGACTCTTTAGCTTGGAAAAGATTTGATGAAAAAAATCCAAGTTTTGGTAGTGATAATAGAAATGTCAGACTTGGATTAGCAGCTGATGGATTCAACCCATTTAGAATAATGTCCATAACTCATAACACTTGGCCTGTTGTGTTAATGCCCTATAATTTGCCACCATGGTTATATATGAAGCAACCTTTTTTCATTTTGCCTATTCTTATTGATGGGCCAAAGGGTCCTGGTGACAAAATTGATGTACATTTGTAACCACTTATTGAGGAGTTGAAGGAATTGTGGGAAGAAGGTATCCTAACTTATGATGCATCGAGTAATCAGATGTTTCAAATGCATGTTGCATTATTATGGACAATTAGAGACTTTCCTACATACGCCAACTTGTCAGGGTGGAGTACTAAGGGTAAATTTGCTTGTCCTTATTGCAATGTAAAGACCAAGTCTCGGTAGCTAACTTATGGTAAAAAACATTGTTATATGGGTCATCGTCGATTTTTCCCTATAAATCATAGGTTTCATAAAGGAAAATTATCCTTTTATGGAAAATGGGAATGGGGTAGGAAGCCTACTCAATTATCAGGTGGTGTTGTTTTACAACAATTGGATCAGTATGGAATATGTACTAATTATCAAAATGAGGATTTGATAAAACAAAAGAGGGATGAACATTACTTGAGAAAAAGGAAAAGGAAAGAAGCTGAAGGTACAAATGATAATGTTAAAGTGCATAATTGGAAAAAAAAGAGTATATTCTTTGAATTACCATATTGGGAGCATAATCTAATTTGACACAACCTTGATGTGATGCATATTGAGCAAAATGTTCGTGATAATGTACTTTACACATTATTAGGCATTCCTGGGAAATGGAAACGAAATTTGAAAGCGAGAAATGATTTATGAGATATGGGCATTAGAAATCCTTTACATCCTCAACTAAAAGGGTCTAACAAGGTTTTTTTGCCTCCAGCTTGCCTCACAATGAGTAAGGAAGAAACAAGTTCTTTCCTTAAAGTGCTCAAGAATGTTAAAGTTCTAGATGGTTATACATCAAATATTTCTCGTTGTGTACAAGTAAAATAGCGCAATAGTTGGGGTCTTAAGAGTCTCGGTAACCATATTTTAATTCAACAGCTACTTCCTATTATTGTACGAAAAGTGTTGCCAAAGCATGTGGTTGAAGTAATCATTGAGTTGAGTAGTTTTTTTAGACAACTTTAGTCTAACATAAATATACCATCAAATTTGCAAAGTATTGAGGATCGAATGACATTGACTCTATGCCATCTTGAAAAAATATTTCCACCTGCATTTTTTGATATAATGGAACACTTGCTTATACATTTGACTCATGAAGCAATTGTTAATTTAAGTGGTTTTCTACTTAGTATTCTCCTAAGTATTTTGATGCTTACAAACAATATAATCACGGAACTAATCTCTTTGATGTAGTTGTTTTAGTGCTAACTAGATATATCTAATGGATTTAACTACATTGTCAAAGCATGTGGATGGAACAACACCTCACGAAGATTCAAGAGCTTAATGGTTGTATTACTTTATTGGAATCTTAGTGTTGTAGAGTAACTTTTACTTGATCCAACCACACATGATTTGCATCTTTTCAAAAATCATTCATATAGTTTATTATTCTCATGCATGCACATATTTCAGTTTGATAATTATACTATCACTTAGTTATAATTGTTTATCATACATATATTGACCAATGTTTAGCATGCATTCATCCTGTCAACTTTGCATGGTTTTAATGTTTCACATGTAATATACTTATTGCTTTGATCATTAGTTTAATCGATCGAATTACTCATGTTTAACTATGTTAATTGTACCTTAATCATGTTAAAAATGTTTTAAAATGTTAGTTTATGTTTTTAATAATATCCTAAACCTATAATGATAAAAAACAATTGAGTTTCTTTCACTTGTCAATGAAGGAATGCTCTACTATAATGAGGAACAATGTCACGACCCACTATACGTGACGTCATGACCGGCACGGGAACCTCCGAGTATACCCTCCGTCGGTACACCCGACATCCCGTCAGCCTAAAATACATATACGAATCCCCAAAAAGAAATGAAAGTACATCATTAACAACCAACTATCATGATCATAATGAAATAAAATATTACTTCTCCAAAGTTTTACAAACATAAAATTCCAGAGTCTTCAAAATGATGCAAAACCCAACACATCCCAACTATGTGTTAAATATACAATTACTAGGTGTTATCATGTACATAATTATCAAAATACAAAACTAAATGTACAACACCTACATGAAACAAAAACAAGGGACGCTCCGCAGTCAAGCCTTCCCTTTTCCTTTTCTATTAGATCCTGAAAGAAGATGGTGAGGTGTGAGCTACAGCCAGCTCAGTGAATGTTATTTACAAGTGGCATATACGTGCATTTATAAAACATGGTAAGATCATAAAACAGTTGAAATATCATGATGACAAAATATATTACATACATGCTAACATAATGCATCAAGTCATACATAAGACAATGCATAACATTTTGAAGTCATGCTCATGCAATCCTAACACCTCCTGAGTATGGGGGTTTCAAGGCCTGGTGCGCGACACACAGCGTCCGAACACACACACAATACTCTTATTCTAATAGGGTTTATGGGGTCGTGCAGCACGTAGGATTAATTTAAACTAACCTACCCATACACAAGGCATAAAACCCTCTGCCAGGTACACAACTGGGATCGCCGCTAGACTTACGAGAATTCCCAAAAAGAGGGAATTCCAACTAGGAGCCTCAACCCAAATTGTCATCCCAATGAATTATGCTCAAATGTATTTCATGGAATATTAAAACATGCATACCATTATACATAAGCATTTAAAACATTTCTATAATACAATGCCACATATAAATAATCCAAAAGTAAAAGAACACTCACACTTGATTGGCTAAGTCTAGCCAATCCAATTGCCAAAACTCTCCAATTGACTAAACGGGTTCAAGATCAATCACAAGACCTGGAAATAACATGGTTCACACAACTTAAAATCAGTCATAAAGTGTGTCAAAACCCCATGTTCAAACCCAATCTAAAGTCAATTAGATTCTAAATTGATTACCCCCTTGAGCTAATTTCCATATTGCCCAACTTGATCATTTAGACTCAATTAAACTAAGATTGACCTAAATTGAATGTAATAGGGTGATCCCATGATCCAACCTCTAATATACATGAAATTCAATTATAATTAGGGTCAATTAGACTATACATCAAGTCAATTTCATCAATTGACTAAGTCTTGGTCAAAATCCCCAATTAGGCCAATATAAAACATAAGGTCAAAATGAACTACGTCATATCAATTTAACATAGGTTCTAACATTTTAAACCCATGATTCTACTCAATTTGGGTCCAATTAAACAATCCCCAAGTCAATTTCATAAATTGACTTGCTTTGGGTGAAAAGTCCCAATTTGGGCAAAATCCCCAAATTACATGCAACATTGCCAAAGTACATGAAAAATGTCAAATACTTAGCCTAGATCAAAATTAGTCAACCTTAGGGTGCTCATTATGAGAACCCACTGAATTCAATCATCAAACAACCCTAATCATGTCCAATTAGACCTACATTGCATAATTTTCCAGATTTTATATCAAGAGCATCAAAAGCCCCAAATCTGGAAATTTTCACACATATGCCCTATTACCAATTTTACACTAGGCCATCATGTTCAACCATGAATTTTACTGATCTTGCAACATGGAATCATCCACAATGGCCACTAGATCAACATAGTTGACATGCAAACATTTTGAAAAAGTCTAAGGCCATAAACTAAGTATAGGTCATTTGAACTAAACCTTCCAATTTCTTGCTAGAAATTGGGGCTTTTACCATTAGTGTACTCCTTGCACTCTCTAATCACACATATGTGATATGTAAGACTCAACTCCAACTTTGGTCTTCCACCCATCCAAGGTTCATCACAATGCATGCATCAAAATGAAACCCTCATGCTCAAAATAAAGCTATCATGCAACTAATAAAGAGATTCAAGGAAGAAATGGAGGAAAAATACAAACCTTAAGGTGTTCTTGAGCAAGAAACCACCAAATCCTAACTTTCCTCCCCTTTTCTCCTCTCCAGCTCCTTTCTCTCTTTTCTGGCTGAGAAATGAGCAAATGAACCTAAAATCACGTTTTGGTTGCTTAAATAGATAAGCTTAGGCCCACAACTAAAAGTTGTCAAAACTATTAAAAACCCAGTTTTCCTGTTACAATACTTGCATTTAGATAGTCCATTTCATGCAAACTACGCACGATTTTAACATCTTAACCGGTTAAACGTTGAATGAGTAAGTTATCAACATTATGGTAAACTTTAGGCTCAATCCAACGGTGGGATTGTGAGATCTATCTGTTTGATCAAAATTGCGTAAGAAAATCCCAGAATCCGTGAAACAGTGTTTGGGGTCTTATAACTCAAAGTAGGTAACTCCAATCAAGATCTTCACCGTTCATAATAAAGATCTATCATATAAGAATGAGCTGACAAAATTTCAGCCCAATCAGACAATGGATCTAGGAGTTCAAACCATTGATGTAAGTTGTGATAGGAATTTCTTCCTCCATGGAGAAAGCTCCACTGGATCCAAAACATCGTTTTTGAAATGTTTTGACGTCGAACGGGTCTTCGATGGTTCCAAAATTTCATGCGCACCCTTTATGATCTAAAATCATGCAAAGACACTCGAACTTACGTACTTCGAGCATCAAAATACATATACACATACGTATACGAATACATATAGGGTATACTATGGGTCAAAATGACGTCACCTAAAAGCACGGGTGCTACAAACAAGCTCCTGAGCCTTTTCCCGAGACTCAGTGAACTTTTTATCAGGGTTTAAGGAATGCGCTTCTATTGCCAAGGGTAAAATACGAAAAACTTTAAAAGTTAGTGGTTCTTGTTAAAAGAACCCGTTCATATGTCGTACGACCATATTGAGGAACACGCTCCTTAATTGGTGGAAATTTTGAAATTTTTTAGATTTCAAACTAGAAACACATTCCTGTGTTAAGGAACGCGTTCCTGTGCCTCAATGTAGTGTTTATCTATAAATACCACACTTGTTCATTTGAAGAACAACTTTTGCAAATCTTTGAGACCTTGTGTATTTTTCGTCTCAGTCTGTATACATGCTATAAACAAATTCTTGAGTCATTTAAACTTTCTTTGAAAGCAAAAGTTCAACAACATTTGATCATTTGATCTAATCTTCTGAATAGTTCTCCACATCTTTCAAAACCTGGAAAAACTTGGAGAGTTTCTCTTGTGCAAGTGTTCAAGACGATTCAAGTGTTTCTACATCTTCTATTGAGTCTTGATTGTGATTTCTCACATCCAACTTCACGCAAGAAGAATCTTGGTGCTTCAACCTGACCGATTGAGGTATACATTTCTAATCTAGATTGTTGTGATCTTAGGTTTATGAAAATCAATTTTTATGCTTAGATTATAATCTTTAAAATTGATTTTGTGTTGATTGTGTTTGTGAATGTAATACCTAGGTTTGCACACAAAAAAAAAATATTGTCTGGGGTACCTGCCCGAACGTTCAGGAGCAAATTTTCCTATTTAAGGAACCCCTCCCCCTCCTCATTTCTCACACCAAAATCACTCCTCCTTGTGATTTTCCTTCTCTCTTTCACTCATTTTGAGTTTTTGTCTTCTATTTTGAGACTTTTTTCGAGACTCTCTGTGTGGTGCAACGCGGTTCTGCTCGGGGGAAGGTGCCAGTTTTCAAAGGAGTTTTTATCTGAAGGTGGGGAACGAAACATAGGTTTGCGAGTCTTATAACTTTTATTAAAGTTTACATTCATTTATCATTATGTCTATTATTCATTTACACTGCATTATTGCGTATAATGTTATACTTGTCATACTTACGCCTGTATAATTGGAGTTCATGTATTACACTATTGTTATGCCAGATTAGTGGTCAATCTGGCTCAACCAGACTCGGTCTTGTCCTCAGTAACTTTAAATAGTGAACGGGAGGCAGCGTGCTGCTCTAGACGATTGGTATTTAAGTAGACTTCGTGTCTCACCTCTCAACTGGAAACTGATTTGGTTGGTCTTATTTGAAAGCTACCAGCTTATACAAGTAATACTGAATGTCCTAACATTGCACGTAGTGATACCGACCCTGATAAGGATCACCAGACGTTGCCAAATCCTGTCTAAATATTAAGTAAAAACCGGACCAGTTCATGCATTGGCATCATACGTAGCACCACCTAGGGACGTATGTGGTTTATGATTCATAAAATAGTTAGAAACAATGCTCGTTATTCATTATATTTCTCTGGAGAGGGACGTACAATGAGAACCTGGCTACTCCTGGGGAGGGACATTTGTACATGAATCCAAAGCGTCGTTCCTGAGAAGGGACATACAATGAGAACCCGACTACTCCTGGGGAGGGACATCTGTACGTGAACTCAGACGATGTACAATCATCAAACCAATACGAGACGATGTCATGCATACATACATACTGGATTGATTATGATGCTCTGATGTGTGTTTAAGATATTTGATTATGAAGTTTGTTTTATTAATTGTTACATTCACGAACTATTTTACCCACTGAGCGTGTAGCTCACCTCGTTGTTGTCCAATATTTCACAGGAGATTAGGGTGGACTGGGTGCAGGTTTTTGGGCCCATATTTTGTACCCTTTGTATTATTCATTGGGGATTTTGGGAGACTGTTCCCTTAACTATTTCATGTACAAATATATTCTGAAATTAATGATATCAGACTTGTACTTAATCGTGTTTACGCACACTCAGTTATTGTTATAATGCATTCGCACCCCATCCGTGAGTATCCAGCCGGTTTAGGCACGTCCAGGCGGGGTGTAACATTTAATGGTATCAGAGCGTAAGGTCCACGACCCTCCCAAGTCCACCAAATTAGGGGAAGAAACTATTTATTAGATATATATATCTCTAGAACTATATATAAATTATATATAGTTGAGATTAATATTAAATATATATCTAGAAAACTATATAGTTTCGATTTATATATATATATATATATATATATATATATATATATCTATATATCTATGTATATATGAGATATATATATCATATTGCTAATGGAGAATGTGGATTAAATGATGGCATAAACATTAAAAGAAAAATAGAAAATATTGTCCAACGGTCAAAGCATAAATCTTAAAAATGTTAGGAATATATTTTATTTTGTGTCTTTCACAAGTTTATTTTCCTTTCAGCAAAATAATGGCCTCAAGTGAAGGAACGACTTCCGGTAGTAGGGAACCAATTCCCACCAGACTCAAGGAATTGTTTAAAAGGGAGGTTATGACTATGAGGAGTATCGACAATAGAGATCTCCGCCTCCATCCGATCCTTCACGAAAAACTTGCAACACTGGGGCTGTTGAGCATAACAAAAGTTGAGGGTTACGTCTCATACAACTTGATGAAATCCTTCTACGAAGCCATGTATTGCATAGGACTTCACGAAGATGGGATCAGCCCTGTTTTGGAGACAACGGTCAGGGGAACAAAGATTTCTATCAATGTCGAAATTATTGCGCGACTTATGGAGATTCCGATTGAAGATAGAATCATTAATCCACACGAACCCAAGACAGTTGCAAAGATCGCGGAGTCCAAAGAACAGTTGTTCAATTCCCTCACCAAAAAGTCGTACACCTAATCGACGTATGCCCACCTCCCAAACAATCTCCTTAAACCACCTCTTGCCGACCTTGGAAAGATCGTATTCGGCCACATCTTGCCGGAAAAGGTGACTAGAGGTGCTATGTCAAGGGCTCAACTTCTTGTGCTATACTACATAGAGAAGAAAATTAAGGTCTCCCTACCTCACATCATCATCCAACAAATGTTGCAGGTGATCCAAAATCCTTTAAGAAAGGAACTCCTCGGCTACGAAGTCTTGATCATGAGGATGTTATACGAGGCAAATGTTAACACTTTTGATGAGTCTTCGAAGCAGATTACTGAGGCGGTTAAAACATCCTCTATCTTTAAGACGTTTGTCACCAGTTGAGGGGTGACTGACGAGGAAGTATTCGACGCGACTTTAGGAGGAAATGGAAGAATTAGAGACAAAAATGGACGTTGTCAACGAAAAAGTCGACGCAAGATTCTTGTTAAGGAGGCACCAAATAACGAGCCAAACCATAACCCTACGGCAAACCCAGCCCCGAATAATGGTTAAATCAATTATCTATTCTTTGAGGAAGAATTCTTTATCAACCTAAATCAACCTCAACCAAATCAGGATAGACAAAGAGTTCCAGCAAATCTACCTTCCT
This sequence comes from Paratinospora sagittata, assembly GCA_035771175.1. Lineage (NCBI taxonomy): Eukaryota > Viridiplantae > Streptophyta > Magnoliopsida > Ranunculales > Menispermaceae > Paratinospora > Paratinospora sagittata. The sequence goes on along the minus strand of CM069604.1, from coordinate 26,297,492 downwards.
GGAACATGCCAACTCAAGGCAACACTACGTACCAAAGGTTTCCAACTCCTGAGGTACCGTATCGACCAATTCCACAAGTTTCGGTGAACCAACAACAACAGAATTGTGTGGCACCAAATTTTGGAAGACAGGATATCCCAATGAGCCCATTGTTTCAAGACTTTTCAACCCAAGCATATCCAAATATCCAAGGGGTTCCAATTAGGGAATCCCCATACAATCAAAACAACTACCCCATACCTATGAGTCAACCGTATGGCCAATACTTTCCACCAATGCCCACGGCCTACCCTCCACCTATGGGACAGTCGACCCATCAACCATCAATGAGGCAAGCGACTAACCCATTCGAGCAGTTAAATGTGATAGTAGCTAGTATTGCTCGGATGGAGGGGACTCAAAATGCTTTGTTAACACGTATGCAAAACGTCGAAGAACAACGAGCAAATTCTCAACCTTCTTCTAGTAGTATTTCTGTACCTAGCAGGAGGTCTAAAAGGAGCGGTAGTAGGCAGGAAAATCAGGAATGATCACTGGCATTGTAAAATTTATTTTATATATAAATGAAAATGTTTTGTTTAAGACTATATTTGGTGGGCCGACTTACAACCATTCTTTCTTTTGTATCACTAACTTTGGAGTGGTATGGGACACAACAAAATTGGAGGATACTAAATAAAATGTGGAAGTAAGAAAACCCATGACCCTGTGTGAAAAGAAACATTTGGAGAAAGTTGCATTACTAACATTATCACTAAGTTTACACAGTACGGGATGAGTAAGCTTGGACGATACTATTAGTGAACTACTGTTCAGCCGATGTTTTATAGAGACCGTGTTCATACGACTTAACTAGGTTGACACCCTTATTACCAAATTCATGTAGTATGGGACACACGAATTTGGATAATAGTTGAAAAGACTAAGCGAAAGAGTTTGAATACATAAGATTGTGATAGAACATTAGATCAGGATATTTACCAAGGCAAATCTTAGAATTTTTATGACTCGTATGGATTTTCAATAAAATATATATGTATGTTCACAAAAACCAGAACCAAAACATTTGAAATACTTGCAAAGTTTTATACTTATTATATAAAAATTCTAACATTGTTTTACACCATGGCCAAACATACGAGGCACATAAGATTTTTTGATTCCTCAACAAAAACCTTACACTATACTTAGAAAGATAGGTGGTTTTTATATTGCGGTACTCTCGAATTTGTTGCTGAGAATATCATAACATTATACTTGGCTACAGTTCCTAAATCATGGTTTTATTTTCTCCTTGCCAGTGAGAAAATGCAAACCAGGAAGTGAGGAAGGCCATGTACTGTCCGTTCAGCATAAGAAGCACCTCCTGAAATTCAGAACCAAGAACTGCCACCTCCGACGATAGCGCAGGCCACACCCGACACTGCCACTACGTCTGGGCAGGCAGTGCCACCCCAACCCACATCCTTTTCCATGCCTTCGAGTATGGAAGTATTTTTCGTCGGATTTATCGAGGTGATGAAAGTAACTGTTCAGACGGTCGTACATGAGACCGCGGCCAATCAGGTTGTCATTGTTCAGGCACCTGTGAGATCTGAGTCGAAGACTCAAACCGACCAGATTACGAAGTACAAGAGGCTACAACCTCTTACTTTTGCTGGCACCATTGATGCTGAAGAGGTGCAGAAATGGCTGGATGAGTCAAAGAAGGCTCTCGATGCAATGGAAATTGATGAGGCTCGCAAGATTCCACTTGCGTCTTACCAACTTATTGGTAGAGCAAATACATGGTGGGTAACAGTAAACACGGACATGACTTGGCAACAGTTCGAGTCAATGTTTATTGATGAGTACTTCCCTGGCTCTGTGAAGAGACAGAAGCGCCAGGAGTTCGCCAAGCTATACCAATGCGGCATGACAGTCAGGGAGTATGCTGGCAAGTTTAAAGAATTATCGGTCTACTCTCTCCACCATCTCAACCAAGCAAGATAAGACCGAGAAATTTTACAATGGCCTTCGTCCTGACATTTGACAAGCCTTGTCGATCTTGGATCTCAAGATTTACAGGGAGGTCGTTGACAAGGCCATGAGCTTTGAGCATGAGAAGATTGTGCAGGAGCAGAGACTGAATAGGGGAAAATGACCTGCAACATTTTTCCAATAGGGCTCGCAGCAGGGCAACAAGAAGAAGCCCTATTATAATCAAAACCCAACCCTCCCAACCCCTGTTCAGAAGAATGAGGCCACGGCACATGCGGCTGAACCATCTAGCCCTGGCCATCAGGGTTTTCGCAATCATGGCCGAGGAAGCCGTAATGGTAGGGGTGGTCGTCGAAACGACAATGGCAGAGGTAGTGGTCAGCACCACAATCAGCATGGCCAACAGAACCATCAATAGCAGAGGCTGACGTGTTACAACTGCGACCAGCAGGGCCACGTAAGAAATGCATGTCCGCACCTTTAACAACCTGTTCCCGCTGTTCCAGTCCAACAAGCACCACCTGCTGCTAATGCCCAACCCAGGCAGAACCAGCAGAACCAGAGGCAACGGAACCAGGGCAGAGCATTTGCCATCGCTCAACAACCCCTCCCAGACAATAATGTAGTCGAAGGTACATTTCCCTTGTTCAATACAATGGTACATGTCTTGTTCGATTCGGGTGCTACACATTCTTTTATATCGATTGCATTGGTAAGACATTTAGGGTTGCATCCTGAACCCACAAAAATCACAATCCATGTCACATCACCTTTAGGATCTAGTACTGACATAAATTTGCAGTGTTCTCGATGTGAGCTTCGAATGTCAGAACAAATAATATATGGAGATCTTTTTGTGATGGACATTGAAGACTTCGACATCATCCTCAGCATGGACTGGCTTGCACCACTGAATGCAAAGATCGATTGTATGAAGAAGTAAGTTCAGTTAACCTTGCCTACGGGGGAGTTTGTCAAGGTTCAGGGAACAAGGCAATGGATACACAACTCGACTATTGCACTTCTCAAGGCACAGCTTTGAGTTCTATCCCTTGGTGATGAAATAAATCACCAACACTATACCTTCTCGAAGTACGCGATGTCTCGGTAATATCTAAATTCCCAACAGTCTTTCTAAATGACCTTCCTGGTCTACCTCAGGTTAGGAAATTTGCTTTTGAAATCAATCTCATACTTGGGACCGGGCCTATCTTAATTCCACCATACAGAATGTCAAATGTAGAGCTGGTCGAATTGGACAAACAACTGAATGAATTAGAAAGTAATGGCTTCATCAGAAAAAATTCATCACCTTGGGGCGCTCCAGTTCTGTTTGTTCGCAAAAAGGATGGTTCGTTACGACTTTGCATCGACTATCGCAAGCTGAATAACATCACAATTAAGAACAAATACCCGTTGCCCAGGATCGATGACTTGTTTGACCAACTTAGAGATGCTAAATACTTCTCTAAGATTGATTTACGATCCGGTTATCACTAACTCTGGATCCGAGAGTCGAACATTACCAAAACGGCATTCAGAACTCGGTACGGTCACTACGAATTCATGGTCATGTCGTTCGGTCTAACAAATGCACCTGCTACATTCATGGATTTGATGAACCGCATCTTTAGGTTATACTTAGACCGATTTGTGGTGGTTTTTGTGGACGATATCTTGATATATTCCTCAATCGAGGAAGACCATAAGATACACCAAAGACGATGGTTGGAATTCTTGAATGATTATGACTTTCAACTCCAGTACCATCCCGGTAAGGCCAATGTTATGGCTGATGCCCTGAGTAGAAAATCTTATGTTGCTTGCACTCTTAACTTCGAAATGGGGAAGTTGGCTACAGAGATGGAGAATTTTAACCTACAACTGATCAAGGAGGGAGCAAGATCACGACTTTCTCAATTATCATCCAACTCTGAGCTGGTTCGAAAGATTTCAGCAGCTCAAGCCAAACGAGAACTTCTACTCAGCAGACAGGATCTTCCTCACTGGTCGGTCTGAAGATGAGGCCATTTTCTATAAAAAAATGTCTCTGTCTACCAAACGATCTTGAGGTTCGGGAAAGAAGTGCTCACTTAGATGTACTGTTCGAGGTTCGCTATGCATCCTGGGGGTGACAAGATTTACAAGGATGTCAAGCAACAATTCTGGTTTTCTAAAATGAAGAAGGCGATTGCACACTTCGTTGCTCAATGTCTCGTTTGCCAGCAAGTTAAGGCAGAACGAAGACTTCCCTCTGGACTTCTCCAGCCGTTACTTATTGGAGAATGGAAGTGGGAGAACATCGCAATGGATTTTGTTACAGCCTTGCCTCGAATTAATAAAGGGCAAGATGATATCTGGGTTATCATTGACAAACTTACAAAGTCTGCACACTTCTTGCCAATAAAGTTCACGGATAACCCCGCCAAGCTTGCCGAACTATATGAAAGAGAGATCGTACGCCTCCATGGCATACCACTCACGATCGTCTCTGATCGAGACCTTCAATTCACATCAAAGTTTTGGCAAAGCTTCCATAGTAGAATGGGCTCTAAGATCACCATGAGCACAGCCTTTCACCCTCAAACTGATGAGCGGTCAGAGCGTCTTATCCAAATCTTGGAAAACATGTTACGGTGTTGCATTTTGGATTTTAATGACGGATGGGCAAAGTACTTACATTTAGCTGAGTTTGCATACAACAACAGCTACCAAACTAGTATCGGCATGGCACCGTACGAGGCTCTCTATGGTCACCCTTGCAGATCTTCGGTATGCTGGTTAGATATGGCAAATCGACCGTAGTTGGGCCATGAACTAGTTCAAGAGACTTCTGAGAAGATCACACTAGTAAAGGAGCAACTTCGTGTTGCACAAAGTCGACAGAAGAGCTATGCTGACAAGCGGAGGCAGCCTCTAGAATTTGATAAGGGGGACTTGGTTTTTCTAAAAGTTCAGCCCACAAGAGGTGTCAAACGCTTTGGGATCAAAGGAAAGCTCTCCCCACGGTATATCGGTCCATTTCAGATCATTGAACGTATTGGCAACCTTGCTTATCGTCTGTCCCTTCCATTGTTCATGTCTAAGGTTCATGCCGTTTTTCATGTATCCATGCTTTGAAAGTATCGTCCTGATCCTTCGCATATCATCCCTCTGGTCGAGGTTCGGGTTGAGGAAGGAAATAGGTATCAGGAGAGAGCGATACATATTATGGATAGAAAAACTCAAGAACTAAGGCGGCGTAGCATACCACTTGTGAAGGTGCTCTAGGATCACCACGGAGTAGAGGAAGCAACATGGGAACTAGAAGCAACAATTAAACAGAAATACCCTGAATTATTTTCTAGTAATAACTGATGCTGTGATACATTGTACTATTTCACTTATCAATAAAATCATGAAACTTTGGTTACAAATATCTTAATACATCGTTTCACTTGAATAACTATGCAGATGTTTGAAAATAATATCAATGGATATAGTGATGCACACACGCAATGGCCTCCTTGGCAACCTGTGGTGACTCCTCCAGGATCTGAGTCAAGTCACAACTACTTTACATCACCAACTCCATCGCCACACAGACATCGATCCTTATCGCCAGAGCGTGCATGGCTTTTTCGTAACAAATTTTCCCAAAACAATCTCGTGACCTCATCTTGGTAGGATCTTCTACCAAAATTACCAAGCGGCCGGATTCGAGAACCAGCACGAAAAAGCATCCCACTGCTCAACCTCCCTTCCGTTAAACGATGCAACCAGCAAAGCCCTACACCACCATCTGTTAAGTAAAGGTTGGAATCTTCTGAGGACGAATCCGACTCCATTTGCTCTCCATGGTTTCATGATGTTGACGATTCCACCCGCCACAGTGCCATTCAGGGACCTTACAGGCACTACCCTGAGCTAGCAAACGATGACGACTACAGTGAATCTCACGCAGATAGCCATCATGACTACTTGGACTGATTTCGAGGGCGAAATCCTTTTAAGGGGGGTAGAGTGTAATACCCTAGGTTTGCACACAAAAAAAATTGTCTGGGGTACCTGCCCGAACGTTCAGGCGCAAATTTTCCTATTTAAGGAACCCCTCCCCTCCTCATTTCTCACACCAAAATCACTCATCCTTGTGATTTTCCTTCTCTCTTTCACTCATTTTGAGTTTTTGTCTTCTCTTTTGAGACTCTTTCCGAGACTCTCTGTGTGGTGCAACGCGGTTTTGCCCTGGGGAAGGCGCCAGTTTTCAAAGGAGTTTTTATCTGAAGGTGGGTAACAAAACATCGGTTTGCGTGTCTTATAACTTTTATTAAAGTTTACATTCATTTATCATTATTTCTACTATTCATTTACACTGCATTATTGCATATAATGTTATACTTGTCATACATACGCATGTATAATTGGAGTTCATGTATTATATTGTTGTTATGCAGGATTAGTGGTCAATCTGGCTCAACCAGACTCAGTCTTGTCCTCAGTAACTTTAAATAGTGAACGGGAGGCAACGTGCTGCTCTAGACGATTGGTACTTAAGTAGACCTCGTGTCTCACCTCTCAACTGGAGACTGATTTGGTTGGTCTTATTTGAAAGCTACCAGCTTATACAAGTAATACTGAATGTCCTAACATTGCACGTAGCTATACCGACCCTGATAAGGATCACCAGACATTGCCAAATCTTGTCTAAATATTAAGTAAAGACCGAACCACCTAGGGACGTATGTGGTTTATGATTCATAGAATAGTTAGAAGCAATGCTTGCTATTCATTATATTTCTCTAGAGAGGGACGTACAATAAGAACCTGGCTACTCCTGGGGAGGGACATCTGTACGTGAATTCAGAGCATCGTTCCTGAGGAGGGATGTACAATGAGAACCCGGCTACTCTTGGGGAGGGACATCTGTACGTGAACTCAGACGATGTATAATCATCAAACAAATACGAGATGGTGTCATGCATACATACATACTAGATTGATTATGATGCTCTGATGTATATTTAAGATATTTGGTTATGAAGTTTGCTTTATTAATTGTTATATTCACGAACTATTTTACCCACTGAGCGTGTAGCTCACCCCATTGTTATCCAATTTTTCACAGGAGATCAGGGTGGACTGGGTACAGGTTTTTGGGCCCACATTTTGTACCCTTTGTATTATTCATTAGGAATTTTGGGAGAATGTTCCCTTAACTATTTCAGATACAAATATATTCGAAAATTAATGAAATCAGACTTGTACTTAATCGTGTTTTCGCTCATTCAGTTAATGTTATAATGCATTCGCGCCCCGTCCGTGAGTGTCCCGCCGATTTAGGCGCGTCCGGGCGGGGTGTGACAGTGAAATCCTATCTTGATCTTCATAACATAATACTTTGTTTAATGGTTTCACAAATAGTTTGAGATATCGATTCATGTGTTAACATCATATTATATGGAATCGAGGTTTTTGATCATCCTTGATTTGTTTGATTCTTAATCTTAATCACATATTTATTTAGAATCATCAAGTTTTGATCATCATGGTATATTGATTTTCAAGCTTTAAACTTATCATTGTTTAGAATTAATATCTTGATAGTTGTGCATAATCGATTCACGATTTTATATCATATATATTTGAATCGATTGCATTTGAGAAAAACCTATTTCAACACTTTGCATCATTTAGAATCATAGTGGTTGGAATAGTATTGTTGATTCATTGAAGATTGTAAGTTTATATTATTGAGAGTGTTAGTGAACACTTCTCTATATCTTTTGTAATCTTGATGTATTGTTGACTTAATTAAGTTAACCGGGACATTACCATATTTTGTACGGCACATAACCACACTCGTAAGTGGGTTGCAAGTTGTGGCTTTTTAGCCATGCCTTGATGTAGGCTAGACTGTGGCTTTCTAACCAAGCCCTTGGGTAGGTTACCAGGCCCTAGTGTTGGTTAGTGTAAACAATTTCTAATCACGCACGTATGTGAATAGCCAATAGTGTATTGGGAAATCCTGATCGAGGGTGATTAAGTAGTGGTCATAGGTCCAAGGGGAATCGAAACATTTTAAATTGTGGTGTCTATTTATTTATTTTTTCTGCACTTTATTGCTTTGCTTATTACCTACTGCGCACTTTAATTGATTAATTAAATTAAACAAAAAGTAAAGAAAAATCCGCCAAGTCTAATTCACCCCCTCTTGGTCGGTAATTATGGGCCAACAACAATGATTGCTGGAAATGTTCAATTTCGGTTTATGTACCCCATCGAAAGGTATTTATTAACAGTTAAGCAATACGTTCGCAATCGAGCTCATCCTGAAGGTTCAATTGCCAAAGGGTACTTGATGGAGGAATGCATGCATTTTTGTTCAAGATATTTTCATGATGTGGAAACAAAATCAAATCGACCTATTCAAAATTATGATGGAAACAATATCTCTAGTCGTTCATTTAGAACCGCTAATGTTTCAGTTTCATAAAAAATTCATAACCTTGCTGATGGTCTTGTTCAACATGCGCATAGATATAAAGGTTATATTATCAATGGGTATTGCTTTCGAATAAAGGAAATTGATAATAGTAAAACTACACAAAATAGTGGAGTTTGTTTGAAGGTGAATACTATGAATTATGATAATAGAAAAGACAACAATCCTTGTTCAAGGGAGGTGACTTATTATGGAATATTGATAGACATCTTACACTAATGATATGAAATATGTCATGTTCAAGTGTGATTAGATTGATCCTAAGACCGATGTAAAACATGATGACTTTAAGTTTAAATTGGTAAACTTAAACAACTTGTTAAACAAAAACAATGAAATATGTGATGAACCATTTATTTTAGGGACCCAAGCCGTTAAAAGATCTTTTGGATCCACGTTGGCATGTTGTAGTGAAGATGAGAACAAGAGATTTGTTTGATATGTGTTCGTAAGTGATTCAAATCCAAGAAATTCAAGTATTCCACAAGTTGAGTCATTTATGAATCAACAATTAAGTGATTCTACATTTGTACGTGATGTTGATGCCGAATGGGTGAGAGAAGGTGTAGATGGACTTACAGTAGACTTAGATATTGTTGAACAACGTGACATTAATTTTGATGATTGTGATTAGGAATCATTGCATGTATTGATCTTGTAAGTAATTTCTTTTCATATTAGTTATAATCATGATTACTTCTTGATCTCATATTGTTCTCACTGTGTACTACCTTTTTTTTTGTATAATTTCATCATGGCTCCAAAGAGAATACGAGGTAACTCTATGAGAGATTAACAAGTAGAATCTACACTTGAAGAACATCCATCAATCAATGCATCAAATCCCTCAGATCTTGTTGATAGTATGCCACAATTTGATGAATCAAGTAATTGTTTTTAAGTCTATTCTAAATTTAAGGTACTCATTATCTATGATACATAAATCATTATTTATTATGTTGTAGGTTTGCAATCATTAACTACTACTAAGAGAGTACAAGGACCTGCTAAATGCGTAAGTAGTTGGGGATATGGAGAAAAGTTGCAATTAACTTTTAATGAATTTATGCAGCCTTTTGGAAGGAATAAGAACAAAATTATGTCTCAACTTGGTATTATTCAAAGGAATGGACAAATGATTCCTTTAACATATATGTCATGGAGCGACATGCCCATTGATGTGTTAGACAACATTTGGAAGGAAGTGCAAGCATGGAAATCTTGAAAAAGTTTAATATATATTTTTTGTATAAATGAAACTAATTTTCAACTAATATTGCCAGATAATACTAATGCCCCACATGAGTACCGAGAGAATTGTTTGATAACTATTGGAGATAGGTGGAAAAATTGGAAGCACCGAGTGAAATGTAAACACGTTGTTGGACATGAGATAGATAAGGAACAACCATCTTTAGCCCCAAACAGAGTTTTCAATTGTTCATATGAGTAACATGTTACTATTATGTTTTCAACAAAATATGATTGGTATAAACCATTGCTAAGAAAAATAAGACCAATCGAAATCAACAAGGATTGCCCCACAGAATAGGCAGAAAAAGATTCTCTGAAATTCGCCAAGAGGTATCAATTCATTAATATAATATTAATATGACTTGACCATGTACTTAAGAAATGTAATATTTTGCTATATTTTTTAATTCAATACATTAGATGCAAGAAGCAGGTGAAGATACCAGTCGCTTCAGTGTGTGAATGAAGACACGTACATCGAAGGCTAGTGCTATGCATGACCCAAATACAAAAGAAGTCATGGTAAATATTATAAATTCATAATACTTTTGCAACATGCCCGTTTTATGAAATAATTCAGGAAACTCATATATGTTAAAATATTTATAGTCACTGATAAAAGATCAACTATCTGAGGTTCCAAAAATAAAACAAACCTTTGAAGTAAAAGAACAAATATTTAAAGATGTGTTAGGGCCCGATGGACATGGACGAGTTCGCACTTATGGTCAGGGCCCCTCACATAGAGATGTGTTTGCTGTGCCCTCAAGGACAAGTGCAGATGAAATAGTAACAAAGATCTAGGAGTAAGCAAATGAGAGAGAAAAGATTCTTCAAAAAGAGTTTGCAACTTCACAAGCACAATTTTAGGAGCATTTACATGCACAACGGGCTCAATAGGTGTGTATTTATTAATTTTAAATTTAACCATATGTATATCAAAGTACTAAAATAGAATATCATATAACAGGCATTGATGCAAGCACACTTTGACATGATGCATTCCTATATGCAAAAAGCTAGCAATCAAATGCCTTCAAGTATTGAGCAAGTATAAGTAAATTAAGTTTTACAAAATTTTGATTATGCCATATATATGTATTATATCATAATATTACTTTATTTTGTTTTGATAGGTTCAAAATGTCATTAATATACAATGTCCATAACCATTGCCATCAGAAGAATCATCACCTAATATTGGTTCATCTCCAAATCTTTAGTTCTTCTGATATTTTAGGTATGCCTCAAACTTTGCAATAGCATTATTTATTTACATGTTTTTATTGGAATGAATAAAATATTTTGTGTGTGCTTATGTTGGTTAATTTTTTTGTGCTATCAATCATATAGTTTGTGTCATATGTGTGAACTTGTCATAATCTTTCACTTGCAATTAGTTTAGATAATAGTGTCTTTACAATATGTATAATGAAACATTTTATACTTTTGCTTTTCTTTTGTGTTTGTTATGTATTGTAACAATTTTTTTAGGATAAAAAGATTATGAAATAATCATTGATGTTTAATATATCTATAGTCATTCAATTAATAGAAAGTTTCATTTAGCGATTTTCATGTCTGTCTTTTCTTATTTTTTGTTTTCTTTAATACAAATTGATTAGTCAAATTAACTCATCTTTTATCATTCATTACTTCTTTGAGTGTGTCAAATTGTATGTGAGTCTATAACTTAACGTCTTCAATTTGAATACTTTCAATAGTATGCATATTTATCATTTTTTTAAGTTGAATTACTAATTTTGTTTTAAGGTATCCCATATTTTATATTAGGTTGAGAATGTTGGGTTTTAGATATTCATGCACTATCAACTGGGTGAAAATAAGATATATTTAACTTATTTCATTCTTTTTGTTTTATGTTGGTCGATTATCTAATTTATCTTATTGAAACTTGAAATAAATGAAGTTAAAGAATTGTGTATTTTGAAAAGTCTACGATAAAGAGAATAACTAATGACTTGAATATTCTTTTTATATTTCATTCGTTATTGTTCATTTCTTAGGATTCTTATTTTTATTTTCTTTTCAAGTATAGATTTGAATAAATATTGCATTGCAAGCAACATTACAATAGCTAGAGCTTTGAGGAAATTTAATTTGTTTTTACTTACTTTTAGAAGAATTGCTATTTTTTTTAAGTAGTAGCAAAATCATTGTTACATTATCTTTATTTGATATTTGTTATTTTATGTACAACAATAGATTTAGTATTAAGTAATGTCATTAACTTTTGTTATATTCATCAACTTGCTAATTATTAATTGATTCTCTTTGCAGGGTATCATGGTATTTTCCGTGCCTTGCAATAGAAGTTCTTTAAGAAATCATCTTTTTTAGCTTTAGATCATGGATGTAATGATTTTAATTTGACATCACAAACTACTTGTGGTCGATTTTTATTTGATAGACATTCATATTACTTGTATGAGAAATATATTTCATTTTCTATTAAATATATTATGATTATATATGCGGGTCTTATACATTTATATAAAGTGTCATTGATAAAGAGAACAGTGCATTATATGTGGTGATAAAAAGTCTACACATATATAAAAAAGATATTATTTGTGACATTTCTATACGGTCTCATATATCTTGTTATATTTTGTCTATTAAAAAGCGTCACAAAAAACTATTTCTAACATCTTATTAAGTGACATGAAAGTGTGTCATAAAAACTTATATTTTACATTTTGATTAGGGTCACAAAAGCATGTCATAATAAATATTTATTTCTTACGCTCATAGAAGTGTTGTAAAAGAGCGTCACAAAAGTATTTGTGACACGTGTTATTGTCATAAAAAGTTTTTGAGATGCCTTTTACTGTGATCAACACAAAACTGTCACAAAGCCTTCACAAATAACTTTTTATGACGGAATTCGATTTTTTGTGACACTTTAAATGCAGTCACAAATAATGACTTTTCTTGTAGTGGTTATTTGAACTTTGATTTATGATTTGGACATAATAACAATGTCTTTGACTTAACTTTCATGATATTTCACACTTTGGTTGATTGTTTATGTCTTGTGTGAATTTATGCCTAGTGTAACTTATTCATGGATGATTATGTACGTAAATGATGATTTGAGTAAACGTTGAGGGTTACTAGTAATCTATTAGAGAGGGTTCTAGCCCGGATGACCCAATGTGTCCATATGGGAACAAGGGTTGTCACAATTTCGCTACAAAATCTTAGCTACCCTAAAACAAAAAAAATTTGTAACTAATTCCCCTATTTCTTGTACTAATCATTAACAACGATATATAGAATGTCATGCATTGTAGATGGGGATACTTTTCTTGTATTTGCAAGATAAGTAATTAAGTATTTAAATGAAGAAGAAAGACAATTATAAAACTCAAACATACTGAACACTTAACCCTTCTACAAGAGTAAAATTATGGTCAATGTTTTGATTGCGACATGACACATTGAGCACATTAGAATTTAAAATTTTCATCATTTGAGATATAAACTCGTTCAATGATAAGTGAGCCTAGAATTGGTTTAAATAAGATCAATATATTAGTACTATTTACAATCAAGGCTTCTCCAAAAGTGGACAATCCAACTCCAATGAAGTTTGTCAATTTGGAAGTTTCATTACTTATTGTTTAGCTAGGGATTGTTCATCCTACTAACCAAACCAGTAGCGTGAACAACTAGACCCGAATCATATGGGTTAGGTTAGGTTTGTAAACCAAAGTGGGTTGGATTGGGTTAGGAATTAGCAACCCGGTCATGTTTGGGTTGAGTCAAGGTTTTACAAAATAGAACCCGATTAATTCGAACCAATCCGAACTCATTAATGATATTGAGTGTTACTCCCGGTTATCATTTTTATTAGAGTTATCTATTATAATTAAATCACATAAAATCTTATAAATAAAATAATATAAAACAAAATAATATATAAAATTATAGTTATATTAATACTTGACTTAAAAATTGTATATTTAGATTCATATCTGACTTAAAAATTAACTTATTAAATAAAAATTTTAAATTAATACATTGAAGTAGACGAAACCAATCAACCGAACCAGAACCAAACTTGAAGTTATTGATTTAAATTGGGTTGAGTTTATGGGGCGTATGAGGTTCTAACATGACTTAATTAGATTGAGTTGATATATATTTAACTTTAATTTGAACTAACTTAATCCGTGAACACTTTTAGGTTTAGGTGTTGACGCTTGATAGATAGATCCAAAAAGAATTAGACTAATTTAATCACCTAAAAAATATTTTGGATTGTAAAGATTTTCGAGTGCTTTGAGTTCGTTCGTTCAAATAATGTTGACGATGACGTGGGCATCCATTTATTGTTTTAAAGTCAAAACATTATTTGTAATTGAGAATTTCCTCTCCTTTTACTATCTATTTTTTAATCTAAAGAATAACAGGAAAAAATAAATAAAAACAATTGTCATATTTACGTGGAAACTGAGAGTTTTAATATTATATATTTTATGGATTTGGTTTTGTCAACAAAAATATATATATTTTTGGATTGACCTCGTCGCGACGTGCACTCAAGTTCTGAAGAAAGTCAAAGCGTCAAACCTTCGACATGAACCGCACTCCCCGCAAGCGCTGCCAAATTCATTGTCACCCTCAACATCAACAATACTCTAAGTAGCCCACATATACAACTTTTCATAATGACCAAAATACCCCTATCTATTTTTTCCATATCCAAAACACAAATGGCCAATTAAGTAATTTCAACGTGCAAATTGTAAATATCCTAAGGCTCCTCTCCATCAATAAATCATGGAAACCGCATGAGAGCAAAAATGAAGAACCAAAGTTAAAAAAAATCATGGATAGCAACGAAAATGGCCGACACCAAGCCCCCGCAATTCCTCGCTCTCCTCTCCTTCTCAGAAGCAGAAGCGGAACTTCCAGCAACATTTCAGCTTCCTCACGCAGTGAAACCTCTCTCCTGACGTACCGTAGTAATAATCTCATCATCTCCAGATCGAAATCCTCCACAAGGGCTCGAACGAATCATAATGGCCAGGACACGATCAGTTCCGGCAGGCACTCGGTGAGCCATAACAGTCGGGAATGTTCTGGTCCTGCTAAATTGGTAGCCGACACAGTGAAGGTAAAGAGACCAGTGAGATCGGCGACAAGTTCTCCGTCGGCATGGGCTTTATCTCCGGGAAGGCCTTCTTCTCCTGTGGTATTAATGTGTTCTAATAACAAGGTTGATAAGTTGGTGAGTGGTTCAAGTGGGGTGGCCGGAGCAAAGGTGAAATCATCATCAGGTGGTGGTGGTGGTGTAGGTGGCGTTTTGAGGTTCTTTCGGTCGAAGAAGGTTTCGCTGGTTCAAGAAGAAGCGTTTCATCGTTATCGTCTCTCGCACGCGAGATTGGTGCAATGGAGATTTGTTAATGCTCGAGCTGAAGTTGCTATGCTGGCTCGAAATTCAGCTGCGGAGGTAATTTTTTTCATCTTTCTGGGGGTTTATATATGAGTGCGGTTGATATATAGCTCTCAATGCTTTGTGCTCTTGGGAGTTGGTTAACTACCCGGCTTCTCATCTTCATCAGATGTCTGCACGGGGTTTTTGACATGATTACCCTTAAAAAAAAAGTTCGCAAATGTCATCCATACACAAATATTGTCAGAAATGCCCTACTTTACTGTTCCAAGCACAGTCATCGCACAGTCAGCGCGCCAAACAAGCGTCACGTTAGCGCGTAGGTGACATTTTTTAATGAAGGGAAGGCGTCTTTTGAAAAGACGCATTCCCTTCACAACTTTTTTTTTAAGTAAAGGGAAGACGTCTTTTCAAAATACGCATTCCCTTCATATTTTTTTTTTAAGTGAAGGGAAGGCGTTTTTTAAGACAAGGGAAGGCGTTTTTTAAGACAAGGGAAGGCTTCTTTTGAAAAGACGTCTTTCTTTGTACTTTTTTTATTTATTTTAAGGGAAGGCGTCTTTCTAAAAGACGCCTTCCCTTAAACCTACATATACCCCACCCATTCCCACAGTCGTCGCCTCACTCCTCTCTGAAACTCTTCGGGTCGTCACCGTCGTCTCGCTCCATCTCCGTCGTCTCGCTCCATCTCCGTCGTGTGGCCGTCGCCGTAGCCGTGCCGTCGCCGTCGCCGTAGTCGTGCTTGTTGCCATTCTCGATCACTAAACAAAGGTGCAATTTTTGATTTTTATTTATTCATTTTCTTCTTCTTGTTGCCATTCTCGATCTCGATTTTTTTTTTGTGCAACCAATGATTGAGTCGAACAATGTGGACGTTTTTTGTCTACCAAAGGGTGATTGACATGATATTTTTGCTGTTTTTAGGGTTTTAGGGATGAAATTTCAGTTTTTTTACTTGTTTTTAGTTTATTCGGAGAAGGGAAATTTGCATATCTACGAGGAAACTAGCAAGAATGAACCCGAGTTTTTGATATATCGCTGAAAATGAACCTAGAACAAAGAAGGTAACTGAAAATGAAGTTGGCCAAGATTTAGGTGATTCGACCATCAAAATTCTTTTACCATTTTATTTTAAGTCGTAATTAGTGATCTTGTAGCGGTTTGATTAGTCATCCCAGCTTGTCTCCATGCTTCTAACCTTGTGTTTGATTTGTTTTATGAGGTGAAGATTTTTAATTTATCTTTCTAAGGAAGTTTGATATATTGCTTCAACAAACCTTAAGAAATTCATGAATTTTTGTGGTGTCTTCTTTTAGAAAATGAATTGAATATAGGGATTTTTTAATTTTTTAATAGTACGTAGTTGCTATTAATCAAAAACAGGATGTGTGGGATGGTTATGGTTTTTGAGTTCTTTGCTGAAAATGAACCTATAACAAAGAAGGTAACTGAAAATGAAGTTGGCCAAGATTTAGGTGATTCGACCTTCAAAATTCTTTTACCATTTTATTTTAAGTCGTAATTAGTGATCTTGTAGCGGTTTGATTAGTCATCCCAGCTTGTCTCCATGCTTTAGTTGATAAAATTGTTATATTGGCCTTTTGTGCCTCCATTTATCTTATTTGGTGGGTAAGGAACATGAGAAGGTTCTAAAACGACAAGAGGCTTCTTTCAAAACTCGTTACAGACATGTTTTTTGATGTTAAATGTTGCTCTCTGTAGCTTCTCTTGGTGAATGCCATTTAAAATTGGGTTGTTTTGATAGCTTTGCATTGGGATATTAAGCTGATATGAGAACCTAAAGTTGTTGATTGGATTGCATGGAATTCCCCCTTCTGGATTAAGTTGGCTGTGGATGATTCCTATTTGCAGAACAAAGCCTGACTTTGGGGTTATTTTGTGTCATATGTTGGCATCCCATCCTAGCCTTTTGTAAGGAGCTATGCCGTTGTCTTCTCTCTCTACGTTGAAATGAAGTGTCTACTATTTGATCACTTGGATTCCCAAGTCATCGTTAAGATAACTTCTAGGTCCCATAGATGTCAATGGTGTGTTCATCCAACAGTGACTAATATTTGGTCCCTCTTGAACTTGTTAGCAGCTGGTTCATTGACCATCAATATCGTGAAGCTTATCAAGTTATTGATTGTTTAGTGAGTTCTTTGAACATCAGTTTCAATCTTTTCTCGTTATGAGATCCCTGAGGAGCTAATGATTGTTATTGTTGAGGATGGCTGTAGTGAAAAATTTTGTAGTGTGTAATCTTTTCCTTGTCCAGTTTGCTTAATAAAATCCTTCCTTTCTCATAAAAATAGAAGTGTAGGTGAGATGAAAATTATGAGTATCCTATTGTAGCTCTTACACAAGTAGGAAGAGAGACAATGAGGATTGAAAGCCAAGAGATATCATTGAATGAAAAACTCAGGTAGTTATCTGCTTAATTATTCACAAGGATGAATAAGATATGATGTCAATCATAGGATTAAAGTATGTTCGGTTAAGGGGGGAAGCACTTTAAAAGTAATATATGTCATATGATTAGCACATCCTGTTAAAATTGGAAGAAATTTTATCAGGCCACTATTTGGATAGTCACGTTTTACTGAAGATAATGTTTGGCAATAAAGAGGAAGAGAAGACCTTAAATAACATGAATCAATATAATTAAGAAAAGTATAACTGCTGGCACAATAATTGTAGACTTATCCGTTGATAAAGCAAAGTGAAGCAACCAGATTCATGTAGCGGACTTAGGTTGTCTTTTGATTCAAAAACAATGATACAATCCGAAAAAAAATTTCTGAAAATGACTTTTTATCATTTTCTGAAAACAGGGTTTTTTCTCTTTTTGAGTAAAATTCTTAAAGTTGTTTTCAAATTCAACAAACCATATGCATTTTACATGTATTTAGATTTTTAGATGTAGAAAATTGTATAAAGTCATGAACTAAATAGAGCCTTAGCTACTTGTTCAATTGAGTGAGTTTTTTCAAAGGCTAATATACTTATAGGGAGCATCTTGTTGTAGTTCATTTTTATCTTGTTTTTTAGCATTGAATTAGAGTTGAACCGCTTAGCAAAGTGAATTGAGATTCACTTCATTAAATCACATGATTAATATGAGCTACGCCCGTTGACGATGATCCAGCACCATCTGTCGAGCAAGTTGTTCAGGTGCCTTTGCAGCAGTATACAAGAGATCACTTACGGCGCAATAAACGACGTAAATGGCCAATATGTGGCACAGATTGACAACTTGTTTCTCATTTAAACATGTATATGTTTTGATAATGTTGTACTCAACATGTATGTATACTTGCTACTTCAATTCAATAAATTTTTTTAAACAAAATTACCTTGTATATGTTTAGTAATAGCTTTGATTTTTCATTTAAACTTGAATTCGGGATGGGGGTCCAAAAATTCAACCGGGCATGGCAATGGGATTCCGTCGACTCTGGGGGATCGGGGGAGGATAGTGGGACGTGGTGAAAGTGGTCGGGTTGAAAAAAACCACGTGGTTTGGATTCGGTGAGGCCGAACAGTTTAGTAATAGCTTTGATTTTTCATTTATACTCGAATTCGGGATGGGGGTCCAAAAATTCAACCGGGCATGGGAATGGGATTCCGTCGACTCAGGGGGATCGGGGGAGGATAGTGGGACGTGGTGAAAGTGGTCGGGTTGAAAAAACCACGTGGTTTGGATTCGGTGAGGCCGAACTGTTTAGTAATAGCTTTGATTTTTCATTTATACATGAATTCGGGATGGGGGTTCAAAAATTCAACCGGGCATGAGATTGGGATTCCGTCGACTTCGGGGGATCGGGGGAGGATAGTGGGATGTGGTAAAAGTGGCCGGGTTGAAAAAAACCACGTGGTTTGGATTCGGTGAGGCCGAACAGTTTAGTAATAGCTTTGATTTTTCATTTATACTTGAATTCGGGATGGGGGTCCAAAAACTCAATCGAGCATGGGAATGGGTTTCCGTCAACTCCGGGGGATCGGGGGAGGATGGTGGGACGTGGTGAAAGTGGTCGGGTTGAAAAAAACCACGTGGTTTGGATTCAGTGAGGCCGAACAGTTTAGTAATAGCTTTGAATTTTCATTTAAACTTAAATTCGGGATGGGGGTCCAAAAATTCAACCGGGCATGGGAATGGGATTTCGTCGACTCCGGCGGATCGGGGGAGGATAGTGGGACGTGGTGAAAGTGGTCGGGTTGAAAAAAACCACGTGGTTTGGATTCGGTGAGGCCGAAAAGTTTAGTAATAGCTTTGATTTTTCATTTATACTCGAATTCGGGATGAGGGTCCAAAAAATCAACAGGGCATGGGATTGGGATTCCGTCGACTCCGGGGAATCGGGGGAGGATAGTGGGACGTGGTGAAAGTGGTTAGGTTGAAAAAAACTACGTGGTTTGGATTCGGTGAGGCCGAACAGTTTAGTAATAGCTTTGATTTTTCATTTATACTTGAATTCGGGATGGGGGTCCAAAAACTCAATCGAGCATGGGAATGGGTTTCCGTCGACTCCGGGGGATCGAGGGAGGATGGTGGGACGTGGTGAAAGTGGTCGGGTTGAAAAAAACCACGTGGTTTGGATTCAGTGAGGCCGAACAGTTTAGTAATAGCTTTGAATTTTCATTTAAACTTAAATTCGGGATGGGGGTCCAAAAATTCAACCGGGCATGGGAATGGGATTTCGTCGACTCCGGCGGATCGGGGGAGGATAGTGGGACGTGGTGAAAGTGGTCGGGTTGAAAAAACCCACGTGGTTTGGATTCGGTGAGGCCGAAAATTTTAGTAATAGCTTTAATTTTTCATTTATACTTGAATTCGGGGTGGGGGTCCAAAAATTCAACCGGGCATGGGAATGGGATTCCGTCGACTCCGGGGGATCGGGGGAGGATAGTGGGACGTGGTGAAAGTGGTCGGGTTGAAAAAAACCACGTGGTTTGGATTCGGTGAGGCCGAATAGTTTAGTAATAGCTTTGATTTTTCATTTATACTTGAATTCGGGATGAGGGTCCAAAAAATCAACAGGGCATGGGATTGGGATTCCGTCGACTCCGGGGGATCGGGGGAGGATAGTGGGACATGGTGAATGTGGTCAGGTTGAAAAAAACTACGTGGTTTGGATTCGGTGAGGCCGAACAGTTTAGTAATAGCTTTGATTTTTCATTTATACTTGAATTCGGGATGGGGGTTCAAAAATTCAACCGGACATGGGAATGGGTTTCCGTCGACTCCGGGGGATCGGGGGAGGATAGTGGGACGTGGTGAAAGTGGTCGAGTTGAAAAAAACCACGTGGTTTGGATTCAGTGAGGCCGAACAATTTAGTAATAGCTTTGATTTTTCATTTAAACTTCAATTCGGGATGGGTGTCCAAAAATTCAACCGGGCATGGGAATGGGATTTCGTCGACTCCCGCGGATCGGGGGAGGATAGTTGGACGTGGTGAAAGTGGTCGGGTTGAAAAAAACCACGTGGTTTGGATTCGGTGAGGCCGAAAAGTTTAGTAATAGCTTTGATTTTTCATTTATACTTGAATTCGGGATGGGGGTCCAAAAATTCAACCGGGCATGAGAACGGGATTCCGTCGAGTCCAGGGATCGGGGGAGGATAGTTGGATGTGGTGAAAGTGGTCGGGTTGAAAAAAACCACGTGGTTTGGATTCGGTGAGGCCGAACAATTTAATAATAGCTTTGATTTTTCATTTAAACTTGAATTCGGGATGAGGTCCAAAAATTCAACCGGGCATGGGAACGGGATTCCGTCGAGTCCGGGGGATCGGGGGAGGATAGTTGGATGTGGTGAAAGTGGTCGGATTGAAAAAAACCACGTGGTTTGGATTCGGTGAGGCCCAACAATTTAATAATAGTTTTGATTTTTCATTTATACTTGAATTCGGGATGGGGGTCCAAAAATTCAACCGGGCATGAGAATGAGATTCCATCGACTCCGGGGGATCGGGAGAAGATAGTGGGACGTGCTGAAAGTGGTACTTGAGTGACACAAGTACAAAAAAAAATTAAAAAAAAATTAAGAATGGAAGACGTCTTTTCAAAAGACACCTTACCTTCACTTAAAAAATGTTACCTCCGCGCCGACGTGACATTTGTTTGGCGCGCTGACTGTGCGATGACTGTGCTATGAACAGTAAAGTAGGGCAATCCTGGCAATATTTTTATATGGATTTTATTTGTAATTTTTTTTTTGAAGGGTAATCATGTCAAAAGCCCTGTCTGCACGTCTAGTTTAGTTCTCTCTTTTTGGACTGATACACCAATTGAAACTCAAAGTAAAACTCAAACCACCACATCCATAGGATTAAAGGGAGTTACACAATACACAAGTATCTCTGTGTGATCCAACATATGCGGAGTTTTTGAGTATCTACTTTAAATTTCAAGTGGTGTGCATTTAACATTTTTTTTTTTTTTCATGATAGATAGTTTTTTATGGGCTTCTTGATAACAAGTCCACAAAGTGGTGGCAATCTTGGCTGCTTTAGAGCTATTTGAGTTACAAATTAAACAACTCGTAAGGGTACAACATCTTCTTTTTTTTTAGGTCACCTATCGAGAGGCCCACCCCACTAGTTTCTTGGGGCACAGCCACAAACACTCTAGGACGCATTGTATGAGTTGGGAGTGTCGAACTTAAAATCTAATTAATTAGATCTTTATGCCCTTCAATTCCGCAACTAGCCCAAAGGTGCGACATCCAGAATTGTTAATTACATTAAATACTATTATAGGGCGTGTCAATAGAATATGTATATAATATAAATCTCAATATGAGTATTACATGATGTGATGGTCATTATATTTTAATTTCTTGTTATATACATGCATAATTAATTATGTTCTAAGAAATTGCCAAAAACGAAATTATTCATATAAAAGTATAGATATTTTTCTTTACAATAATATTTGATTCTTTTTTTTTTTTTTTGGGGAAAAATTGCAGGAAAAGATTTTCAATGTGTGGTTAAGGATTTTTCATTTGCGAAATTCAGTGGTTGATAAAAGGATTAGAGTCCAAAAGATTAAACAGGAAATTAAAATGGTGCTCATTGTTAGTGACGAAATTCATGTACTTGAAGAATGGGCCAAGATTGAAAAAAGAAATACAGAAGCCGTAGGAAAACTGTCAAGAAGTTTATCCGCTTTAGCTACCAGACTCCCCTTAGTACATTGTGCCAAGGTATATATATATTAATAATGCAATATTCCATATATATATATATATATATATATATATGGACGTGCATGCGTGCTCTAATTATAAGTTACACACAGTAATCAATTACTTATGTTTTAATTAGTCTGATTTAATTTCCTTAATTATTTGGATTTAAGGGGAATACAATATCGGTTTATCAAGCCATGGGAGCAGCTATGGATGTTATGGAAGCTATAGAAACGACTATCTCGATGTTCTATTTGCAGGTTGGTTTGTTTATCTTTCTCTCTTTTTTTTTTAAGAAAAATATTTAATGTATATATACTCTAAAATTTCCATTTTTCTAAATTTAAACTCACACATCGATCATTTTAGGAAATGATATATAAGTTTATATTTTATATATGAATCGTCCTTATAAATATATATATAAGTGTGATTTTATGTAATTGATTTTATAAATTAAACCATCATCTCAACTAAATTAAGCCATGCTCGGCAGGTGGGGAGAACAGCTCCATTGCTTAAAGAGCTTGTAAGGACTCTAGCACAAGAAAAAGAAGGTTTGGTGGAATTAGGGAAGACAACAACATTGGTTGCTGCATTGCAGGTTGGTATTAACACTCAATTAATTTGCAGGTCGTTAGCAATTATATCCATTTTTGCCACATCAAATTCTTGTAAAGGATTTCAATTTTTTTTTTTTCTTTCTTTCAATTCTACTCTATGGAAAGATCAGGATTTTGGTAGTATTATATTTGATTTAATTTCCATCAGTAGTACTTCACTGTCAAGCTTAATTTTAACTGATAATTTATCTCTTATATAAACAGTTACAGGAACAAAGCCTAAAAGCATTTCTGATTCAATCAGCACGATGAGAGAATAATCATGCATGGAGAAATAACTGGCAGCCAGCGCTGCTGCAGACTCCTTAATTTCTTTGTAATCACAAATTAACACGATTTAAGTTGCAATAATATGAAGCTAATACTGGTACATTAACTAATTGTTCTCTCTAATAAAGGAAGGTTCAAACAGTGCCATATCTTAGTTGTAAATGTATTTGAATACCATCACTTAATATTTCATAACCCTTAAATTATGGAAGTCATGACTTTTTAACTTCTTCATATTTCATCAAGTTCATAACTTACAATCTATTATATTATCTTTGTAACCACCAATTTTATTTATATGTTGTAAATGTAATTTAACTCCTTTCATTAAGGCCAAGAGCCTATATAAAGGGATGCTTAAATTGTAAGGAAAATGCACAAGATATGTACACAAATCTAGTACAAGTATAAATCAACAAGAGAATAAAATTTTTATCTAATTTCTCTATTTCTTCTTTAAAGCATGTCTCATTTTATTTAATTATTTCTAGTACGTAGTTCACCTTTTATTCATCTCATTGGTGTTTTATATTCTCTTAGCGTCAGGTTCTTTCAAATTAAGCTTTTGAAAGCTTCATTTATCCTTCCAGGGCCGGTCCTGACTATTTTGGGGCCTGAGATGAGGTAAATAAAATGGGTTCCTTTTATATATTAATAAATAATTTTTTTTATAAATATCATGAAAACATTAAAAGTCACAAAATCAATATAATAAAATCACAAAATTAATACAATAAAATTATAAAATCAACACAAATAGAAAATTATTTCAAATTTAACACAAATATCCGAGAGTAACATGTTTAAGAAAGCACCGGTCTACTATTCTAACAACTTTAACCTTATACTTATTGATAAAATTGTTCTATCTGATTCAAATACAAAATTAGCAAACCAAAAAATATGATTGAATTATAGTAGCTTTTCTTTAAAAAAAATAAAATAAATAAGGGTTGGCGGACAGAGATAATGGTTGGCAAATAGAGAAAAAAAATATAATTGAATTGTAGTATAGAAGTAGTTAAAAAATAAACATAAAATATAAACAAGTGACTGACGAACAGGGCGGAACAGGAACCAAAAAAAGAAGAAGTTGCAGGCTGGACAAGGCAAAATAAGAGGAAGAGGGAGTCGCTAATCACAGGATTGTCGTCGCCGAATTTCTTATTTAAAATCGCAGTTGTCTTTACACTTTCGGGTTTTCGATTGCGATAAAATTTTGGGTATAAACAGTAAGTAAAAAAAAGAATTAATTAAAAAGTTAAAAATGTATTAAGAAAAATAAATTAATAAATTAAAAATAAAATTAACCTATATATATATATATATATTGGTCCAGGGGGATGTGCGTAGGGATGGCAATTCAGGCGCCATTCGACCCCGCCTAGCCCTGTCCCACTGGGCCTAGGAATAATAGGGCTGGGCCGGGCCGACATTAAAAAACTTTGGCCCAAGCCGGGCCCAAAAAATATATGAACCAGGTCTTTGGACCGAGCATTTGGGCCACCAATGGAACCAAATACATATTTTAATGTTAGATTAATTACAATTAAATATAAAAATTTTGTTCAATAATTAAATAAAACATACAAATGATTATTTGATGGAAAATAATTATCCTACGTATATATCACATTTATTTAATTTATCTTAAATATGTGTTGATTCATTCTAATCATTAATATGAATGAGTTTATATATGCAGTTAGATAATGTGTTTTTTTCATAATTTTAGCCCAACCCATGCTATTATAATTTAGTTAAATTCATTATATATTTATATCTAGCCCTACATACTTTTAGAGAGTATATTTAATAAAATATACTTGGTAAAGTCTTTTTTTTATTTATTTTTATTTTTTTAGAGTATACTTAATAAAGCTGAAATGCTGCAAAATAAAAATGGTACAATATAATATAAAATGTATACATATATTCTTAATTAATTATATGTACTCTTTTTCGTATTATATTTTTTTTTTATAAGAAACGATCCAATTTATTATAAAAGGAGGAAGCTACCACACCCCCGACATAAGAGCCAGGATCAACAAAACAAACGGGCCATAACTACATCCAAAAACATCCTGATACCCCAACTCAAGATGCCCAACACAAGCAAGCCACTAGCATGGCCAAACCACTAGCACAACACCATCAGTGCACCAACAGTCCACCGACCCCACCTCACCCAAATAGAGAAACAAAATAGACACCTACCATACCAGACCACTAGCAAGCCAGGCCAAGGCACTAGCCAATCACCACCACCAAAAACCCCATTAGAAAGAAACCAACACCCATACCAGAAGAAGGACCTCACTCCCGTCTTGGTTCCACCTGACAATACATATGCTACCACCCCAACCACAGAACCAGAAACCTTTTTAAATCCAATGAAAACATTCAGGCCAATTTAACAGCCAATTAGAAAGTGAGAAGTCCGACACAAGGATGAAGCATGGACCCACAAGCTTTCAGTAAATTTAACATCCTCCCATAAGCAATCAATCAGTCTAGCCTTATCCATAATGATCTTGTTGTTCCGTTCTAGCCAAAGAAGCCAAAGAGTAGCAAAGGCAGCAATGATGCATGCTTCCTTTCCAACACTAAACATAAATCCCACATGGGGTAAAGACATACACTCCTCCACACTACTTGGCATGGCTAATCTCCCACCTGTAAAAAGCTTCCATCTGCTCCAGATCCCTCTAGAGAATAGGCAATGCACAAATACATGGTCTGGACTTTCACCATCTTGGAAACAAAAAATACAACAAGGTTTGTTGGGTTCAGCTTGAGCTTCCTCAGTTCTAGCTCTCACACTCCTAAACGGAGATGACAATGGAGAAGTAGCTGACTTACGAGCAGAAAAAATGTGTAGTTTCTTGGGTGCCATGTCAAAAAAAACTTATGTACATGGATTTTACAAGATTCTTAGGTAAAATACTAATTTCTAGGGATCAAAACGGTTTGATGTCAAACAAAGATTAAGATTCTACCTACGAGATTGAGTAAAAGATGCGAAAAAAATGCCGATAAAGGAAAAGCCAGTAGAGCACTGGAACGAAAGTATGTCTTCTCTACCGACTAAGCGTCCTAGGGCATCGAGTGAATGAAGAAGATGACTAAGTCATCTTATATATACCTCTACCCTAATGTTAAGCGTGCTTGCTCACGTGCCTTGTAAGATCAACATCCTACTTGTCGATGAGCGTCATGTTTCTTGCTCCAAAGCAACAATAGCATCCTAGAACGCTATTAGCGTCCTCCTGGACACTTATGCACTGATTTTTAATCAGATGCAACTGGTCATTCTTATATGATCTTATGGATGAATAATCAATTAAATTTCATAAATCATTCATTAACAGGTGAATCATGTAATCAAAAATATTTCATCACATAAAGTATACCTTGTTCATTTACCTTTCAAGGCACTGCAAAATTCTCGATCTGTGCACTTTGCTTGTTGAAGCAGCTGAAATACTTCTTGATATTTATTCTCCAAGTTGACTTCCTCCTTGGTACATCATTAAGTAATCTTTCACCCTGTACCAATGTTCTTGTTGTGCTTGTAGAAGATTATTGAGGAATCATCATTTGAACTTCTTCATTAGCAAGCTCACTTCTGTCTCTACTTGGCAGATTTTCGAGCATATCCTCTCTCTCTGATGACATTTCTAATCCGCTCAAAACATAATCAATTTCTTCAAAATTGATTTCAATGGCTTTGAAAACTCTTTTAAAAATTCTACTTTGTATTTCCATTTTTCAGGAAAATTGTTTAGAAAGTATTGCACTAAAGTAGAATGAGAGATGGATTTTCCAAATTGTTCAAGTTCATTAACCAAACCTTTAAATCGTTGGAGATTATCATGGACTGACTCATTTTCTAGGATTTTAAAGTGGATGAGTGATTCTTCCAACACTCTAACTTGATTCCTAGTCTCATTTCTTCCTTCTATGGCTTTCAAACGATCACAAAACTCTTTTAGGTTCATTTACCATGGATCAACTGTTTCAACTAATGTAATTAGCTTTTCATTCCATTTCTTTGGAAGCTTGTCACTAAAACATACTATGGTTATTCCTATAGTTAACTCCTTACCGAGTTTCTTCATTCCACCAAGGATGGATTGATATATCTCACATGCTATGTCTAAGGATTCATCTTCATTAATTTGAAAATTATCAAATAGCCTAACATAATCCTTGTATTTTTCATCTTGGTTCATCACCTTTTCTCCATGAAGTGATTTGAGAGTTTCCCAAAATCTCTTTAGCACTTTCAAGATGAACAATCTTTTATACCTCTTCTTCCGGTAGACTGCAGTACAATGCATAAACAACTTGAGAGTTGTATCTATCATTGAGTCTCTCTTCATCTGTCCATAACTCAATAGGTTTGTGGGGCATGGTGTAATTATCTACAACCATTTCCCACAGAATGGTGTTTTGAGATCGAAGAAAAGTTATCATCCTTTTCACCCAATCCTTGAAGTAGTTTTTATTGAATATGGGTGGTCTGTCTAAGGGTTGACCTATTTCCATGACTGTGTTCCTGGACATTGCCATCGATGTCATAGAAATTGTGAGATTTCTTTGAAGAGCAACACTGCTCTGATACCACTTTTTGGCCCAGGTATGTCCAAGAGGGGGGTGAATTGGACACTTAGATAATTAAAATTAATCTAATGACAAATAATAAAGTGTGATAAAGTAAATCAATTGACACAATCAATTTATAGTTATTCGACTACTTGCCTACCTCTACTCCCTAACCTCCTCAGTTAGGATTTTCAAACTTCTTCACTAAGGGATTCTCTTACGGGTGAGAACCAAACTATTACAACTTTTTCTCAACTTCCAAGTGTAAGAACCACCGTTACACTACTCAACTTACAGGCTTGAGAGCAACCAAAACCTCTCGACTTACAAGCTAGAAAACTACCTATCTCAACTTTTGGGTGTGAGACTAACCTAAAACCTTCTCAACTTACAGGCTTGAGAATGACCACTTCGTTGAACAAACAAAGATAAGTATTCATCAGTTTGTATAACTACTGTTACAACTCGATACAGTATACAAGATATGAAATAAAATACAGTTGTATCCTATGAACTATCTCTCAAATTTCTCTTTCAGCAAGAATGATATGAGTTTAAAATCGTGTTGAAAATTTAAGTAAAAATAGTTCAATAAACTTCAAATAGATTTTCAATGAAAGATGTAAGCTAAGCTCAATATAAAAATCCTTTAAATAAAACTTGTTTCAAAGATAACACTCTGAAAACTAAAACAGTTTTGAACTTTGAAATCAATTTAAAAATTCGACTAACTTTCAATAGTATTGGCTTTGTGAATTTTTTTTGTTTTGTTTTGAAGATACATAAATTTATAGACTTAATGAAGATAAAGTTGTTGAGCGTTTGATTTGAATTTCAAATTTGAACGTTTGCTCACAACGACCTTAATCTTTCATGAATATAGTATGTTCAGGTTTATTAGAAAAAGTTTGGTTTGATTCAGTATACATAAATAGGCAAAGTCTAGGAAGGCACGATTCATGTATCTGAAATGTCAGCAGTTGGATTTGCCATATTGCTTTTTGTATTTTTGACTAAAGTGTATTAGCGTACAGATTGGACCATTAGCGTCCTGGTTCACACTGAGTCAAAGACTTAAGTTCAGCTGACTTTGCTCTTTGAGCGTACTGATGATACATCAGCGTCCTGAGGCTCAAACAAACATTTAAAACTAGAGATCGATGAGGGCACTTATCAAGAAGTAGAGTCCTGCCGTTTTAAAAAACTATTTTAAGCATGAGGTTTTATAAAGGAGCTTCTAACGCGTTAGCGTTCTAAATAAATATTTTAAAACACAAATTTTTATAAGGGCGCTAATGCATCGTTAGCATTATGTTTTTAAATACTTTAAAAAACACTCAGAACTCGTTGAGCGCACAGACACGCGATCAACGTCCTGACATAGTGGTTGGGCTGATACACAAGGGCGCTCCACCACAGGAAGCGTCCTGATGGAAGTAGTAATTAAGTACCATCAGCGTCCAAACTTTTAGTCAGCGTCCTGATAGAACACTTAATTGATTTTCAAAATAAAATTTTAAACTTTTGAAACTTGATTAAATTAAACTTAGAAGATTTGAAAACTCAATGAAATATATTAGAAAAACATTTGAAAAAGATGCAAAAGTGAAAATATGCATGACTTGCTGAGAATTTGTTTGAGTGAAGGTTTTACGTCCTAGACGAACAAATTCCTCTTGGGTTTTGATCTTGATGATTTGGAGCGCATTGTGGTTCAGTGGCTACTCCAAGTGCGAAATCTAACCTCTTAAAGGGGAGGTTGCGAGTTTGACTTGGGGGGAGGCCCTTCACTATTCATGAATAGTGGGGGTAAATGATCAAGTCCGTTACTAGGGCCCTGTTGGGTATCACGAATTCAGCTAGATGTGACAATATTATGTGGTACTATGGCTAGGCGTTTGCCCCGAGGGGGTGCTCCCACACCTGGGTAGGGGGCACACTGTGCAACCCAAGGTGTGACCTGATTGAAACACTTAACAAGATCATTAGATACACAAGTGAGTTGTTTGGAATCATCAAAACGTTCACATCATGGGGTTCCATGAAACAACTGGTACATGCATTAGTAGTACTATAAATCTGTCACGACCCACAACCAGTGACGTCATGATCGGCACGAAACCCCCAGGGTATATTTTCCCTCGATACACCCGGCGTCCCGTCAGCCTAATTTAAACAACCTAATGAACACATATATCCCATATAAGCATCAATCTAAATGGACATAATCAAATCATTAAGATAATTACATTCTCAAATTGACAACCATAAAACTCCATAAGTCCACAATAGTCAAATATACAAAACCATACCTAAGCATAAGTACATCCCATCTGTGTGTTAAGTATAAATACAGTAAGTGTTATTAAGTACATATTTACCAAAATACAAAAATGTACAAAGTCACCTACGTCACCAAAAATACGGGAAATGCTCCGCAGTCAAGCTTTCTCCTTCCTTTTCCTATCAGAACCTGAAATGATAAGAATGAGGAGTGAGCTACAACAAGCTCAGTGAATGTTTTCTACAAGTGGTAATATACATGCATCTAGATAAAACATGGCAGGATCATCAAAATAATTTAAATAACATGGTGATATACAAGATTACATACATGCCAAATATAATGCATCATGTCAATACCCAAGACAATGCATATCATTTTTTCCAAACATGCCAATGCAATCCTAAACACCTCCTGAGCAAGGGCGATCAAAGGCTAGGGTTCGCGACACTCAGCGCCTGATCCGACCAAACAATACTCATATTCTAATAGGATTCCCGGGGTTGTATAACTAATAGAATCTGCCCACCAAGACAAGTATCATGTCTAGGCGATGCTATCTCCATAAGCCATAAAATCCTCTGCAAGGTCCACAACTGGGGATCACCGCTAGAATTACGAGATTTCCCAAAGAAAATCCTAACTAGGAGACCAAAACCCAATTGCTAACCCAATCAGACTATGCTCAAATTCATTTCATGAAACATTAAATCATGCATAACACATATATATTAATGCAAAACATTTTATATAATATAATGCCAGATATATAGAATCCAAATGTAAGAAACACTCACAAATGATTGGCTAGACTTATCCAATCAATATGAGTACTAGGATGCCACCAAAACACTCCTATGCACCTCAACCTCCAATTGGCTTAATTGGGACACTTGGATAAATCACAAACCCTGCATATGCATAGGCTCATTCATCATTAAAATCAATCCAAATGCATGACATTCAACCATGAATAACCCCAATTCAATAGCAAATTTAAGACTCTAAAATGGTTGCACCAATGAGCTAACCCATATAGCTCAATCAACCCATTTTACATCTAATTAAATCACATTCAACCCAAAAGAATGCATAAGGTTGATTCCCATGATCCAACCATCATAATACAATGCATTCAATCATAATTAGGGTCAATTAGACAAATGCCCATCTCAATTTCATCAATTGACTTGGTCTAGGTCAAAATTATCAAATTTGGGAAAATTCTCAAATTTGGGAAAATTTTCAAATTTGGGAAAATTTTCAAATTTGGGAAAATTCCCAAATTCATGGCCTAAGCCAAATTTGCACTACACCTAGGTTTTTCAACATTCAAAATAAATAAATTGAGCCATCAGTCATCCACATTAACCCATTTAATCAACATAGATGACATGCAATTTGAATGGAAAACCCTAAGTCCATAACCTAGGTTTAGGTCAAATACACACAACCCTACCAATTTCTTGCTAGAAATTGGGGGTTTCACCATTAATGGGTTCCCAACACCCTCTAATCACACATATATAACATGCAAGACCTAACTCCAATATGTGATCTTCCACCACCCCATTAAAATCCGAGATTCAAGTATGGAAAACACTCATTGGGTGTAGGTTTAGGTCAAGGAAGCCATTACTATCATTTACAAGCTCATATTAGCACATGCAAACCAAACCCTAACCTGGTTCTACACAAAAACGTGGCCCATAGCAAAATATACACCATTCAAAAGCTTGCAAACATCAATGAAGGTATTCTAATGAAAGAAAATGGAAAAATTATACCTTAGATCAAGATTTGGGTGCAAACCCCTTTGGAAGGCACCCTCTTCTCCTTCTCCTTCTCCCTTTTTGTCACACCCCAGTACACAACACACCGCAGTGTCTAGTACCCCCGGGATGTGATGGGTACGCATACCCCAGCCATTACGATCCATAATATTGTTATACCTCAATACACAACCCGCACACAGCGTCTAGTATCCCCGAGATTTTTTGTCCACGCTATTCACTATTCATGAATAGTGCAAGGCTTCCCCCAGATTCGACTTGGGGGGAGGCCCCCTTTGTGGACAAAAAACCTCGGGGATACTAGACGTTGTGTGCGGGCTGTGTATTGAGGTATAACAATATTATGTGGTATATAATGGCTGGAGTACGCTCTGCGGGGGTACTCATCACGTCCCGGGGGTACTAGACACTGCGGTGTGCTGTGTACTGGGGTGTGACACTTTTTTTCCTTCTCTTTCCCTTCAATTTGGTGTAAAATGGACAAGAAATGAGTGTTGGTTGCTTAAATGCGAGTGCTTGGGCCCACACATAAAAATACACTTAAATAAAAAAAATAGTTTCCCTATTGCAATTACTTTCACTTAGATAATCAATTTCTTGCAAACGACCCATCAATGTAACATCGTAACCGGTCAAAAGTTTTATGAGTCATTTACTAGCCTTCTGGTAAAATTTCAGCTCAATCCAACGGTGGGAATGTGAGACCCAATAGTTTGATCAAAATTGCGCAAAAAAATTTACAAATCTAAGAAGCAGTGTTTGGAATCTTATACCTCATAGTAGACAACTCTGATCAAGATCTTCACTGTCCATAATTAAGATCTATCAGAGAGAAGAATCGGTAAAAATTTCAGCTCAATCGAACCACGGATCTAGAAGATCAAACATTGATGTAATCAGTGACAAAAATTTCTTCCTTCATGGAGCGAGCTCCACTAGTCCAAAACACCGCTTTCGACATGTTTCGACGCCAAACGGGTCTCCGATCATTCCGAAACTTTATGCACACATTAAACAACTTAAAAGCATGCAAAAACGCTTGAACTAACACACATCAAAGCATCAAATATGTATACGTACGCGTATATGGGTACTCTACAGGTCATGATGACATCATCCTAAGGTACGGGAGTTACAAAATCACATTAATATAAATTGTAGTTTAATTAATACACAATATAATGCATCCCTAAATAAACCAAAGTTTTTTACAGAATATCATGGAGAGAACCATCTCAAATATCAACATAAGAATAAAAATATGCACTGCATAGAAGATAGGCATGGGCAAAAAAACTCACCTAAATAATCCAAAGAATTATATATAAACAAAACTTAAGTTAGAAAAAACAATTACAAATCTATTATATATATAAAAAAAATTGTAATTGTTTTTTCTAACTTAAGTTATGTTTATATATATGGATTATTTATGTGAGTTTTTCAGCCCATGCCTATCTTCTATGCAGTGCATATTACTATTCTTATGTTGATCTTTGAGATAGTTCTCTTCATGATATTTTGTAAAAAAATTTGGTTAATTTAGGGATGCATTATATTATGTATTAACAACTATGTTTGGCGAGGAGGATGATCGTCTTTGTCCGGTGAATGCAGGTTCGTAGGTACGCCCGTTACATTTTAATGTAGATGGTAATATCGTGTTTTCCACTAATAACCTTGTTGCTTTCTCTTTTCCTAGTCATGACGTTGTTTCTCAGTGCCCTATTAATGACCCTAACCTTGCTCATACCAAAATCCTATGTGCTCAATCGACCCAAATTCATGAAAGTGATAACACTGAGCCTAATCAAGACATTGTTGTAATGTTGGCTGGCGCCATCTTGTTGGCTTTGGATGAGAATGAAAATAACAGTTGTGTTAAGTCAAGTGGTAGTGGAACAGGGGTTGGCAGTGGTGTTGATCCAAATGATCTTGCAGACACAATGAAGTCGTTTGATCAGGTTCTCCAAAAATCTAGTATTTTAGTGAGGAAAAGAACCATTCGTAAGTCTGATTCAAATACTCAGTCGGATGACGACATCACAATCCAAACCATTGCAAACAATATCAAAGCTTCAAAAAGGAATCCTGGGGTTAAAAAATGAATATTCTTTCCAAGAACATTAGAGGGTGTGATTCAAGTAAGGAAATATGCCTTATTAGGAGAACCTTAGGCTTGGCAAAGCGTGAAATCTTAATTATTCAAGAAACTAAATTGGAAGTGACAGATAGGCGAGTAATTTCACAATTGTGGGGTTCGAGATTCAAAAGCTAGGTCTAACTTCCTGCTAGTGGCTCTGCGGGTGTCATTGCCATTGCGTAGGACTCTAGGGCGGTGACTGTGGTTGACAATTTGATTGGGAAATTTTCAGCCTCTATTCAAATCAGAGGAATTGGGAGTAAATCCTAGAGGTTGACTGGTATTTATGAACCATCTGACTATTCTGTTAGAGAGAGGTTTTCGGATGAGATTGTGGGTCCTAGTGTCCTTTGTGGTGACAAATGGTGATTAGGTGGTGACTTCAACACGGTGAGGAACTTGAGCGAGAAGATTAACAGTTTCAAGGTGACTACCAATATGCATATGTTCGATGTGCTTATTGGGGAGTTGAATTTGAAGGATTCGCCTTTCTTGAATGCTCGAGTCACTTGGTCCAATTTTTGTGAGACTCTCATTTGTTGTAGATTGGACAAATTTCTTTTCATTGTGGGGTGGGAAGCGTTGATTCCACAGTGCAGGCAAGAAGCCCTTCCAAGGGTGATTTCTGATCACTGTCCCATTGTTTTGGAGCCTTCTGTGCTCCAATGGGGCCCATCTCATTTTTGTTTTGAGAATACCTAGCTTGATCACCATGATTTTCCTCAGTTGGTAAGTCTAGGGTGGAGTGAGGTCTTTGCTTATGGTCATGAAGGCCATTTATAATCAAATTAGTCGAGATTAAGAAAATTCTTAAATGATGAAATAAGGAAGTCTTCGGGATAGTTGCCACAAAGAAGAAAGATCTTGAAGACTTAATCAGGTGTTTGGATTTCTTGGAAGGTCACAACGAGCTTAATTCTGAGATGTCTGCAATCAGGATGAGGGCGAAGTCTGAGCTGGCTGATATTTGCAAGAAGGAGGCTAGAATGGCGGGACAAAGAGCCAAGATTCAGTAGATTAAAGAGGGAGATGCAAACTCTCAATTCTTCCATCAAGTCCTTAGTAATAGGAGATCTAAATGCTTCATATCAAAGGCTGAGAAAGATGATGGTTCCTGGTGGAGGATGAGGAGGGTATTACTAAGGTGTTCGTTCAACATTTTTCCAATGTTTTTTCGTCACATCGAGAGGGATGTTGGGAAATTGATGGCATTAGTTGGAACCCAATTGGTGAAGCAGAGTCTAGTTGGTTGGAAATACCTTGTGATGAAGAGGAAGTCAGCAGGGCAATATTCTGTTGCAATGGCAACAAAACGCCAGGTCCAGACAGTTTCACTATGGATTTTTACCAGAGTTCTTGGGAGACTATTAAATATGACCTCATGAGAACTATGCATGATTTTTATAGAAGTGGAGTGGTCAATGTTAAGACAAATGAAACTTTTCTCTCTCATTCCAAAGAAAAGAGATTCATGGCATCCAAAGGCGTACCACCCCATTAGTTTAGTTACTAGCCTTTACAAAATCATTTCCAAAACCCTTTCTCCAAGACTTCGGACGGTTCATCACAACACCATTAATGATTCACAATTTGCATTCGTCCACGAGTGTCAAATTCTTTATGTTATCCTTGTGGCTAATGAAGCAGTGGAGGATTATAGAGTCAGAGGTCATTGAGGTGTTATCTTCAAAGCTAATTTTGAAAAGGCTTACGATTATGTTGAATGAAAGTTTCTTAATTATGTAATGGGAAAAAAGAACTCTGGGCGAAGATGGCACCACTGGATTAGTGGGTGTTTAAGGTCGGTGTCCTATTCAATTATTATTAATGGTAAAGTGTCTAGGAAATTTGTTGCACAAAGAGGTCTTCGGTAAGGTGATCCTATGTCCCCATTCCTATTCACTATTGTGGCTGATGTGCTATGCTAGATGATGTCAAAGGTTTGCTCTTCTTCTGTGATTACGGGTTTTTGATTAGAAAGGCTAGGGTTGAGGTTTCCCATCTCATGTTTATAGACGATACTTTTTTTCTTCTTAATGGAGAGGAGGTAATGTGGCGATTGCTATAACTATGTTGCAGTGTTTTGCTCTTTCTCTGGCCTCAGGATTAACATGTCGAAGAGTTAATTGGCTGGGATTAATATTGATAATGACCTAATGGTCTGACTGACTGACAAAATTGGTTGTTTTACCAGTTAATTGCCATCCCACTATCTTGGCATGCCCTTGGTTGGTAATCTACTGTGTCAAAGATTTTGGGACCCGGTGATTACTAAGGTTACTCATAGATTAGAAGGGTGGAAAAAAGGGTTTTTTTCAAGAGGGGGAATACTTGCTCTCATTAACTCTATGTTATCTGTTATTCCTTCCTACTATTTATCGTTGTTCAAAATTCCTGTCGTAGTTGCTAAAAGAATTGAGCAAACCTTAAAAGCCTTCTTACGGGAAGGAGCTGACATGAGTGGTGGCACGCATCTGATTAACTGGGAGACTGTCCAGAAGCCTATTGACAAAGGAGGTTTGGGGATGGAAACATTCTAGAGAGGAACAAAGCTCTTTGTGCTAAATGGGTGTGGAGGTATTACAAGGATAATCAGTCTTTGTGGGCGAAAGTTATCACTAGTAAATTTGGGGTCAATTGAGTTTTGTAGGAGAATTGTTCCAAACATTAGAGCCTCATTTAGAAGTCCCTGGAAGTTTGTGATCTCTTTGTTTCCTGATGTTTTTCCTCATCTTACTCCTGTGCTAGGAGATGGAGGTACTTTCTGATTTTGGGAGGATTGTTGATTAAATAATCGTCCCTTGGCTGAGATGCTCCCTAGACTTTATCATGTGTCACCATATCCAAACCTTCCCATAGCCCATTTTATTGCGATCCATGACCTCTTGAAGCCTATTCAATGGAACTTTTACCCCCTTACTAACCCCACGATCTGTCAACAAATTGAATTAGATGCTATGGTAAATTTATTAAGGCAAGTTAGATTGACCACTAGCCATGATAGATTTTCTTGGGCCCTTCACCGTTCTGGCCATTTGACTTGCAATTCCTTGTTTTAGTTTTTGATTGATGACCCTTCTTTTCCTTCTTTCCCTTTGGCCCCTTTGTTGTGGAAAGCTCTTAAACCATCTAAGGTAAAAATGTTTGGGTGGATCATAATCCATAATAAGCTTAACATGGGTGATGTTCTCCAAAGAAGGCTTCCTTTTTAAACTTTGCTTCCCCATTACTGTGTTTTGTGTTGTAACAATGTAGATAGTACAAATCATCAATTTTTCATATGCTTATTCTCTCTAACAATTTGGGAAGAATGGAAGTTTAGAATTGGAGAAAGGTTTGCCATCCCAACCTCAATTGTTGATTGCCTAACAATGGCTCATATAAGTGGTCTTAAAGGTAGTCAGATTAATATCTTGCGGTCTGCTATCTTTGCTACATTATGGAGGATTTGGTTGGAACGCAACCATCGAATTTTCGAAGGGGCTGCGAAGAATGTTGATGAGGTGTGGAATGATGTCGTTCTAATGGCAAGCTCTTGGCTGGTGGCATTTATAATTAATGGGGATTACTCTATTAATGATTGGGTGAGAAATTGGGGTGGTTGTTTTATGTAAGTTTGTTGTTGGTAGTGAGGGTGGTTGATTGTGTTTATTTTGTGTCCTCTTGTTCGTTAGAGCACCACTGGGCCTCTGTTTTGCTGTTGACCCTTTCTATTATTAATATATCTATTTGTTTATTCTCAAAAAAAAAAAAAAAAAAAAAACAGTACGACTCACCTAAATAATTCTTTTATTTCTCTCTAGCTAAAACAACAAAAGATACAACACAACCAATATCTTTTCTTTTCTTAATGGAACCAACAACGTAATTAAATAACAAACAGCGATGAGGCACTTGTACTAACTTTATTTTATTTTTTATTTTTCTTTTTTGTTCATTCTCTTCTTCTCATTTTTTTCTTCTTTTTCTTTTTTCTGTTCTCTTATTCTACCCACCAATTGGCATGTACACCCCTTACACTAACTTCTTTTAGTTCTTATTTTTCTTTTTATTTGTTCTCTTCTTCTACCCACCACTTGACAAGTAAGTTCCATCCATAATTAACCAAAGTTTTTTACAAAATATCATGAAGAGAAACATCTCAAATATCAACATAAGAATAACAATATGAACTGCATAGAACAATTCACCTAAATAATCCTGTTATTTCTTTCTAGCCGTATAGACCATAAAATAGCAAAAGATATTGCACAACTAGAAAGAACTCCCCTCC
Source organism: Paratinospora sagittata (assembly GCA_035771175.1). Lineage (NCBI taxonomy): Eukaryota > Viridiplantae > Streptophyta > Magnoliopsida > Ranunculales > Menispermaceae > Paratinospora > Paratinospora sagittata. Next base: position 26,259,162 of record CM069604.1, on the reverse strand, counting down.
CCTCCCCCTAAATGCCCCATCCCAACCAAAAAAAAAAGAGACCCAACAATTATTTTTTTGTTTCACTTATGCGCATCTTCTCCAACAGATCTTTTATTTTTCTCTTTCACTCACCCACTTCTTCACAATCTTAATTACACCAAGTGCTCCTCATTGTTTTAATTTTTTTATTTTATTTCTTAAAATTCTTCACCTCTTCAATATTATATTTTAGATTCCACTCTTTCTCTAATCCTTTGAACTCTGTTTTTTTTTTTTTTTTTCCATAGTTGTTCATTCACAAAACCAAGATGTATAGAAAAGAATATAAATTAATTCCTTTCCTTTTGATGTTACAGAAATAGAGAAAAAAGTAAGAAGAAGTTAAGGAAAGGAACCAACAGAATGCAAACTTATGTTGGAAAGCAAAGAGAAGAAATAAGTGATTATAAATTACTTCACAGATTTTTCAGAGGAAAACCACTTCACAGATAGTAAAAAAAAAAGTTCATAGATAGCAAAAAAAAAATAAAAAATCAATATCATTATAATGATCGTATATTTGGATATGAGCCCAAGGTTTAGAATACAACAAATCTCAAAATCACACCTACAGAGATTCATTAAAGAAACCATGCATGATGACTAAAACAACCAAAAAACACTTAATCTATTGCTGGAATGAAGAACGCCCAATGTTTGATTCACTTACCTGGAACGAAGGGACGTGAATCTGTGCTCCAATAAAATAATTACCACACGTACAAGTTGCAAAATAGAATAATCAATAAAATACTTGACATTTGCAATAAAATTCATTATTTAAAACAATATCTTATATCGGTCCTATAACACCGACTTGTACGCTTTAGCCATATGCGCCTCTACTTGCGTACCCATTCATCAAGCCTATATTATATGTTTCTACTGGGTTCCTGTTTCCGATGGTTAGTTGCCATGGGAGTCATTCAGACGTCCGACCTACGACGTCTCTACTGTGAGGGCATATCTTATCAATGGGGGTCTCCTAAACGTCCAGCCTATCTCCCCCTTTAGGCCACTCACTTAAACACATTATATCTGCCGATCTCCCCTCAACCAACCACATGGAAACAACCCATGAATAATGCATGCTATGTAATGCGTGTTCATGGCATTGTTGGACCAATGTCCCTTGTGGTTAGAATTCGATGGTGAATTTTGATGATTACAAATAACATGTTTACTTAACCTCAGTCTGTGTCTTTAAGTTTTAATCTTTTAAATATGATTACAAAGAATCAACCAAGAAGATGAGACAATCAAAGATGACTCAAAGCTTAAAGATGATGTTGTAATAGCTCAAAACCAACCTCATAGTCATCAATTGAAGATCTTGTAAAAGCCATTTTAGAGTTGGTCTTAGAATGTAAGATCTACTTTTGATTACTTTAGCAAAAGATTATTCCAATTCCTTAGAGTAATCATAATATTCTCCTAAAATGATTTGATTGCATAAAATGTTTTTCAAATACTTTAGAATGATTTTCAAAGTCTTTCGAATGATTTGATGTCTTAAGCATTTAATTTGAAATCATTAGGACATAGTTGAAGTGCCTTTGTGGTTTAATTTGAAAAATCTTCAATTTTTCAAAAGGCCTTCAGCACGCTATAGGGTCCTATAGCTCGTTGTTCCCATGTCTGGAAATTTCAGAATTTCTGTCTGTTTATGTTATAGCCTGCTATACCTTTTTATAGTGCGCTATTTGTTCATCTCAGAAATTCTCAACTTTTCATAGCTTAAGTTATAGCTCACTATAACTACATGAGCAGGAGTTGGAGTTGGTGGTGGAGTGATAACCCTTGGAACAACTTCATCCTATGCATCTTCATAGAATGAGAGAAAATCAAAATCTTTATAGTGAACAGTCTAGTCCCATGATGCTTCTTCATCAAAATCAACATCTCGGCTGATAACACCCTTCTTGGTGCTTGGATTGTAGAGCTTGTATCCTTTCGAACTTGAATAATAGCCGACGAAGATGTACTTCTCACTTTTGTCATCAAGCTTGGAACGATGCTGGTCAAGTACATGGGATAAACAATGCTGCCAAATACCCTCAAATGAGGCACACTTGGTTTGTGTCTGCTTCATGCTTGTTGTGGTGTTTGGTTCCAAACACTTTTTGTCGGACATCGATTTGACAGATACATCGCACATTCGATAGCTTCAGCCCAAAATTCTTTTGGCATGTCCTTGTTTTTCAACATGCTTCGAGCCATGTTGAAAATGAATTTTTCTTTCTTTTAGCAACGTTGTTTTGTTGAGGAGAGTATGGAGCCGTCAAAGGACGTCGGATTCCATGAGCTTCACAAAACTCATTGAATGCTTTTGATGTAAATTCTCTTATTCCGTCAGATCACAAGGATTTGATTTGGCAGCCACTTTCTTTTTCTACAAGTGCTTTGAATGAAAAACTTCAAACTTGTGACTTCTCCTTCACATAATAAACCCAAGTCTTGTGTCTATTATCATCAATGAACAAAAGAAAATAGTTATTCTTACCAAAAGAACTTGATTTGATCGGTCCACAAAGATCAGTATGAACAAGCTCTAGTGGTTCTTGGGCTCTTATTGTACTTTATTTGGGAAAGCTCTTTTTGGATTGCTTTCCAAACAAACATCCCTCACACAACTGCTCAGGGTGATAAAAAAAAAGGTAAACCTTCCACCATATTCTTTTTTGCCAATAACTTAAGTCCGCCAAAGTTTAAATTCCCAAGTCTTTAAAAATATGAAGTGAATGGTAAACCTTTCACTATGAAGTGAAAGAAACCCGATTTTTTTTATCATAATGAGTTTAGGACATCGTCAAATACATAGATTGACTTTAAAAATAGTTTTTGACAAGATTAAAGTATAATTGACAAGTTAAATACGTGTAAATCAATCGACTAAGCATATGATTGAGACATTCAAAACAGTACACGTAAAACAGTGAAACCATGCAAAGTTGGTAAATTCAATGCATGTTAAACACTGATAAAAATATGCATGATAAACAATTTTAACTAAGTGTGATTGCATAAATATCATACTAATGTGTGTGCATGCATGATTAATAATATAATAGTGTATATGCATGAGTATAATAAACTATATGTACGATTTTCGAAAAGATGCAAATAATATTGTGGTTGGAACATGTAAATGTTACTCTACAACATTAAGATTCTAAATAAGAAATATAACCATGAATCTCTTGAATCTTCGTACAATGTTGTTCTTTTCGCATGCTTTGACAGACTAGTTGAATCCATCTGATATCGCTAGTTAGTACTGAAACAACTACGCCGAAGAGATTAATGATCATATATATGTTGTTTGTAATCATCAAAACAAAACAAGGTGAGAGTAGTTGCATCAACAAGCCTTTCTCTAAAAGTTGTCCCAAACTCAAGATATTACTAGTTATACCTGGAACATAATAAATATCAGAAATGAATTGATGTTTTCTAGACTTTAATCGAATCAAAATGTTACTTTTCCCTCGAACATGAATTTTGGATGAATCACCAAAGGTAACGTTGTCAATCATTGAGTCATCAAACTACATGAACATCGATCTGTTGCCACACATATGATTACTTGCACCAGTATCCAAGTACTATTCTTTTCATCTATATCTCATTTGAGTGCCAAAAGCAATGTTGGTTCCACAACTTCATTGTCATTAGAAGCATAATTGGACTTCTCCTCAACATTATTAGTATGTCCACACTCTCCTGAATAGTAGCCATATTTCTGACAATTATAACATTAAACTTAGTAATTGTCATACTTTCTTCGATATGGTCTGGAGTTATTTTGTCTTCCACGTCTTCTTGAAGAATTTGATATTTGACTGTTTTCATATTTGTTGAAAGACTTTCCTCCACATCTTCCTTTTCCTTGACCACGACCTCAACCACGACCATTTTTTAATCCACGTCATCTTCCTCTTTAGTTCTATTCACCATGACTTTCATTGTCTTTCAAAGAAAGCTTTGTCTGCAAGACATGTTTCACTGGCTCTTTCTTCTTCTTCAACATTTTTTCTTCACAAGCTTGTAAGGAACCAATGAGTTGATCAATAGTCATAGCCTCCAAGTCTTTGGATTCTTCAATGGCTACAACAATGTGAATAAACTTCTCTGTCAAAGATTAAAGGATCTTTTCAATCACCATGGTGTCACTCATGGCTTTTCCATATTTCTTCATTTCATTCACATCTATTAATACTTTTGCACTATAATCTAAAAATGATTCAAATTCCTTCATGTGCAAGGCTTCAAAGTTGCCTCTTAAACTTTTGAGGTGCACTTTCTTGACTTTGTCCATACCTTGGAAAGTATGGTGAAGAATCTCTCATGCTTGCTTGGAGGTGTTTGCTGCAGATATCTTCTCAAATGTCCCATCATCCACTACTTGATGAATGAAAGTAAGAGCTTTCTGGTCTTTCTTTCTGGCCGCTTGCAAAACGTCCTTTTGATTTTGAGACAGAATTGCATCATCTTTTGGTTCATCAAAACCTCTATGTAATATTTTCCACACATCTTGGGAACCAAGCAAAACCTTAATTCGAATACACCAATTACCAAAATTGTCTTTGGTAAATCAAGGCACTTGGAATGGAACCAAGTTATTCGCCATCTTCTTTTGCTAATAGAGATCTTCTCAAAGCTCTAATACCACTTTGTTGGAAGTACACAAGTTTGAAGAGGAATGAGAAAAAATGAGAAACTTCAAATGATTTGTTCCTTCAACTTGATTTCAAATGACATGGGTACATAGGTTTATATAGTGCTCTCCATGAGAATCCCTAGATTATCTAATTAATAACATTTAAACTACATAAATAAATCACTAAATCTAGACACATATATGTTACACATACATGTATGTACCTTTGAACCAATCTCATACATGTATCGTGATAAATGCTTATACATGAACATGGGTTAATGCACATACATGAACTAATTAAATGCAAATACATGAATCATGTTTAGTATAAATTACTAACAAATGCATATGAAAATAAAGTTACGGAACGTTATGGAATTTCCCTCACCTCTTTTATTTAGAAAGTTTGGTTGGAATGGATGAAGCATTTTCCAGGTGACCCCCATATGCATGTTTTTGCCTGAATAGACTAACCGTGTGCAACAACCTCATCATGCTGGTGTACCCATGTGCTCGTGTGCAACAACCTCATCAATCTGGTGTACTCATGTGCTCAAGTCCCTTGGATCCTCTTAAAACACAGGTAGTAGGCAGCTCTAGTATGATCTAGGGGACTCAAGCGAGTGAGTACGTCAATTAAGTGTTGCACATTCTTTAGAATTTTCATATTTTCCTTCAAGTCTTAATTCAAACAGTTATTGTTGACATTTTATTTTCGTTTCCTTTCAATGTTATATTTTCTATAATTTAAATCTATGAATCTAGGCAAAAGGACTCCATCATGGTCAGCCATGGAGATCATGGTAAAAATGATTAGGAGTTCGGTTTACAGACCCTTCAAATCCCCTTCCTTAACAAGCAACATGCCACATTGAATAATCGAAAAGAAAATTATGAACATTGAAAAGATCCCAAAGAGAATATGAGAAAGCTTAAAAGATTGTTCAACGCTTAAACCCCTCAAAAAATATATTAATCAATAAATACTGCAAAAGCTATCATGTAAATGAAATTGAATCTTCCCCAAATAGAGGAAGACCACAAAATTAATTATAGTAATAACAATAGAAGTTATGCATGGGACATTCAAACACATTATTAAAAAGTATATGTCAAGGTTATGCACGGGACAAGACCCTTCCTTGGTCTTTGAAGCTTCACCATGGAAGTTACAGTAAACAAATAACTGCCTGTGGATGGATGTCGGACGTGGCTAGGATGATTTATCAACGACTAAGGTGCTTGTGTCGCCTATCTGATCCAATAGTCGAGGTGCTTATGTCGCCTCCTTTGGAGCTTCTGTTGCCTAATGATTCCCACTGTTGAGCCGTGTTTTTACGTCCCTGAGGAGGCTCACATGATAGGGTATATGACATGAGAGCCCAGGGCAGTATTTGGCCAATGCAGCTTCTAAGACAAAACGTTATGGTTGTTCACTGGATTAAAGAAAACATAACACACTGATTGTATGCTTATGTTGTGTTATCTGATATTTTTTATTTTGATGTTGTCTTTATTAATTTTCATAATCCATGAAATATTTGCTTGATCTACTAGGCAATAGCTCACCTCGTTGCTAAAATTTTCAAGAGCTTAAGGTGGATTTGGATGGAGGTGTTTATGGGCCCTGGTTTGACTGGACCTAGGTAGGGGTTCCATGTTTTGTATACCCTAACCGTGCCATGTACAATTAGTTAGGGTACTTTTGGGGAGAATGTTCCCTTTATAATGGTGGTCGTTAGGTTGCCCACATCTTGTATCAAACATGATTAATGAATAAATCATATTACTTATTGTGTTCTTGTGCTACCAATTTTCATTTATTACTGCATCGCATCCTGCCGGTTGAGTGTTCTGCCGATCTAGATGCGTCCTGGCGAAGTGTGACAAGGAAAGTGTAGAAGCTTCAAAATAAAGAGATTCCAAAAGTCAAGGTCAAATGACAATTCCATGGTGAGGAGCAATATACTTGGGAGCGTGAAAATTATATGAATGAGCATTTTATAGAGTTTATGAAATGAGGTATACTCTCTAACTTTAAATTTTGAGGGCAAATTTTGTTTTTAAGTTGGGGAGGCTGTAATGACCCTTATTTTCATTAAACGAGACCCCAAAATTTTTAGAAAATGTGACCAATGGATGCGGAGTGTGTCTAGCATGAATATTAAAGTATAATATATATGTCTATATTTGATGGAGGATTAGTTAGGTAACCAATCGAGAAGGAAATGAGTAAAAAATATGAAGAATAGTAGGTTTGAGCACTAAGAGCTTGCTTCCAGTGTGGAGGAGTGCACTCCCTGAGACAAAACTTAGTTTTGGGTTTTGGACAAGGGAAGAGAGCGCTCCTAGCCTGGGAGGAGCTCGCTCCTTGGGAATGAAAGAAATGAATTCTATCTCTAGGTAAGGAAGAGTGTGCTCTTGGGAGAGGAGAAGCGCGCTCCTCACGATTCCGATGGCTTTTTTTAAAGAAAATCGGTGAGGCAGTATGCGCAAGTATAAAAGTAAAAACCCTTATCTTTTCGTCATTTTTCCTATTTTTCGGCAAAAAATGAGATAGGACGAAGGAAGAAAGGGTTTTGAGCAATTCTTGACCAATTCTCACCCTAGGTACGTGGTTTTTGATGTATTTTGTTGTAAAATTTTTATTGGTGTCAAAAGAAATGGTTTCTTCAGAGTAATTTTTGTTATAGGTTACTGTTTGAGATTTCCCAGGATAGGGTTTTGAATCTTTTTGACTGGGAATTAGTTGGGAATGATAAAAATGATTCATGTTGTCAAATTTGTGCTAAGATATTGATTAATTAGTGTTTATATTGCAAATTGGTTGATATATATAGTTTGGTAACCTCGTTGAGGGAATGGAATCAACTAGGAACATATAGAAATAAAATTGGGAACTTGTGGGAATTGGATTATTCTTACTGTTCTTGATAGTAGATGTGTGCATTGATATAAATATGCCAATTCTTAGGAATGAGAATGATCACATCCCACTAGTGGGGATGATGAGAAAAATGAGAAGTGTGCATTGATATAACTATAATTATGTGTGCAAGTTTTAGTAAAGGAGTTCGATCCAATTGAGAGTAGGGGAAAACTCTGATATGAGGTTCTGGAACTCTGCAGGAAAAGTTCTGTGCAATACAAATAGATAATGTGGGGATGAACCTACGGTTTGTGTATTTTATGCGCCTCTTTAGTTTATGTATTCATGATTATTTCTGCCATATTTGCTGCACACAATCACATTCGCTAGTGATATGCTGTCGAGTGAAACTTGGCCCCTGCTTAGTACTAAATGCAACTTGATGATGGTTATTTCACAGTTTTCGCTAATTACTTGTTGTATATGATTTCTTGTGATTGATGCAATGCTTTTATATAATTTTGATTGTAGCTTGATATTATAATTATGAATACTTTGCTAACTTTGTGTGTAAAGTACGAGAATTTTGGAGACCCACTGGGCGATAACTTATCCCTCCAATATTTCACCTCCAGGGCATTAGTTGATGGAGAAGTGAAAGTTTAGGAGCTAGTGGCCATGGGAGAAGATAAAGTTTGTGGGAAAGTTGTTATGTTTTGATTGTTTCTGTAATAAAATGTAAGAATCTTGTTTGTAGTACTCATGTAGTTATTAGGACTTCGTTTTGAAATGTACAGTGAAGTCCAATACAAATAATAATGTAAAAAGGAGTGTCACGTGGTAAGTTGGGGTCTATGTCTGTAAGAAAAGTTTGGGTAATATGATAAAGTAAAACAAGAAAGGTTTGTTCAAAGCTGGAACCTTCGAGTTTCTAATCGAGCACCTCTTTGTGCTCTCTCACATATTCCATTTGTTGAGACCTGAAAAAATCGGGGTGTGGCATCTAGGAAGTTAATTTAGTCCAGAATCGCTCCTCACAACACCACTGACTATGCTTTTCTTTCTTTTCCACAACTTTTATTTCTCTTTCTTAAACATACCAACAAAAAAAACATCGACAATCTCACACACCACTACAATAATCTTTCAACGGTCAAAGTATTGCAAATACTTTTAGCTGTAAATCAAATCCATGGTAGTAGTTGTCATGGGTACCAAAATGGGGTAAATGTTTGGCTTATGATTACTCGCCGCGCTACTGCCAAAACGGGGTTGAGTAACTAGCAATTGTTAATAATTCGGGATTGTCTTCTTAGCAACTTGTGTAGTACGCCTGATACTGAATAATCACCCATGATACACTAAGATCCATACCTAGTCTTAGCAGCTTTACTTCACTTCACCGAGCATTTCCCTTCCAAATTCACTTTCACTCGATGATTGTCGAGGGATTCTCACGTTTACTCGATAGAACACCATAGCAACACCCGAGTAAATAGCATATGAACATCAAGTCAATAACACAAACACAAGGAAATATGAATTAGGCACCAAGTATAACTCTATTCTCATTAAAAAAATGAGATTACAACACTCTTTATGTGTTTCCCAAGTACAGGAGAGTTATATACAACCAACCAGGTACCCAACTAGGTAGTTGCAACTACATGGACACTTGTTGTAACACCTTGTACTTCAGGTCAACATATTTGGTAGACTTGTACGTATGTCAAGGCATATAATATGCGTATATGTACGTAGAAGTCATGGTTATGTGTGTGTATGCATGCATGTAATGTGTGTTGAGTGGTGTGTGCATGAAGGAGTAAAGAAAAGAAAGAATAAAGAAATCCGTCAAACCAGTCGACTGGTTTCAATCAAGTCGACTGGATTTCAATGGGGCCCACTCACTGATGAGATGGTGGACAATTGTTTTTAATCCCATTTTTCTATTTTTTCAATTTATTTTCTCTCAAAACAGCAGAGGCATGAAGGGAGAAGAACCAAAAGGGGGAAATCACCATTTCTACGCCAAATCAATACTCTGATAAGTATTTTTCACTATATTTCTTCGTGAAATTGCTATTAGAGTCATTTGTGACATTTTCCTCGGAGTAGATTTTGTTATTAGTGTCATTTCTGACATTTTTGGAAATGGGATTTGAACCAATTTCACTGAAAACTAGCTGAGAATGTTGAATAATGTTTCCTAAGCTGTAAAAACATTGAAACCGTGGTTAGTTTGACTTAGTTGGTTGTATTGGCACCGATATAGTTTTCGGTAGGGTGATTTAACATCGGAAGCCCCCAAAAACATATATAAATCCTGTGAAACACTTGTTTGAGATTGTAGAATGATAGTATGGCTGATTATGAGCATTTTGGTGTTGATGGAATAATTTTAGGATATGGATTGGTATTTTTGGACATAGGTTTCCGGTGGATGAAATGGGCACGAGAACTAGTGGAATGTGGCTGGAAAGCCTATCTCCATTGTTCTTCACCTTGGAAACAACTTGAATGACTGTAGAAACTGAGCTGAAAGATCCTCACCTGTGTTTGAGACCTAGATTAAGCTCGAAAAGTGGTGAAATGGGATGGGAAATTAATGATAAGGTGTGAAATGAATATGATTATGTGATATGTATGGAATGACTTTGGAATGTTGAAATAGTAGGATTTGAATTGGTTGACTTTGATCTAGAATTGTAGTTGTGGTAATAGGACTTAGGTTTGGAAAGTCATGTATTGTGAATATTTCTTTACTTTGGTTTTCTTATATGGCATTGTATTATATGAAATAATAAGCATGTTATAGTATTTGCATTTGTTTTAGACTTGCTGGAGCAGGTTAAATCATGAAATCATTTTGATGGGAAAAACCTCTAAGAACCAGACTTGCATGAGTGACTGCGACTTAGTACTCATAGACGTTGGTGATGTCCTAGTTAGGTATAAGAACCAGGAATGATTGGATTGATGTGAGTAAATTGAGGTCGATACACGTCTCATATATGCATAATGAGGAAGCAGACTCGCTCATTTACTTAAAAGGAAGGAGATGGATATGGTTTTTCAAAGGATATTGCATATTTCGAAAAGGAATGTATTGAATGATTATAGGATTGAGCATGTATTATAGTATTTAATCATTGCATATGATTATTTAAATTGTTTTATTTGAGCATGTTTTATATAAATGAGTATATGATGTCATACTTAGAAATATTTACTGAGCTTGTGGTTGCTCACTCTTTCTTCTCAAACATTACAGGTAAAGATTCTAAAGGAAAGGGCAAGGCACGTGAGGAGTATTGGTAATGAATGGGAGGAGTCTAGATACACTATGGACTCGTACTTCTAGGTGGTATAGTAAAACAAAACAGTAAACCAAAATTGGCTATGATTTGTAAAACTAAAAATTTAACAACGTTTGCTTTAAAAATATTCCTTCAAATTTGTTGGCTATTTCAAAAATACTAAAAGTTTTCAATACTAGTACAAGTCATAGGTTTCTAGTACTTATCCTCGTGTTGTCTCCTATTCTACATGTCGTAATGTTTACAACAAATCTTATGCTCACTTCCTGCCATGAGTTAAAGGTTCTTGTTATCCTCCAAGTTTGTGGATCCCATTTTCCTGTGAACGAGGTGATAAGGGATGTGGTTTCTTCAAAGGGATTAGTGACCGGTCTTTTTGCTATTCGCATGGGTACCTAGTTTACAACTGTCATCCTTTGGGTTCCCATGTCCCATTCCATGAGGGTCCAATGATGCTAGACGTAAGATTTTCAAGTCAAATTGCTACACACAGGTCATAGGCTAAATTGATTTCGGTGGTTTCTCAAATATCTGGTAGGTTCGATGTGTCCCATTTCACTTCAAACTCATTGATAGTAGGGAAACACAACGGTTCGGGTTCACCTATCAATCATGTTCTCAACAAACAATCAAACAATCATGCAACGTGCCTAACTTTTGCATACAAGATACATTTCAAAGTGAGAACAAAAAGATAAAATAGACAAAATCCGACGAGAGATAGTACTTTAAAAGAAGTGAGGTGAACAAGGTCTGAGTACTCTAGTTCACCATTTCCTCGACCTCTGGCCCCAATTTTGATCTAACCAAACTCGTAGGGATCGAGTTGACCGGTGGCTATGCAGGCTAAAAGGTCTGAGGGAAAAGGGTCGAGTTCTCTATAAGAACGAAGAACTGCGTAGGCTGGGGAGTCTGAGAATATTGTCCCAGATTTCCTGTAAGAAATGCGTAAGAGAAGGGCGTCGCATGTGGCATGCCGCGGTCATAGTAGAAGTTCTGAAGAGCTTCAATCTTGGAGCCGTAATCTTCGACTGTCTTTGTCAGGAACAAGATGGAGGGGAAAAGGTGGAGGAGAGGATTGTGCAGGCATTGGGCTCCGCCTTGATCGTCGCACCCTTGGAACAACTTTATCCATTAATCGAGTGAACTCCTCTGAGTTCACTTGATGACTTGCGAAGTTGTCATTCAGGATGTCGTCACGCAAAACTTCTTGGTTTTCGTCAACATTTGGATTTTTTGTACCTTCCCCAACGTTGTTTGGGTTTGAGTAATTTGTGTCGTTGCCGCTGAAGCTCGACTTGACTTTAATTATGGGGCCTTTGCAACCACGAGGCTCATACCTTTCAAGGGTATCGTCTGTTATAGGTCCAAAAAGTGGGGTGGTTGCCTCATTTAGATAAAATCTTATGCGCAAACGTTTTAAGATTTTCATGATCAAGGCACCATAGGGGAGAGTTGTATCTTCAGACTCTCTTGACATGACGATAGCCATATGTCTAAGTGTAATGAAGGGGAGATTTAAGGGTATTCCCTTCACTATACAGTAAAGAATAAAGCATTGGGCTCGGGTCAAAGTTGACCTTTTTGTTGTTTGGGGAAAGATATTGTGCATGACAATTTGTATTTGGCCCTGGTGTTCCATAAAAAATCTAGAGGTAGGTATTCTAGTAGTAGAGCTTCATCCTCCTTGACGACCCTTTTATTCCTTGTAGATCGACGACTCATAACTTTGAATACACTTTGAAAACTAGGGTTTTTTTCTAAGAAAACAGTTCAAAAACTGTGGAAATCTTGTAGAAAACTCAAAAAATACACTTAAAAATTCAAAAAAAAGGTAAGAGAAGAGAAGAGAAGGGAGAGGGTGGTTTCGATGCACAAATGCTCTAACCCCCCTCCCCATTTTATAGGAAAATGCCCAAGTACCTTGGGCAGGCACTTGTTTGGGCACGTATCCCGAGGTGAGGTACTTGCCTTGGCACGTCACGTGTTTTTTTTTGCCAATTTTGTTTTTTTGAAGATTCGAGTTTGGCCAAAGTTTTGAAAAGATCGGAAATATATCTACATATATATTTGAAAAATTTTGGTTTCAAACATATGCCAACTCCTGGTCGCAAGACCGTTCGCTCTGATACCATAAATATTGTCACACCCCGTTGAATCTAGAACCGTCTAATGCATAGACAAACATTTCGCATTCCGCCAAACAGGGTATGACAATAAGGGGTTTACAACAGAAACGCAGACTCATTGCATAACACATAATATATCAAAAACATGATAACTTCACTGATTGATAAATGGGATTCAAAATATCATTATAGAGTTTTACAGGCAATCTTCAAGAGATAAAATAAAAGGGGACAAATGCCCACAAAAGAAATGACCAATGCCATCAAAAGAATGAAGCTACATATCAGCTCCTTGGTAAACAAAAAGATAAGTCTCGACGTGAGTCGGGACTGGTAAACGCCCCTGTACAAATCAACCCTAACCCAGCTTAGTTCCCTGAAAGATGAAGCAAGGGGGTGAGCTCACAGCTCAGTGGATCAAGCAAAGTAAATGCAACGTTTACAGAAGATAAATACAGTAGTAAATAGAATGATGCATTTCAAACCACATCAAGCAATACAATCATGAAATGCAGTAGCATCCCCCGTACTAACGTACGCATGCTTTATAAAGTCATTTAGCAACTACGGAGTGCACCGCGGGCCGAGTTCTTAATATCATCATGTGATGGTTCCCCTTTGAAATCAAGAGGCTGAGGGCAATGCAGGTCACGGTCCTGCAAGCAAAGGCCCTCAACCTCATCATGAGGGTTCTAGTGGTCTGTCACAAAGACAAGGAACCACCCTCATCAATAGTATGTCATATGCATGAAGTAATGTAGCATGGTATCATGTATATAAATGATGCAATGTCATGCTTATCATAAAATAAAAGATTACACAAACCAATGCCTTCATCCCCACCTTGAGATACAAGTTTCAACTCAAAACCTCGAAGGCAATGTCTCGGTGTTATCCGACAATGATTACAACATTTTTCAGAGGATGAAAGGTTCCGCAAAGAGATGGTTTGGATCAAATGGACCCCTCTATTTATAGAAAAATATGGAGCAAAAGGACTCGGGCACGTGCCCGTGTTCATTTTGATTTTTTCTCGGTCCAGTGCACATGTCCCGGTGCTCATTTTTGATGGGTTTTCTTAGGGACAGTGCTCGAGGTTTATAAGTGCATGTTTTATAAGTTATTTGGTTTAAAAAATGGTTCATTTTTCAGGGGTGTTACAAAGTGTAACGGTCTGACTCACACCCGCAAGTGAAAAAAGTGTAACGGTTTGATCCACACCCAATAAGTTGGATCAAGTTAGTGATTTTGGAAATCCTAATCGCGGAGATTAGGTAGTGGAGGTAGGCATTGGGGCCAAACCACTATAAATCGACATGTTTATCTTTATTTCCTTGCACTTTGATTTTAATTTTATCATGTCATTAATTTTCGTTTAAAGTTTTGCGAAAAACCAACATAGTCCAATTCACCCCCTCTTGGACTAGAATCTGGGCCAACAAGTAGTAGTAAGCTCCTTTCTTTCCTTTGATGTATGTGGTTCTTTGAGAAGATAGAGACTTTTGTATTTTGCTATATGTGTATATTTATCACATATTATTGTATATATTGTCACCTAGATGGGTATGGTTGTTGGTTATGGAACTTAGATATGGAGTTTTGAAATTTTGATCATGTAAATATCTTGGTATGGATTGTGGTTTTGATAGAAAATTATATGTGGTTTTGTTATGGACTATGACGTCTGTGATATATGATGGATTATACAGGTTGAGATTTAGTACATGTTAGGCTGACAATATGTCATATACGCCTATGTAGGGCATATGTGGTATTCTGTGTCAGTCGTGACGTCACCCTACGAAAGGGTCACGACACTTGTCACAAATTATAACCTCCCAAATTGCTTGTAACTTTCCCATTTCAAGAAGCCACATGTCATAAGTAGTTCTCAAATTACCCATTGATGCCTAGGTGGTTATGGCATAACCACCTGTAACTGCTAGGTAGTTTCTAGTGTTGGGAGTTACCCAACTGCTAATAACTGTCCACCTTGTTCAGCCCACAAAATTTACTTAGGCTATGGCCCATTCTTGCACCCCTCTAGCTGCACCCTCTAGCTGCACATGATTCCATTACACCCCCAAGTCCACCATAAGGCTTGGTACTTGGTTTTTTGGGCCGAATCACCTTAGCTTCCTCACACTAAGGTCTCACTTGGATTGTTTTTGCTGGCCAAGTCCAGCAATTCTCCATAGCTCATTATTAGGGGTCTAACAATAATCTTCAACTTCCAAAGTACTACAATCCAAGATGAAACTTCTCAACCTATCGTGATCAAATTATGGAACAAAACTCTAATATCGATTTGTTGGGTTTTTCAACCTCAATCGATCAATCCAATACACTGTGAAATATCCCAACAATAAATCAAGCAAACACACAATTAATTTTTACATGTTTCAGCCAATTGGTGTCTACGTCCACAGGTGAAGAAAATAATGTATTACACTGAGAAGATTAGACATAAAAGGCCATCGTTCGCTACTTACCTCTTGTCGAACACTCAATCACTCATAATCTCTTAAAAATTAATTCGTTACTCAACTATTCTACCACACTTCAATATGAACCACCCATCTCATATTTATTGTGAATAATTAAACAAACTTCTAATACAACCAAAACACTGGAAATAGACATTTACTTAGGGTGGCAATTCGGGCCATTTGTCTTAGCCCAGCCTGGTCTCGCAGGGCCTAGGACTAATCGAGCCTAGCCGGGCCTTATAGAATTTCGAGTCGGGCCTTGGCCTAGACCCAACCCAAAAAATATATGGACCGGGCTTTTGGGCGGGCCTTTAGGTCAGGTCTTTGGGTCAGACTTTTAGACTACTAATATAACCAAATACGTATTTTAAGGTTAGATTAGTTACAATAAAATATAAATTTTAGTTAAATAATTAAATAAAACATACAAATTAAAATATTATTTATTTAATTTATTTAAATATGTGTTAATTTATTCTAAATAAATTAGTTTATGTATGTAGTTAGATAATATATTTCCTTCTTTCATAATTTTAGCTCAACCTTTATTATAATTTAGTTACATTCATTATATATTTATATCTAGCCCTACTACATACTTTTAAAGAGTATACTTAATAAAGTATATTTGGTATATATATATATATATATATATATATATATATATAAGTTTGTGTGTGTGTATATGTATGTATAATATATTATCTAATTATACTATATATACTCTTATTAAGAAATATTTGTATGTAAATTATTTGTTTTATTAAGAAATAGCCTAGGTATGTGGATTATTTGTATTATATACTTAAGTGAACATACTCTTAATAATGTATATATAATACAAATATAAACCCTTAATTAAATAACACTATTGACTTAATTATATATATAGTATACATATTTCATGCACTCTTAACTGTAATAATACACTTGATTATGTTTTTTTATCATTATATATACATTATATTTTTTTTGACACAATATATTATGTATATGATACGTATTATATTTATATCTACTATATATACTTTAATTATATATTTATATAGCACAATTTTAATTATGTTTTTTTTTTCATTTTATACTCTTAATTACGTGAACATATATATTTTATATATTATTATAAAATATATATGTGTAACTTTGTATTAAAAATATATTACAATTTACACATACATACATATATATATATAATCGGGCTCAATTTTTAGGCCTTTGACTCCGGCCTTCGGGCCAGACCTTTGAACCGAGTTAGCAGACCAAGCTGAGTCTAGCTATGTGATCTCAAATCCGTCTAATCAATTTTGGGACTGGGCCTGGCCGGCCTATGTATTAGTCAAGCCAGAATTTAGACCGGACCATTTATAACGGGTCAGGTTAGACCTATGGGCTTCGGTCAACTTGCCAACCCTCCATTTACTATACTTAGGAACTCAAAATTAGAAACCTATCCGAACTAACACACTTTTTGTTTTGACTCATATTCAAATTATACACTTTCTAGAACTAAAATCCTAACATATTTGTTATTTTGTTTTGAATTGGTCTTCATCCATCTCGTAAATTCCCTTTTGGTGTAAGGGTGATGGATATCCCAAAATGAAAAACACCGTTTTTAGTTTTCTATGAAGATTGGGACCAATCCGATAGAAACATTTAAATAAAATAAAGCCATAAATATAACAAGGTGTTGGAAGCATGCCAATATATTGACCTGATCCCAAGTTCTATGAGGTGGATATGATTTATAAACCCATTTTCCTTGTTACCAAACCTCAATCCCGTACAAAAACAGCCTTAGCCCAACACGAAGCCTTATACTTAACCTATGGGCTTCACTAAGCTGGGCCATCAGCAAACAGCTTAAACAACCCAATTGAAATAGTAATCCATATATGGCGCAATATTCAAAGGTCACCTGAAATTTTTCTTTTTTCTCATACAATTTCTTATGTTAATTTGAGAAATGAAGGATTTCAGGATCATAAAATATGCAATCAAAACTTGAAAATACGAAAAAGAAAAACAGAGAAAATGAACTTGATTAGAATGACATACGCAGACCAATTAATTAGACAAATCTCAATTCAAATGTCTTTTCTTAATTACATGAGATAAGATATAAAAGGTCAAAGCTTTGACAATTCCGCAATTACCTGCCTAGAAATTGTACAAACTCATCAATTGTCCATTTACTTAAATATATATATATATATATATATATTATATGGTGGTAAGCCCCACCACTCACTTAAAATGCGGCCAATAGAGAACACCTCATCTTCCACCAAGGAAATAAACACTAGGAATCACCAGTGAAGTAGCTAAAGTCTTAAGTATTTTGCTTTCAAATCCCACATCAACCCACTTGTATAGTTTTGCTTTTCTTAAAGTAGAAATGATTTCCCCCACAATTGAAAGGGTAGACGTGCTGGTAAGTACGTACTTATCTTTTATTTTCCCTTCCCTTCATAGGTAACTAAGACTTTATATTAACACATATAAGAAACCTTGATAGTACATATATATATATATATAACGAAACCTAAATTTACTAATACATCTGTTATCATTAGAAACTAGCTAGTGTCTAAACACGTGTATTGTTATAGTTTCTGTTATATAATTAATACATTAAATTTTTTCAATTTAAAACTTCTAGTGCTATTACTATATATGGTTGTGGAATGGGTAGAAATTTTTTTAATATTTGAAAATGAGAATAAAGATAGAAGGAAATAATATATTATGGGGTTATAAAAGTAAAGTGAAAAATTATTAGTCTAAAGCCAACAAAGAAGGAGAAGCATAAAAGAAGCCAGTGAAGAGTAGTCAAAAAGTAAATAAATTACCGCACTACACCATATAAATACTAAATTTAACTTTTTAATTTAAAGTTAGTAATTATTATTATTGTACATATAGGACATCTAGCTATTAATTATATAGATAGAGCTTAAAATTTAACTTTTCTCTTGAAATCGAGTAACCCATTTGTTCACTACTGGATTTGCCTCTATAAACAAACTGTCCATATACACTTTTTAAAGAAGATTAGATAAAACAATATAAATGGGTACTTTCTTTGTCTCACTCTACCTACTTGTGCACACTAACATCAACTTATAATAAACAATACGTATACATCTTAGCGTGGTCAACATTATTTAATGGTTCGTAAATAAAAAAATAAAAAATCTGAAGATCTTATCCCTTATTAGATTTTGAAAACATTATAGAAACCTGCATTTTAAAATTATTAATAGGTTTAATGGAAGTATGAGTCTTACCACTTTAGACTAAAAAAAAAAAAAAGATCCACAATCATGTGAAGAAGACGATATCCAACAATATCAATTTTTGGCGAAAAATTCTAAGGTTTGCTATTATAGTGCATATGATGGAAGACTCGTAAGAATTAACTTTTAGTAACTTTATGGGTGAGTATATATATATACTTTGAATTAAACTTATGTAGTCACCATAGAATATGTTGTTAGAAATTTTCACATGACCAAATTTTTGTGGGGGTTACGAAATTCTATTTTAACGGGACAACAAAGTTATAAAGATGAGAATTATTTGGTAATTTAATCTCTCTCTCTCCAACCAATAAAATTAGATTCTTGCCCGTTGAGAATCGATCCCTTTAAGTAATTTAAAGGCCAAGGAGAGCCAAAAGACTAGGATTTTTGTGCAATGGCATCCTATAAGTTTTCCTTTGTTGTAAAACTGTCAAAATTTTATTTTAATACAAATGATGAATACTAATATCTTAAGAAGTTTACAAGAGATAGCTTACAACTTGAAAAATTTTGGTACCCCATAACCTTAAATCTTTCCTCTATTTATAGGTAAAAATATGTAATTATGCTCTCACATGGATAGGTAACTATGTTCTCATATGGATGAATAACTATGCTCTCACATGATTCGTGTGGACTATGTATATACATATTTATATAACTTGAATACATATACTATTTGAATATTTAACATATTCTGTGGCGACCCCGCACCCCGCAGGGAATGGCGTGCATAGGCATAGGCATCTCCGACCACTCCTCAACTCCCGTGAGGTGGTTGAGACCCTATGACCCTTCTCTCAAACAACGACATAATATCAAAAGGTACTAAACAAAACTATCCACCATATTAATCATCAAAGACAAGAGATAATCAATAAAAATGAACCATAAATAAAATCATAATCCCTACAGTCCATTAAAATTGACATACACATAAAGTCTAAAATTGTGGGTACAAATAAAAATAGTCATATGCCCACATGGTCTATCTAACAAGTCCCAACTCACCCATACTACAATGTGGTAAGTATTATAATTACATAATCCAAAATATAATACTTCATAATTTAAAACACAGTTCAATCAAAATGTCTCTCAACTCACATCGAAGCTTTGGATTCTCTCGCAGGCAAGGCCCTCAAGATATAACTACTCCTTTGCCCTTATTCGGGACAGAAGGACCTGAAAGAGGAAAATGAGGATGAGCCAACGGTGCCCAGTGAATAGAATTCAAATATGCTATCAATACTCATCAATAAATATCATGTATGCATGTCAATGTGTAGCATGATTAAAAGCTCATAACATATAGATATCAAGCATTTATAATAAGTTCGATGCAAGTAAAAGCTTATCAATTTGGATCCACATTCCACATGCATTAGGTTACTAGTGCACGTCTATTTCACCGTACCGTTGATCCCAATCATGTTTTATTTGGGGTTACTAGTGCACGTCTATTTCACCGTACCGTTGACCCCAATCATTTCCTTTCCTAAAACCCTCCTATGACAATGTTAAGTCCCCCTATTAGCCAGATAGATGGGCCCAACCAAAGTCATAAGGTTTTCTCAAATCAATGCATCATTCAAAACATTAGAACACATTCATGCTTTCAACATACAATATATATATAAGTGATATGATGACATAAAAGATATAATCATAAATGAAGTCTACTCACAACCAAGCCTCGCGAGAGTATTTAACCACACACGACCACCAAACCGAATCAACCCAATCAAGATCCTGAAACATACATCAATATCCTACCATACATCAATTTCTACGCTCAATCACATAGACATTACACATCAACCCTAAATCAGCCCACATATAAACAATAGGCCTAAATTCCATCTAATCCCATCATTCAACTCAAATCACATGACTTAGGCCTCTAATGCATAGTTCTCATTCATAAACCATTCCATTAATCAAAAATACTGATTTTCAATTCCTTAGGCATATGCCCAAATTGGGTCACTTGATCACAAGTAGGCCTAACTCATGATATGGTCACAACCACCAAATCAGTGGCATAATCAACCCTAATCATGCTTAATTAAACATAAGTTGCATCAATTCAATGATTCTAGGCCAAAAGCATCAAAAGCCCCAAAATATGAAAATTTTCATACTTAGGCCATATTGCCGATTTACACTAGGTCACCATGTTCAACCATGTATATATCACTGATTTTGCATTATGGGTTCATCAACAATGACAACTAGGTCAACATAGTTGACATGCAAGCTATTTGGAAAGGTCTAAGTTCATATTCTAAATTTAGGTCTAATACAAGCAACCCTACCAATTCTTCATTTACTATTTTGTTCAGATGTATCAATATACCAACAAAACTATGTAATCACAAAATCAACCGTACAGATTGAATTATGTGAAGAAACAAACCTTCTGTCCAAATATCAGCCCAATCCAACGGTGGACCGAAAAGATAAGTATCTTTGATGAACAAGTCTCTAATTAGACAATTTCTCCTTTCCTGCTGCAAATACTCAAACTCAGATGACTATATCACACAAAATACTAAATGCATAAACATCTCAACCGTTTAGAATACAGAAATATTAGTTATAAACTACATAACCAAATGTGATATCCATCCAACGGTAGATTGAGGAGATCTACAAGTTTGAGCAAAACGGCACGAGAAATCCAGACTTTCTGACCAGCTTTGTTTGAGAGGTTAGATATCTCAAACGAAACATCTAATCAAGATCTTCACTGTTCGGAATACATAAATATCAGTTGTACACTACATACCCAAGTTTTATATCCATCCAACGGTATATTAAGGAGATCTAGAAGTTTTAGAGAAACGGCGCGAGAAATCCAGACTTTCCAACCAGCTTTGTTTGAGAGGTTAGATCTCTTAGACGAAACCTCTGATCAAGATCTCCACCGACCAGAATGAATAACCATAAGCTACGAACTTGCTGAAAAATGTTGAGCTCAATCTGACCATATATCGCAAAGATCCAGCACTTTGATGAAAACGTCGCAGAGATCTTCCTCCTGCAACTCCCTCATTTTTCTTCTTTTTTCCTTTCTCTTCTTTTCTTTCTCTTCTTTTCTTTCTCTTTTTTTTTCCTTTCTCTCCACTCACCTCTTTCTAGCACTTCCTTGATTCCCTCCTTGATTCTCTCCTTGATTTCCTCCACTCATTCTAGCACTTCCTTGAAGAAGACAAGTGGGCATGAGACACTTGTCCACTTTCATGCACCAACCTTCACATGTGTTGGTCTCATACTACCCATACCAACCACATGTACTTTAACCAATCTCATGCTTCCATGTATTTTAGATGTTCAATCCATTTAATACACCAAATTTTCATTCTCATTTATCCTTTTATTCAATCAATCCTAATTCATATCAATTCATGGTTTAATGGGTCCATGCATAAATAATAACATATGCATTATAATTTAATTTAACATGACCCATATACAATTTATGATACACATATTTATATACATTATCAAGCATCAACTATACAAACATTAAACAACCATCAAACAAACACCAAACATATGAAGGCAACGCATAGAGTTTGGGCAAAGTGCAATTGGGTTATGGGCTAGATGAAATAATTTTCGGGGCGTCACATATTCTATTGGAGTCTTATACTGTTAGGACGACCTCGTTAAAAACCTTGCTAAGAAAACCCAGTGGAAAAAAACCGTAGCAAAGGGAAAAAAAATACAATGCACTAAACAATAACTCATTTTTTTAATTCTCCCCCTTAAGATTTCATGGGTGAATTAACTTCTGTAACTTTGCTTAAGAGATCTTTAAATCGACGCATCCCAATATTGTATATAATTTTCTTTAAAGTTGTAGTTGGCAAAGCTTTAGTAAATAAGTTAGCAAGATTGTCACGACGCCCTTGACATAACCTAACGTCATGACCGGCACAGTATACTATACACTATACATACCTATATACAGTAGATAATATACTGTCAGCCTTCACATAGTCTCACAATTCTTCCCAAAATTTTCAAAAATTTTTGCGGCATTTCCCCATAAAATGGACATTTCACAAAACTTGATATATCACAAATCAAATTATATGTATATATATAATCATTTAATTTCAACCATCCGATCATCATATATAACCATTCCATCCATGTATACCATAATCCAAAATACCACCATTGCCATTCATTAATCAAACATTCCATTGTCCAAGTATATATATCATCTTCAAATATCTTAGCAATCCAAAATAACCATTGATATCTTATTTTCTCAAAATAACCCCTCTAGATGGTAATACATATATAATATGTGTGATAAGTATATACATATCAAAATAAATAAAACAAGTAACCACTTCCTCCAAAGCATACGTACATCAACAAATGATATGTCCTAGTCACGTGCTGATCACTCTCAAATTTTTCCTTTTCCTTTTGATTTTGTACCTGAAATGGTGAAGGAAATGGTGTGAGCAAACAACAGCTCAGTGAATATAGCTCTTGACATGACAATCGCCAACATTTAGGGAAACATGGCATATCAAATCGTTTAAATTAAAATATTTCAAAAGCATATATGTAACCTTCATCAAAATAACATACATACACACAATATACAGTTTATGCTCATTCAATAAACCAGTGCACAGTTTTATCAAAAATTTACCATCTCCTTCCTTCAAGGCCAGAGAGCGAATCTAACCCTTGTATGACCATTACAAGGTAGCCACAACCTCTCACTACCTAATTAACAGTCATTTCAAGGATCGCAACCCTTGTTAGGATAGGCCTACCCTTGTTAGGATAAACCTACTGACAATGAGGTTTCACAAAACCTCATTCGGGTCTAATCCCTAACAAAATGACATTATCATAAGCTCCAAATGCTAAAACTCAGTTTGCATGATCAATAAAAACTAAATGCATTACATATAAATATAACATGCATACAATCAAACATTTTATATGTATACAATGCCATACAAGAACCAAATCAAGAAAACTATACTCACAGTGGTTACTTGCATCATCAAATGTCCATCTCAAGAGCATTTATCCATGTACTTAATCTCTAAATTCAAACACTGCAATTAGGTAATTCAAGCTATAGATCATCATGAGAATCAACTAAACACCATTTAAACTCACCAAAACACCATTACTAACACTCAAATTTCCCAGCTGGTTCAACAACTGAGATGGGGTTATTTCACCATGAAAATGCATCATTTAAGCTAGATTTCAACACCAAAGTACTCACATAAGCATATGAAAATATATATCAATTTTATTAAAAATATAGAACATTCCTGAAATTATTTTGTTCACATCGACACGTGTAAAATCAACCATTCTATCATTCAACTACCCTCAATAGGTATTTCACTGAGATTTTACATGCTCGCGGAGGCATCCAAAGTCAATTTTACTCACTAAAACTATATATTTAGTTACTAAAAAATATTAAATCATATCCAAAAATCATGATCTTCACATCAAAATGTCTGGAATTAGTAGATCTATCTTTCTATAGTCTCAAATCAGAGTTTCATCGGGTTTTAGTGGAGTTCCAAAGGTCTCCAATATCAAATCTAAGGGTTTCAGGTAGTAAATCAACTTCCAATAGCTATAAAAATTCCAAACTAACAAATAAATTCAATCTAACTATATATTTAAGGTTCTTGCAACCTAGAAAGTATTTTTCAACCTTCCTAGCATATTTTCATTCGAGTTGGGTCGAAACCTCAATTTTTAGAAACACCGTAAAACGACTCTCATAACAAAAATTACGCCGAAAGAAACGTTACATCTAGCTTAGAAATTGATTTCACGAAGAACTAGAGTGAAAAAGTTACCGTAGGTCCCGATTCGGCGAAGATTGCGCGTTCCCCCTTTTTTTTTCTCTTCCTTCTCTCCTTCGTTTCTCCCTTCTCTATTTCTTCTTCTATTTTTTATTTTTTATTTTTTATGTTTCACGTTTGAGAGAGATGAGAGAATGAGATAAGTGAGAGAATGAGGGAGATATGATATTCTTATAATATCTTATACTATAATAGTTTATAATATTTTATAATATCAAGTTCATTTATATCATCTTATAATAATATCATCTTATAATCTAATGATAGTATGACATTTAATAATACAATCTACTTAATTTATGTATGCTTATACACATATACGTTTAACTCTTACATATGTATAGGCGTACATATACGTATCTGTCAATGTAGGTGTATAATTAAAACTACGGGGTGTTACAAAGATTGTCGCTCAATCTTATTTGTTGGACATCAATTTCACTATTCTTCTGTAGCTCATGCTTGAAAAAGAATTTTGGTGAAATATGTTTGGTTCTATCACCTTTGATATAACCTTCCTTTAACTGGGCAATACATGTTGCGTTGTCTTCATATAATTTTGTAGGAGAATTTTTGATTGATGATATTCCACATGATTCCTAAATATGTTGAATCATAGATCTCAACAATACACATTCTCGACTTGCTTCATGAATTGCGATGATTTCTGAATGATTTGAAGACGCAGCAACCATTGTCTGCTTCATAGATCTCCATGATATAGTAGTATCACCATAAGTGAAAATATATCCTGTTTGTGATCCTGCTTTATGAGGAAAATACTATTATATTGAACATATAGAGTTTTTCAATTATTACATTCTTTATAGCAAAAAGACAAAAAAGGTAACCCTACAAAAGCCCCAGAATAACAAAAGAGGAGTTATCAAAGAAAGATGTCTAGAAGCCTGGAACCATCGCCGTCATAGTTAGACCGATCTGACAGGACCTGGGGAGAGTACATACACAAAAGTCCCTACATAGACCGAGTTTTGCCATAACCCTCGAAATAAATCTATCCTGACCCATCTTAATTCCCTGGAAAGATTAGCAACGGGGTGAGCTCAATAGCTCAGTGAGATCAAGCAGGGTAAGCAAGTCTTACATGCCTAACAATAAGTATAGAACAACAGTCATCTGACAGTTATGCCACAACAGTACAATCAAGCAATGACATGAATGAAATGTGGTCACACGGCATCATAGGCCAGACATCATTCACTCACAACGTGTGATCTGAGGCACTGATACAATATCCAGTAACTGAGAGGTCTCATGAATTCCAGTGCTAACCAGTGACAGTGTCACCTTTGGGTCCAGCGTAACAACATAACACCCAATAATATATCATAATGATCATCCCCATGGTCCAGCGTAACGACATAGCACCCATGGTTATGAATTTACCATTTGTAATAGATAACCTCATGCATGAAGTAAAGTATGGTAACATATATGATGCATGATTGTAACACCCCATTGTTTTAATTAAATATAAATGTTTACTTATGCGTATATCGAGATGTATAATATGCGTATTATATACATAGGTATACGTGTGTATGAAAATACGTACTATCTTTAAGGGGTATTCGTAAATAAATGGAATTATTAAATGATTTTAATAAAAAATTAAATAATTAAATGAGGTTGTGAATTGAATGAAGAGTTGTTAAAGTAATTGAATAGTTGAATAGTTTAGTTGAATGTGAATGAATAATTGAATGAATAGTTGTTTAGGAGGAGTTGCTAAATGAATGATATGAATTATAAGATGGGGGAGTTGCTTTATAATTAGTGGATAAAGGGTTTATTACCCCCAGTATGTCACCTTGGAGTGCACCTATACTGTTTGTGAAGAAAAAAAGATGGAAGTCTACGTCTGTGTATAGACTACCGTCAGTTAAACAAGGTGACAATAAAAAATACGTATCCTCTCCCACGAATAGATGATCTGTTTGATCAATTGAATGAGGCCAAATTCTTTTCAAAGATCGACCTGCGATCAGGGTACCATCAGTTGAGAATCAGAGAAGAGGATATACCGAAAACAGCCTTTAGAACGAGATATGGACGCTATGAATTTCTAGTGATGTCATTCGATTTAACCAATGCACCCGCCATGTTTATGGACTTGATGCCGAGGATATCTAAACCATATCTTAATCAATTCATCATTGTGTTCATTGATGATATTCTCATTTATTCCAAGACTCGGGAGGAACATGAGCAACACCTCCTTATTACTCTACAGACATTGAGAGAGCATAGGCTGTATGCCAAGCTCAGTAAATGTGAGTTTTGGATAAATGAAGTTAAATTTCTTGGTCATGTGGTCAGTGCAGAGGGAATATCTGTTGATTCTGGTAAGGTTGAGGCGAAAAAGAAGTTGGCCACGACACTAGTTCTAGTACTTCTAAAGTCGGGAAAAGAGTTAGTGATTTATACTGATGCATCACATTTTGGTATGGGATGTTTACTAATACAGGAGGGTAGAGTGATTGCTTATGCATCTAGACAGTTAAAGGTGCATGAGAAGAATTACCCTGTGCATG
The DNA here is from genome assembly GCA_035771175.1 of Paratinospora sagittata. NCBI lineage: Eukaryota > Viridiplantae > Streptophyta > Magnoliopsida > Ranunculales > Menispermaceae > Paratinospora > Paratinospora sagittata. Next base: position 26,231,935 of record CM069604.1, on the reverse strand, counting down.
ATTTGGAGCTGGCAGTCGTTGTGTTTGCTTTGAAATTTTGGAGGCATTACTTTGTAAGGTGAAAAGTTCACACTGTATTTAGACATAAGAGTCTGAAATATTTATTTCACTAGAAAGAACTGAATATGAGGCAGCGTAGATGGCTCGAATTCCTGAAGGATTATGACTTCACATTGGAGTATCATCCTGGGAAGGCCAAAGTTGTAGCTGATGCATTGAGCAGGAAACAAATTGAGACCAGTGTTGTGGCTTGTCATATGGCCCATGAGTGGCGACTATTAGAGAGAGTGACTATGATGAGTGTCATCTCTATGGCACCACACATGGATATTTGTGCTCAAATGCATATTCAGCTGATAGATTCTCATATTCAAAGGATTAAGGATCTACAAGAGCATGATCTTGATTTTGGTATGTATGATTCGTGGGCTGATAGAGCAGACAAGTTGATTGGCATAGAGGTCCGGATGGTGTTCTACGTTTTTAGGGGAAATTATGGGTCCTGTAGATAGAGACTTGAGGGCTGAGTTACTTCAGAAAGCATATGGATCTCAGTATACTATTTACCCAGGGTCTACCAAAATGTATCATGATATGAAAAGAACAGTTTGGTGGCATGGAACGAAGAAAAATATAGCTGAGTATGTGCAAAAATGTGGGGTGTGTCAGCAGGTAAAGGCTGAACACAAGAAGCCCGGAGGTCAGGTGCAACCATTATCTGTTCCTAAATGGAAATGGGAGCATATTACTATGGATTTCATTACAGGTTTGCCCAGATCTCAGGGTAGATATGGTGCCATCTGGGTGATAGTTGACCGATTGACAAAATCTGCACACTTTATTTCGATGAACACCAAGGACTCAATTGACAGACTGAGCAGACTGTATATACGTGAGATTGTGAGATTGCATGGGGTGCCTGTTTCTATTGTGTCGGATAGAGATCTGCGGTTTACTTCAAGGTTCTGGTAGAGTATGCAGATTCGATTTGGTACCCATCTTTGTCTCAGTATGACATTTCACTCACAGACTGATGGACCGACTGAGAGGGTAATACAAATGCTTGAGGATATGCTCAGGTCATGTATACTGGAGTTTGGTGAGACTTGGAGTGAGTATTTGCCACTGTGTGAGTTTGTTTATAACAACAACTATCAGGCCAGTATTGGCATGGCACTATTCAAGGCTTTGTACGGCAGGCCATGTAGATCTCTAGCTTGCTAGTATGAAGTTGGAGAGTCACAATTATTGGGGCTAAAAATTGTTGTGGATCACACAGAAAAAATCAAGCAGATTAGGCAAAGATTGAAAACAACCCAGGATCGTCAGAAAATTTATTATGACAATAGACATCGACCTTTAGAGTTTGCAGTGGGAGACCTGATACTGTTGAGGGTCTCTCCAATGAAAGTTCAGTTGCGATTTAGGGTAAAAGGAAAATTGGCTCTGCGTTTTATTGGGTTGTTCAAGGTCTTAGAGAGGATTGGTCCACTAGCGTACGGGATTGCTCTACCTCCTCAGTTGGTCGGTGTTCATAATATATTTCATGTTTCTATGTTAAGGAAATATCATACAGACTTGACAAAGTATCCAGACCCAACACATATTTTAGATGTAACACAGTTGCAAGTTGGAGAGGATGCTACTTATGAAGAGAAGCCCATTCAGATTCTTGACAGGAGGGTTCAGAAACTGAGGAACAAGGAAGTTCTTTTGGTCAGAGTCAAATGACAATTTCATGATAATGAGGAGTAGAACTGGGAACGTGAGGACCAGATGCGGGAGACATTTCTTGATTTTTTCACCACTTGAGGTATATTTCACCTTACTTTTAAATTTTGAGGACGAAATTCCTTAAGTTAGGAAGATTATAACACCCCGTAGTTTTAATTAAATACATACGTTGACTTATGCATATATCGAGATGTATAATACACATATTGTATACGTAGGTATACGCATGTATGAAAATACATGCTATATTTAAGGGGTATTCGTAAATAAATAAAATTATTAAATGAACAGTTGAAGGAATAATTGAATGAATAGTTGTTTAGGAGGAGTTGCTAAATGAATGATATGAATTATAAGACAAGGGAGTTGCTTTATAATTAGTGTTTGAAACATCGAATCACAACAACCATGTTGCTCATCTTTTAAACCCAACTTCATCGTTTTTGTTTTGTTCTTAATTGAAAAGAAAAAAAAAACAAGATAAGAAGGAAAGAAGAAGAAGACGTGCAGAGAGAAAGAAAAAGGGCACGGATGGGGGAACGCGGGTTTTGCAGGCAAATTTGTCGTGCCGGTAAACTATTTTCACTGTTTTTTGTTGCAAAATTGTAATTTAAGTTGCGTATGACATTTCTATCGGTATAAATTTTGCTATAGGAGGTGTTTTACCGTATTTCCAAAAATTGGGTTTGGACCCACTTTGAGTGAAAACATGTAGAAATGATATATTATGACTCCTATAGATATGTAGATACTAAATATTTTGTTTATTGTATTCAAGTGTAATATTGGTGCCGGTACAGCTGTTGAAAGTCAAATTTGACACTGAAGGCTTTTAGAACCATGTCAAATGCCGGTGAAATCTCAGTTTGAAACCATAGAATTATAGAAAATTGAATTCCGGACATTTTGATACCAAAATTATGATTTTTGGGTATCAATTGATGTTTTTAATACACGCCTGACTGAATTCGGTAAATACGACAAACTTGGATATTAGTGAAAATGTGGTTGAAAGGCTTGTTTCTACTGTCCATTGCCTTAAAAAAAGAACTAGAGGGCCGTGTAAAATATTTTGGACTCCTCACGTGAATTTTAGACTGAAATAGAATAATTCCATTTAGGTGCCATTCTTGTAACTTTTTAGGTGTCATTCTATATGGAGGAATGGAGATAGGTTTTGTACTGGGCATCAGTTTTATAATAAAGTCTATCTCTCGTTGAGGTGGTAATCCCAATAAATCATCAAGAAACACATCTGGGTAATCACATACCACAGGAATCTCAGACAACTGTATACCCTATTCCTTATCTCCCTGAGGTTTTAAATCAGCCAATATTACCATCTCCTCATTGGTCACAATCCTACCTCTAGTAGGGGGTTTAGAGGTATCCATACCTCTGTAAGTGAATAATTGCTAACTAGGTATCTGGAATATCACCTTTTTGGAAAAGCAGTCCACTAAGGCATGATAAGTAGCTAGCCAATCCATACCCAGGATGGCATCAAATTCCAAAAATTCTAATACCCTAAGGTCAACTGTCATTTCATGTCCCTCATATCTGACAACACAGTTTTAACAAACCATGTTTGGATAGATTTTTTCCCCTGTTGTTGTACTTAAAATCAATGGTGTACTAGCCCTAACATGAGTCAAATGTAATCTATCTACCATGTGACCAGCAATAAAAGATAAAGTAGATCCAACATCAATCAAGATATACATCATTACATCACAAATACTGATCATACCTTCAATCAGGGTCTTGCTGGCATCTGGATCTGGTTCAGTCACAACTCTTGCTTGTTCTCGTAAGCCAGAAGGTGTAGCAGTAGCTGGAATAGCCGAGGTCTTCGGAACCGGGTGAAAAGGACACTGAATGACCTTGTGGCCCATAATGCCACATCTCTAACATATCGGTGGTGGACGTGGAGTGGAAGATGCAGTTTGGGACTCTGTGCCCGAAACTAGAAACCAACTCTGCACTGACCCTTTCTACTGAGGCCATGGATGTTTCACGGAAGAACCCTGACTCTGAGGTTTCCTTACGAACGACGCTCATCTGCCTTCCATTGGTAGTAGTAATGCTGCAAATGGTGGGAATGGTCCCATAGGTGTCACAAATGGCTCGCCTCCACTGGCTGCTTTAGTCGTCTTAGCCTTCTTGGCCTTATTCCAGTGCTTTCTAACCTATCTGCCCTTTTTCTTCCCAGAGAATGGTAGATACAATTATGAAATTGCTGACTATGTAGGATGTACTAGCGGTGTTGTCTAAACAACTGGCCTAGCTACGACTACCTCTGCAGTCTCAAAATCTAAGGCTTGTCGCACTGCCTGCTCGTACGTCTGTACACCAGATACTGCCAAGCCCTGACGGATAGAATCTCTAAATCCGTCTCTGAGCTGCCTCACCCTACTCTCATCAGTCTGTACTAGCTTTGGTGCAAACACTGACAGTCGATTAAACTCAGGCTCATACTGTCTCAAAGTATAACGCCCGTACCTTAGGATGATGTCATTTTGACCCTTAGAGTACCTGTATACGTATGCGTATACGTATTTGATGCTCGACACTTGTTGATTCGAGTGTATTTGCATGCTTTTAAGTTGTTTAATGTGTGCGTAAAGTCTCGGAATGATCAAAGACCCGTTCAACATCGAAACATGTCGAAAACGGTGTTTTGGATCAGTAGAGCTCGCTCCATGGAGGAAGAAAATTTTGTTATTGATTACATCAATTTCTTGATCTCCCATATCCGTGGTCCGATTGGGCTGAAATTGTTTCAGCTTATTCTCCTCTGATAGATATTCATTATGAACGGTGAAGATCTTGATCGAAGCTCTTTACTATGAGGTATAAGACTTCAAACACTGTTTCTCGAATTTACGGATTTTCTTGTGCAGGGTTGATCAAACTGTTGGATCTCTTACGTTTACCGTTGGATTTAGCTGAAAGTTTATCAAAATGTTGGTAACAGACTCATAAAACCTTTGGACGGTTAAGATGTTAAATTGGCGAGGGTTTGGCAAGAAATTAATTATCTAAGTGCAAGTAATTGCAGCAGGAAAACTGTTCCTTTTATTTAAGTGAATTTTTTCATGTGGGCCCAAAATTTTTCTATAAAAGCAACCAACTCGTTTTTTTTAGCTCACTTGCTCATTTTCACTTAAAAAAGAGTTTATGGAGCTTGGAGAGGAGAAAAAGACGGAGAAAGGAGAAAAAGGAGAGAAGTTAAGGTTTTTTGGTGAATTTTGCCAAAAATCACCCAAGGTAATCAAATCTCCCTCATTCTTTCTCATTTTTCTTCCTTCTATCACTTTCCTTCATGCATGCAAACTAATTTTTCGACTTAGGGTTTCTAGGAATCCCGGATTTTAATGGTCCTTGACCTAGGGTTTACTTGTTTAGGCCATTTTATGCTAATGACCTTTCCTAACCTCAATCAACACCTATTGAGTGTTTTTCACCCATAAATCCTGAAATTTAAGGAGGGTGGTGGAAAACTAATGTTGGACTTAGGTCTTGGAGTTGAGATATGTTAATCTAGAGTGTGTTGGGAGTCTATAAATGGTAAAATCCCCAATTTCTAACAAGAAATTGGTGGGGTTTCATGGATTTGACCTAAACTAAGATTTTGACCTAGGGTTTCCTATTTCAAATTGCATGTGATTTGTATGGAATGCATGGGTAAATGTGGTGGTATGACACTTTAATTTACTGATTTTGATTAATGGAAACCCTATTGTGGAGTAATTTTGACCTAGGCCATGTAATTTGGCAATTTCCATGTGATTTGGTGATTGTCATGTAATTTAGGGATTTTGCCCAAATTGGGGATTTTGACTTGGACTTAGTCAATTGATGAAATTGACTAGATAGCCAAATTGACCCTTAACATAATTGAATGTCATGTATATAGTGTTTGGATCAAAGGGGATCAACCTATTGCATTCAATTTGGGTTATGTATAGTTTAAATTGGTATTAAATGATTGAATTGGGCAATATGAAAATTGACTCATGGGTATAATCATTTTAGGAACTTAATTGACTATGAAATTAGGTTTAAACATGGTTGTTTAACACACTTATGGACTGATTTTCAGTAATGTGTATAAATCATGTTTCATGTAGGGATTTGAATTGATTTCAGTAACCTAAGTAGGCTAATTGGGAATTTGAAGTACTTGAGGTGATTGTAGTCATCCTAGTGCTTTATTGGATCAAATTGGATTGGCTAGGTCTAGCCAATCAAGTGTGAGTGTTTCTTTACTTGTTGTCTTCTATATGTGGCATTATAGTATATAATGATTTTAAATGCTTACCTAATATAGTATGTATGACTTAAATGTTCCATGAAATGTATTTGAGCATAATCTAATAGGGTTGCAATTGGGTTGAGTCTCTTAGTTGGGATTTTCTTCGGAGAATCTCATGAGTCTAGTGATGATCCCTAATTGTGGACCTGACAGAGGATTTTTATGGGTTGTGTACGTTAGGATTCACCTAGGCATAGTATTTGTCTTGGTGGGCGAATTCTATGGTTCATACAATCCTAGAAATTCTAATAGAATACGGGTACGAGGTCGATCGGGCGATGGGTGTCGTGCACTCAGGCCCTTGTATTGATTCTTACCTACGAGGTGTTTAGGATTGCATGAGCATGTCATAAATGATATGCATTGTCTTGATATGACATGATGCATTATATTGAACATGTATATAACCTTGATTATATCCATGATATTTAAACTGCTTTAATGATCTTGAATTGTTTTACTTAAATGCATATATATGTTGCCACTTGTAGAAAACATTCACTGAGCTTGTTGTAGCTCACCTCTCACTCTTATCCTTTCAGGTTCGGATAGGAAGGGGAAGGGAAAGGCTTAGTTGCGAGGCATTTTCAAACATTTTGTGACGTAGGTGTTAGTACTTTTTCGCATTTATTTTGAAAAATGGTACTATGTAACACCTAATATTTATACTTAACACTTAGATGAGTTGCAATCATGGTTAAGTATTATTTTGTATATTTGACATTGTGGACTTAGAAAAAAAAATTGGTTGTCATTTGTGTATGTTTTTATATTAATGATTTGATTATGTCCATATGTCTTGATATAAGTTTGGGGATTATGGTTTGTTATTAGAAGGCTGACAGGATGTCGAGTGTATCGAAGGAGGATATACCCGAGGTTCCGTGCCGGTCATGACGTCACAGATAGTGGGTCGTGACACACAGTCATATTCTCCTATTTCAATGCCATAAATTCTACTATTCTTCTGTCACGTTCAGCCTTTGGGCCATAGGCTGCACGAAACACTGCTTTAAACTTTTCCCAAGTGTCAACAACCCCCTGGATTCTCTCTGTAGTCTGCCACCTCATTGCTTCATCAGACAACTTAAATCTTGCCAGTCTCACTTTATCACTATCTGAGACTTGCATATTATCAAAAATGACTTCCATTGTTAAAAGTCAATTTTTTGCCACTTCCAAAAGAGGGTGGATCTAGCCTCTTAAAGGCTTTCATCACCTCTTCACATCTTTTTTTTTTCTTTATTCTTTTCAATTTCCAAATCAACTATCTGGACCTCAGCAACATGCTCAGCTGCAAGTGCACTAACACTACTGGCTCCAGCATCAAGGATCGCTGATGTTGCTTGCCTTTGCCTATCTTCCTGCATTTTTGCCATCATTTCTATGATCTGAGCATTTTGCTGTTGTTGGGCAGCTAATGCTTCTTCTAGTTTTCTGATCCTTTCACGATCAGTAGGATCCGTGATCAAATCTGATTATCTCTTTTCAAATCTGACAAATACAGATACAAGAGACAGTTAATCAAATGATCAGGATATTTAATGTTAAACTAGCTACCCACAACATATACCCATACATACAAATATAATGTAATAGGGCTTTTATCTTTCAAGGCTTTTAATCCTAACCTTACTCTCTGATACCAACATTGTTGCAACCTACTATGTATGAGTGATGTCACGACAGGCACAAGATACAATATACATCATGTGACGGCGTATATAATAGCCCGTCAGCCTTATCCAAAATCACTCCAAATTTCTCTCGAAATTTCGACAGTCTCCTTTGTTTATTGGTCATATCAAAACGTAATTATCACAAGTCAGACACAGTTAAGTATAATTATGGTCATTCCATTACTCATTCATCATCTAAACTTCACATTTCCATATATACACATCCATGTAAACCTATCCATACCCATATATGTGATACAAATATTATTATAGTGTTATTTTCATGGCTATTACTCAAAATAGTATTAAACTTTCTCAAACCATTTACATACATTGCAAAAGAAGAATGATTTTCTATCCTTCATGTGCCTTTCCCTTGCCTTTAGGATCCGAACCTGAAATGTTTGAGATTTGGGTGAGCAACCACAACTCAGTGAATATTCCTAACTTTGGCATCATATATGCATTTAATAAAAATCATATGAATCAATACATTCAAATCTCATTCAAACATGCATGAAATGTATGTATTATGAAATGTTTCATGCATGTTTGAATGAGATTTGGATGTATTGATTCATATGATTTTTATTAAATGCATATATGATGTCATAGTTAGGAATATTCACTGAGTTGTGGTTCCTCACCCAATTCTCAAACATTTCAGGTTCGGATCCTAAAGGCAAGGGAAAGGCACGTGAAGGATAGAAAATCCTTCTTCTTTTGCAATGTATGTAAATGGTTTGAGAAAGTTTAATACTATTTTGAGTAGTAGTCATGTAAATAACACTATAATAATATTTGTATCACATAGATGAGTATGAATAGGTTTACATGGATGAGTATATATGGAAATGTGAAGTTTAGATGATGAATGAGTAATGGAATGACCATAATTATACTTGATTGTGTTTGACTTGTGCTAATTAGGTTGTGATATAACCAATAAACAAAGGAGACTTTGTCGAAATTTTGAAAAAAAATTGGATGTGATTTTGGATAAGGCTGATGGGGTATTATATACACCGTCACATGACGTATATCATATCTTGTGTCGGCCGTGACGTCACTCATACGGAGTGGGTTGCGACAATGATGCTATGTAATTCATTATTAAGCAAGTAAGAAATGCAAACCTAGCCTTCATTCCCCACCTTAGCACACTTGCAGTGGTGTAGCGCTTTCTTCTAACTTCTTGAAGTGTGGAGGTGTTATCTCAATGAACCCCATGACATGAATGTTTTGATAATTCCAAATATCTCTGGTTTGTGTATCTAATGATCTTGTCAAGTGTTTCAGATTTATCAAGAATCAAGATCAAGGAACTATGCTTACAAGTCTATTGAACATCAATTAAAGTTTCGAGTCATTCAGTACTTAGAATGTAATGTCTATCGATCAAATTACTCTCAGCAAGATTTAATCGTTTTCATATTTTTGATCATCACATTTTAAAGGTACTTTATGATTTCTAAAGTATTTGATTTTATTAGAAAAATACCTTGATTTTAATCGTGTTTTATCGAGCTTTAATAGAAAACCCAAAATTGTTTTTAGAGTCTTTCAGGACGCTAATGTTTCATGAGCGCCTTCCTGGACTTGATGAGTCAGGACACTGAAATTCAAGGTTGAATTGAGCTGATTCATTAGGACACTTACTTGTTAGTAGCGGTCTCCTTTTAGTCAACCTTTGAAAGTGTCAGGACGCTGACTTAGTTTCAACTAACTGAAAGTTCTCTTAGTATTTATGTAATTTCTATCATTAAGGACGTTGATAGTTATAAGTTAAAAAATTGTTAGGACGTTACTTGTATAGGAGCGCCCTCATTCTTAGAATCAACTTAATAACTTTCAGGACGCTTATTGTGCTTCATCGCACTTAATATTGCTTTAAAATGTTTTTAAAATTTTATAACACTTACTTTTGAGTAGCGCCCTCGTGCATTTAAGTGATTTTAAAATAAAACAGGACGCTAATTGTGAAGTAGCGCCCTCATGATTTAAGTCGTTTAATTGTCAAAGTAAGTAAAGAAGCTTACGATTCAGTAGCGCCCTCACTTCATTGTTCAGTAGGACGTTGATCCTCTATGAGCACCCTCAAAGGAACAAAACGACAAAAATAATATTTTTGTTGTCCTGACATGTTCATCTTTTTACCCACTTTTTCAAAACAACTTTTCGTACAAAAATCAACTTTTTGAATTTGTCAGAGATATCCTCTGATTCATGAATCACGTCTTCTAAACTTTCCTTATTCGTGAATCTAGAGAAAATTAGAATGTTCATGAAATGTGCAGTTGTTATTTTCGTGATACATTCTAGCTGTTGTTAGTAAATGTTCATATTTAAAATTCAAATTCAAATGAACAACAACTTCATCTCTACAAGTCTATAAATACTAGCTCTTAACAATTTGTTAAGACACCGAAAATTCTCTGAGCCAAAACACTATTGAAAGTTAGTAATTTTCATCTATTTCAAAAAGCTTAATTTATTCTGTTTTCAAAGCGTTCTCATTGAAACTTTGCTTATTCAAATGATTTTCATACTGAGCTAAAATTGTTTTCACTTAAATTTTCAGCACTACTTTAACTTTGATCATTCTTGCTGAAAGAGAGATTTGAGAGATAGTTCATAGGATATTGTTGTATTTAATTTCATATCTTGTATGTTGTATCAAGGTTGTAACAGTAGTTAGATAAACTACTGAGTTGATATTCTTATATTCAACAAGGCTAGGTCTTCTCACACCCGTAAGTTGAGAAACGGTCTTCTCATACCCGTAAGTTGAGAAACGATAGTTCTTACACCCGTACGATGAGAAAGTTTAGGTTTGTCTCACACGCAGAAGTTGGAATAGGTTGGTCTCAAGTCTACAAGTTAAGCAGTGTAATGGTTGTTCTCACACCTGCAAGTTGAGAAAAGGTGTAACGGTTTGATTCCCACTCGTAAGAGAATCCCTTAGTGATAAGGCTTAAAATCATAATTGAGGAGGTTAGGTAGTGGACGTAGGCAAGTAGCCGAACCACTATAAATCGACTGTGCATATTTCTTTATATTCCGCAATTTAATTTTGTTATTGTAATTAATTTTAAATTGTCTAAGTGTCCAATTCACACCCTCTTGGACGTATCTGGGCCAACAATTAGTATTAGAGTGGTGTTGCTCTTCAAAGAAACTTCACAATTTCTTTGATATCAATGGCAATGACCACAGACACAGTCATAAAAGTAGGTCAACCTCTAGATAGACCACCTATGTTCAATAGAGACTGGTTTGAAGATTGGATGATAAGGATAAAATCCTTTCTACGATCTAAGGATATTAATCTATGGGAAATGGTTGTAAACGGCTACACCATGCCCAACAAACCTATGAAGTTATGGACAGACAAGGAGAGACTGAATGATAAGCTCAACGCTAAAGTTGTCTATGCCTTGTACTGCTATCTACCCGAGGAAGAAGTAGAAAAGGTAGTTCATCTTGAAAGTGCCAAGGAGATTTGGGAAACACTCAAATCACTTCATTGTGAAAAGATTAACATTCGGGATGAAAATCTCAAAGAGTCTGATAGACTATTATATGCCTTTGAGATATCAGAGAATAAAACTCTCAATACAACATGCAACATATATCAATATATTCTTGATGGAATGCAAGAATTGAATCAGGAAATATCTGCAAAGATATCTCTAGGCATTTCTGTGATAAGCTTCGAAAGAAATGGAATGATAAGTTGACTATGTTAGTTGAATCTATTGAACCATGGGAAATGAGTTTAAAGGAGTTCTGTGATCTCCTGCAAACCGTGGAAAGAAGGTATGAAACTAAAAACCCAGTTAAAACATTAGAAGAACCACTCATTCACTTTAGGGTTTTAGAAAGTGAGTCTGTTCATGATAACCTACAACGTTTTATACGTCATGTAAATGAACTTGAATACTTTGGAAAAACCATATCTCATTCTACTTTAGTCCATTATTTTTTTAACAGATTTCTTGAAAACTAGAAATATAAAGTAGATTTTCTAAACGAGTTTTCAAATCCATTTGAAATTAGTTTTCAAGAAATTGATTACATTTTGAGTGGGTTAGAAACTTCATCTGAGAAAGAAGAAATTCTTGCAAATATACCAACCAGGAACGAAAGTGAAGTTGCTGATGATATATACATAATAAGTCATCAATCCTCAACAAGCACATCCAGGACGCTCAATGAAAGATCTTCTGATAGAATGTCGAGAAAGAAGTCAGCATGGACAACGAAGATAATGAATTATCTCAGCAGCTTCAAAATGAGACAAAGTGCTCAAGTCGAGGACTTTGAAGTACCTTGAGGTAAAAGTCAAAAATCATGCAAAGGTATAAAATTCACTCTCGACACTAATGTTATTATCAGATTATACGTATCAATGATAAATGATTATCTTTAATCATGAAATGCTTAAAATGCTTAAACATTTTCGCTCATGATTAAATTATTGATGCTTGGTTGATGAAATATAACTTGTGATATTGTTTATTAAACCATAAGTAACTTATGTTTAATTGGTCAAATCTGATTAATAGTAGTGCTTAAATGTCCTAGAGCAAACTAATAACAAACGAGGACGCTAACGCACATATTAGCTGTAGTCGATCAAGAACGCTAGTCAGAAGAAGGACGCTAATTGGTAAATATTGCTAATTAAATTAAATCGCCTTTAAAAACTAGGAAGCGACACGTGCTGGTGTGTGTCTGGAGCGAGTTTATCACTTTTTCACTATATAGCCAAACCTTTTGTAACCTGGCAGTTAATTTTCACCTTTTATGTTCTAGGACGCTTCGAAGAACTTTCCAGGAATCGTTTCAAAAATTACCATTGAATCTTCATCTTTAAGCTTTGGTAAATCCTATTCTTTGTTCATTTTTGAATCCTCTAATTCCAATTGTATCAGTATTTGTGTTGTTGCCTCAGTTCTTCATATCCTTTTATAAATGGCCCCCAAACCCGAAAAGCTTCGCCCATTCTCTGCAAGAAAGTGAGCTGTTTCACCATCGTCACCTCCAGAAAGGAGTGTGAGACCAAGAATTGAACCAACTCAGGCCGAATTGGCTGAGGAATCCACACCATCTGTACCCACACCTCCTATTAAGACCGCGTCTGGACCATCTCACCCATCTTCTTCTTCTTAGATGAGAAGACAAGGAGATTAAGCTGAGAAGCTCATTAACCGAGCTATAATTAATGGATGTTATGTCGATTTCGACTTCTTCATTAACTCTCACCCGACCATTTTCTCTCTATTTGAATTCTAATGTTGGATCGATTTACTTACCCTCAATTCAAAATGGTACCCCAGTCTCGTCAGGCAATTCTATTTGAATTTGGTCGATAAACCCGACTATGAATTCACAAAACAATCTCTGGTAAAGGGAAAATTTGTTGAGATTTCTCTCAGATTCTTTTCTGAAGCATTTTCTTTGCCAAGTGATGAAAGTGCTCACATACTTTCATTCACCAAAAATAAAGTCCAATATCTAGGCTATAACAACCTCTCTGCTCTCAATCTTATTTCAAAGAAAAAGGACCACTCAAGTATCTATAAGAAACTCACAAATCAGTCATTTGAACTTATTCCCAGAATAATCCACAACATTATTACCCACATTATTTAGCCTAAAGCCGGCAGCAGGGGTAGTGTGAATGAATTACACTTATTCTTAATCTGGTGCATTCTGGAAAAGAAGAAAGTGAATCTCACCCACATTCTCATGCATGTGATGAATATAGTGGTTGGTAGAAGAGGAGGTCTACCACTTGGTATGTACCTCACCATTCTGTTCGAGGGATGTGGTATTGATTTTAGTGGAGAAAGCTTCAAGGAGACTAGCAGATACAACTGCATTGGTTAAACCACTGTGAAATTGATGTGATACACTTATGTCCTTGCATTGGACAAATGGCTTCCAATGTCAGAAGTTCCACTTGAGGGAGAATCTAGTGGAAAAGATGAAATAAGAGAAGAAGATGTCTTAGCAATGGAGAAAGAAGCTGCCCAAGATTCTACTGCTCAAGAAGAACAGGCTGTGCAAGAAGAAGTTGCCCCCACAGCTAACATTGAACATGTTTCAATTGATGATGTGGAAATTGAACATGCAGAGCAAGTTGTTTATGCTGAAGAGCAACTAATGGAAGAGGTGATCCAGATTGCTCAGGCCGTTGTTGAAGAACATCTGCATGAGTCAGAAACTGTTGATGCAATCTTGAAAGATTTCACCGGAGAAAGAGTCAGTGAGAACTCAGATAGAACCACTCCGAACCACCATCTCCATTTGATGTTCTTGTATCAATGGAATCCTAAGACTTGAAAATGACCGAGTCTGATGGTGAACAATGTTAAGATACAGAGGGCTATGATCTGGCTATCATACCCTATCAGGGAGATGACATAAATGAAAAAGTAGATGAAAATGATCATATTGAAGATTTTCATGAGGCCAATGTAGAATCTCTAGCAGAAGATGAAATGGAAATTGCTCATGAGGAAAACACATCTGATCAAGAGCTTCCTTCCTATCCATCTACAAGTAGGCCAAATGATGAATTCTTCAGAAAGGAAAATTTTCTAAGAAGAGTGAGAGAAGATCATAATTTTGTTATGTCTCAACTAATGACTCGTGTGGAACAGAACCAAGTTCAGTTGAAGAATGAGACATTGTCAGAAGTTCGATAATTTCTGAAATCTCAGCAGAGAGTTGAGATTAATGAGATAAAAGAAGTTAACTCTCACATGATCAAGGCAACTGCATTGTTTGAGAAAATAACACAACAAATGGACACACAATTAAGTGTCATGCAAACATTGCCTTCACCGAGCTCTACTTCATCATCAAATGATGATTTTATAAAGAACATTCAGGAGAACATGAAACTGATTAAGACATTCATTAAAGCTTTTGTTGCTAGTGTTCCTCCAAGATTGGCAGCTTCTCGACAATCTCCAGCCGAACCTCAAGTTCCTCAAAGTCACACAATGCCAGCTACACCAAGTAGTGCTGCAAGTGGCTTAACTGAAGAAGCTTTGAAGAAGATTCTTGAAGAAATTTAGAGGTAAAATGGCTGAATCCTCTAAACATAAGTCCATTTATGAAACTTTGCAATCAGTTTTGGATGATATCTTGGTTCAAGCAACGAGCAAGACAACTCTTGATCCGATCTTGCAGGCCATCTCTAGTCTAAAAAAGAATCTAGACACTGCAAGGCCAACACAACCAGAGGATGATAGACTAACCAAGATTCTCGACTTGGTTACTTGTGCGTTTTGAAAGCTACAAAACTTGGAGAACAAGCTGCCTTTCCTTGCCACAACCGTTATAGATCTGTCTTATACTGTCATCACAACTGCAGATCGAGTGGAAAGAGTTGTAGGCTTCTTTGAAGACCTCTTCAAGGCAATGAACAGTAGTACACATTCTACTGTGTGGTATATTGCCTTTAGTATGAAACACTTTACAAAACTCTTTCATCAGTTGGAGAAGAGAAGTGTCAAATTTTCACCTGCACCACGAGCTCCAGCCTTCACACGTCCTCAAGGACCTAAGGAGTCTGACAGACTTCATGGCATCTTAGCATGTGAAGATGAAGAAGAATCTGATGAAGAGTCGTTACACAGAATCAGTCGAAGAGTGTCTCCACCCCAAATCCCTCATCATAGACCTTTCCTAATCCTAAACGCAAGCGACCAATCAGGCTAGAATTTAAAGGTCACACACTTTCTCCTGATTTTGCTCAAGGTCTTGCGAAACGGAAAGCTAAAGGCTTCAAACCCAGTTCACCTCTTGATCCATTTAAATTTGGTGTTTCCAAGCATGCTCACGAAAAATTCATTGAAAAATCTAGGAAGGGTATTGTAATTGATGAATCCATCAGTAGTGTGAGACAAAGCACACGTGGCTCTTCAAGCCACAAGCCACAAGCACCAAGGAAACCCAAGAATTTTGCACCTAGTTCCAGTGGATCCAAGAAGAATGAGGAAGTTGAAAGAAAAAGAAAGGGAAGGGTCCCACTATGAGCTAAGCCTACCCACTTTTTGATGTTTTCAAAAGGGGGAGAAGAGAAAATGCAGATATTAAGGCTAAGTTAGCTCTAGAGAGGGAAGTTACATGTAAGAGGGAGTTCTATCTAAGTTATTATATTCATTCTTGTATATTGTACCGTCTTCAACTTATCGTGTAAATCTTTATGATTGAAATGAGATCGAACTAATATGTATGCAGATACCGTTCTAAATTCATTATATGTTTAATACATGAATATAATTATCTGCACGACCTCTGAGTATTTGAAATCATCAAAAAGGGGAGATTGTTATCTCAATGAACCCCATGATATGAATGTTTTGATGATTCTAAATATCTTCAATTTGTGTATCTAATGATCTCGTCAAGTGTTTCAGATTTATCAAGAATCAAGATCAAGGCACTGTGCTCACAAGCCCATTGAACATCACAAAGTAAAGTTCCGAGTATGTCAGTACTTAGAATGTAAAGTCTATCGATCAACTTACTCTCAACAAGATTTTATCATTTGCATATTTTGATCATAACATTTTAAGCATACCTTATGATTTCTAAAGCATTTGATTTGATTAAGAGAAACAATGATTTTTATCGAGCTTTAATTGAGAAATCAAAAAACCACTTTTATAAAAGTCTTTCAGGACACTAATGTTTTAGCAACGCCCTCTTGGACTTGTTGAGTCAGGACACTGATAAAATATTAAGAAGCTCCAGGTTGAATTGAACTGATTAATAAGGATGCCTACTTGTTAGTAGCGACCTTTCTTTTATCAACCTTTGATAATGTCAGGACACTGACTTAGTTCAACTCATTGGAAGTTCTTTTTGCTTTTTAAGTAATTTTTATCTTTAACGATGCTGATAAGTTATAAGTTGAATAAATTATCAGAACGCTACTTGTGTAGGAGGGCCCTCATCTTTAGAATCAACTTAAATAACTTTCAGGATGCTTACTGTCATTTAGCGCACTAAACATTGTTTTAAAACTATTTTTAAATATCAGGACGCTTACTCTTGAGTAGCGCCCTCGTGTGTTTAATGTTTTAAAACAATGTAGGACGCTAACTGTGAAGTAGCGCCCTCATGATTTAAGTCATTTAATTGAAAAAGTAAGTCAGGACGCTTACTATTCAGTAACACCTTCACTTCATTGTTTAGTAAGACATTTATGTTCTATGAGTGCCCTCAAAGGAACAAAACGACAAAAATGATATTTTTGTTGTTCTGACATGTACGTCCTTTTCGCCATCTTCTTAGAACAACTTTTCGTACAAAATTAATTTTTTGTATTTGTAAGAGATATTCTCTGATTCATGAACCACATTTTCTAAAACTTTTCTTATTCGTGTATCTGGAGAAAATCAGAATATTCATGAAATGTGCAGTTGCCATTTTCGTGATATATTCTAGTTGTTGTGAGTAAACATTCATATTTGAAATTCAAATTCAAATGAACAACTTCATCTCTATAAGTCTATAAATACAGGCACTTAATAAACTGTTAAGACACCGAAAATTCTCTGACTTAAAACACTTTTTGAAAGTTAGTCGAATTTTCATATGATTCAAAAAGCTTAAGTTATTTTAGTTTCAAAAAGTTTTATTTGAATCATTACTTATTCAAATGATTTTCACACTGAGCTAAGATTCTATCTTTATCTGAAAATTGATTTGAAAGTTTTAACTGTTTTCACTCAATTTATTCAGCACTATTTTTACTTGTATTATTTTTGCTGAAAGAGAAATTTGCGAGATAGTTCATAGGATACAGTTGTACTCAACTTCATATCTTGTATACTGTATCAAGGTTGTAACAATAGTTAGATAAACTACTGAGTTGATATTTTATATTCAACAAGGTCAGGTCTTCTCACACCCGTAAGTTGAGAAAGCTTAGGTTTGTTTCACACCCGTAAGTTGGGATAGGTTGGTCTCACACTTGAAAGTTGAGAAAAGGTGTAACGGTTTGATTCTCACCTGTAAGAGAATCCTTTAGTGATAAGGTTCAAAATCCTAATTGAGGAGGTTAGGTAGTGGACGTAGGCAAGTAGCCCAACCACTATAAATCGACTGTGCATATTTGTTTATTTTCTGCACTTTATTTCTGCCATTGTAATTATTTTTATATTGTCTAAGTGTCCAATTTACCACCTCTTGGACATATCTGGGCCAACAAAAGGAACTTGAGAGAGTCAACAAACTTCAAAAGGACATGTTGTTTACTCTTCTAAAAAAGGTGAACAAGTCTCAAGCTGTTCTTGAAGATTAAATCCAAGGGAGCTTTGCTTTTGCAATGAGCCAGATTAGGAGGCTCGGTCCTGTTCTTGCAGATATCGAACACATGAGTGCAAGAATGGATGATCTGCCTCATCTGCCAAGATTTGCCGCACCTCGATCTCGTGAAGCTCAAGGCTCTCCTCATCAAGCTTAACGTCAACCGCTCCCTGTCTTTGTCCATTTGTTTGTCTATCTATCAGTCTGCAGAGTGTAATTTTTTTTTTGCCTGTTAAAATGTCTTCTGGACCTTGAAAACTCAACACAATGTTTAATGGTTGCTTCCCTTTAAAATTGCAAAAAGTTGTTCATTAAGCTATCTTTCATCTCTCATTCATATTTTGATGTTTTATTATATTTGAATGATTGATCTGCTTGAATTTGTGTGAATGCTATATTTCATATTCATATGCTGCACACACTTGTCTCCGTTTGTAAGCTGCTTGATTCATGCTTTTGAATGTCTGCTTATATGATCTCAATGTTATCTTTAGCTGACTCTGATACGTATTTATGCTTGAAGTCTTTATTATCATGTTCAGTATATTTGCGGCATCATTCTTGACTAGTCACATCTATCTTTAGTATCTGATATTCATATCTGTGACTGTTTGATAAATATCATGATTGTATTTATCTTGCATCTCATATAACATCATGATTAATTTATCTTGAACTTATGTGCTATCTGATTAATTGATGATCAGGTACGCAATAGCTAGGTTGTGCTTTAACAATCTATTTCTGCCTATT
The DNA here is from genome assembly GCA_035771175.1 of Paratinospora sagittata. Lineage (NCBI taxonomy): Eukaryota > Viridiplantae > Streptophyta > Magnoliopsida > Ranunculales > Menispermaceae > Paratinospora > Paratinospora sagittata. Next base: position 26,213,116 of record CM069604.1, on the reverse strand, counting down.
CATATCGTGATCATGCTTGCTCTAAACTTATAAAATCTTATATATGCCTGATTCATGTCTCTGCAAATGAATATAGGCCATGTATACAATTTCATATCATACGCCTATATCTTGACAAGATTTTTGCCTACACTTATGATGACTATTTTTTGGCATTATCTTTTCTATGATTTCCTGACTTTGATGCATCTGCTTCATACCATATCATGACAGCATCAAACTCATGGATAATTGATTTCTAATGAGTACATACCTTTCCAAGTGTTCTCTCATTAGAATCAGTGAATCAAGCATTCTAGGTCATGCTTCAATAGAAATTATATGCCTAGAATAGGAAAATGAATGTATGTTGTTGCTTGAATGATATCTATGAATTTCAGCATTTATTCAGTAGGTTTAGACTTTGATATTCATCATATATATTGTCATATGTCTAAACAATGGAAAATTTATAATTTTCCATCTCACATGCCATTGATGTTGCCCTTTAATATTATAATTTGTATGTCACACCCCGCCCGGACGAGCCTAAACCTGCGATACACTCTCGGACGGGGCATGCATTTGGAACAATCATAATGGTAATAACAGAGTGCGCAGCGGAAATACAGTACACAGTACAAATCTGATTTCATTTAATTCAGAATACTTTTGTACATAAGATGGTCAAGGGAACATACTCCCAAAATCCCCAATGAATCATACAAAGAGTACAAAATGTGGGTCTCATAACCTGCACCCAGTCCACCTTAATTTCCTGTGAAAGATTGGATAATAATGGAATGAGCTTAACGCGCTCAGTGGGTAAATAGTGCATGAGTATAACAATTAATAAAGCATACTTCAATATCAAATATCTTAAATACACATGTAAGCATCATAATCAATCAATATGTATGTATGCATGACACCGTCACGTATTAATGGTTTGATGAGCGTACATCGCCTGAGTTCACGTACAGGTGTCCTTCCCCGGGCGTAGCCAGGTTCTCACTGTACGTCCCTCCTCGGGAACGATGCTCTGGATTCACGTACTGATGTCCCTCCCCGGCATAGCCGAGTTCTCATGTACGTCCCTCTCCAGAGAAATAATATGAATAGTGAGCAATGCTTCTAACTATTCTATGAGTCATAAACCATATACGTCCCTAGGTGGTGATATGTATGATGCCAATGCATGAACTAGTATAGTCTACTGGTCTGGTCTTTTCTTGACATTTAGACTGACTTTGACAACGTCTGGTGATCCTTATCAGGGTCGGTACCACGACGTGCAAAGTTAGGACATTCAGGTCATAAACATTATTGACATAATGCAGTGTAAATGAATAGTAGACATAATAATAATTGAATGTAAACTTTAATAAAAGTTATGAAACACGCAAACCTATGTTTCGTTCCCCACCTTCAGATAAGAACTTCTTCTTTCCGATCTGGTGCTTTCCTTCGGACAGAACTTCGTCGCACCGTACCGAGAGTCTCGATCAGAGAGTCTCAAAAACTAAAAACTTAGAATCAGTGGAAAGAGAAGGAAAATCATAAGGAGAGTGATTTTGGTGTGAGAAATGAGAATGAGGAGGGTTCCTTATATAGAGATTCTTGCCGCCTGAACGTTCTGGCAGGCGCCTGAACGTTTTGGCATTGCGCCTGAACGTTCTGGCATTCGCCTGAACGTTCTGGCATTGCGCCTGAACGTTCTGGCATGCGCCTGAACGTTCTGGCATTGCGCCTGAACGTTCTGGCATGCGCCTGAACGTTCTGTCATGCGCCTGAACGTTCGGGCGTCACCCAAATAGTAAATTTTTTTTTTTTTTTTTTTTTTTGTGAAATACAGAGTATTACGCTCTACCCCCCTTAAAGGGATTTCGCCCTCGAAATCAAGTCAAGTATGGATGAGGGGTATTGCTTGCGAAGTAGCCGCAGGTTGCTAAGGAGCCACTGCGTGTGTGCATCACGATATCCATTGATATGATTTTCAAATATCTGCGTAGTTATTCAAGTGAAACAACGTTTCATCCTGGTATTTAGAAGTGAAAATAATACAATGTATCACAACATCAGGTGGTACTAGAAAACAATTCAAGGTATTTCTGTTTAATTGTTGATTCTAGTTCCCATGTAGCTTCCTCTATGCCGTGGTTATCCCAGAGCACTTTCACAAGTGGTATGCTACGTCTCCGTAGGTCTTGAGTTTTTCTATCTAAAATCTGTATTGCTTTCTCTTGATACTTATTTCCGTCCTCAACCCGAACCTCGACTAAAGGGATGATATGCGAAGGATCAGGACGATACTTGCGAAACATAGATACATGAAAAACATCATGAACCTTAGGCATGGACGAGGGAAGGGACAGACGATAAGCAAGTTTGCCAATACGTTCAATGATCGGAAATGGACCGATATACCGCGGGGAGAGCTTTCCTTTGATCCCAAAGCGTTTGACACCTCGGGTGGGCTGGACTTGTAGAAAAAGAAAGTCCCCCTTATCAAATTCCAGAGGCTGTCGCCGTTTGTCAGCATAGCTCTTCTGTCGACTTTGTGCAACACGAAGTCGTTCCTTTACTAGTGTGATCTTCTCAGAAGTCTCTTGAACTAGTTCAGGGCCTAATTGCGGTCGATCGGCCATATCTAACCAGCATACCGGAGATCTGCAAGGCCGACCATAAAGAGCCTCGTATGGTGCCATGCCGATACTAGATTGGTAGCTGTTGTTGTAGGCAAACTCAGGTAGATGCAAATACTTTGCCCATCCGTCATTAAAGTCCAAAATGCAGCATCGTAGCATGTCTTCTAAGATTTGGATAAGCCGTTCTGACTGCCCATCAGTCTGAGGGTGGAAGGCGGTGCTCATAGTGATCTTAGAACCCATTATATTCTGGAAGCTTTTCCAAAAGTTTGATGTGAATCGAGGGTCTCGATCAGAGACGATCGTGAGTGGTATGCCATGAAGGCGTACGATCTCTCTTTCATATAGTTCTGCTAGTTTGTTCGTGAACTTTATTGGCAAGAAGTGTGCAGACTTGGTAAGTCTGTCAATGATAACCCAGATAGCATCTTGCCCTTTATTATTTCGAGGTAAGCCTGTAACAAAATCCATTGCGATGTTCTCCCATTTCCATTCTCCAATAGGTAACGGCTGGAGAAGGCCAGAGGGAAGTCGTCATTCTGCCTTAACTTTCTGGCAAACAAGACATCGAGCAACGAAGTCTGCAATTGCCTTCTTCATTCCAGAAAATCAGAATTGTCGCTTGACATCCTGGTACATCTTGTCACCCCCAGGATGCATAACGTATCTCGAACAGTGCATCTCAGTAAGCACGTCTTTCCGAACCTCGGGATCGTTCGGAAGACAAAGACGTTTTTTATAGAAAACGGCTCCGTCGTCAGAGACTGACCAATGAGGAAGGTCTTGCCCGCTGAGTAGAAGTTCTTGTTTCTCCATTAACATAAGGTCATTGGCTTGAGTAGCTGAAATCTTGCGAACGAGGTCAGAGGTAGCTGATAATTGAGAGAGTCGTGGGCGTGGTCCCTCTTCGTGTAACTGGAGGTTAAAGTTCTCTATCTCTGTAGCCAACTTCCCCATTTCATAGTTAAGAGTGCAAGCAACATAAGATTTTCTACTCAAAGCATCGGCCACAACATTGGCCTTTCCGGGATGGTACTGGAGTTGAAAGTCATAGTCTTTCAAGAATTCCAACCATCTTCTTTGGCGGAGGTTTAGGTCTCTCTGAGTGTATATGTACTTAAGACTCTTGTGATCTGAGAAGACCTCGAACCGTTCACCGTATAGGTAATGACGCCATAATTTAAGTGCAAACACAACAGCTGCAAGTTCCAAGTCATGGGTTGGGTAATTACCCTCATGAATCTTCAGTTGCCTGGAGGCATATGCAACAACTTGGCCTTCTTGCAGTAGTACGGCACCTAAGCCTTGGAGAGAGGCATCGGTGTATAATGAAAAACCAATTCCATTTCTTGGAGTGATAAGTACAGGTGCTGTCGTGAGGCGTTTCTTCAATTCCTGAAATGATGCTTCACAGGCGGGATTCCAGATGAAGCGCACGTCTTTTCGAGTGAGCTTGGTCATAGGTTCAGCAATCTTTGAGAAGTCCTTAATGAAGCGTCTGTAATAGCCAGCCAAACCAAGAAAACTCCTAATCTGAGTAACAGTGGTAGGCTGCTTCCAGTTTAAGACTGCTTCAACCGTAGAAGGATCGACCTCAATGCCATTACCTGAAACCACATGGCCGAGGAATTGAACTCTCTGCGCCCAAAATTCGCACTTACTCAACTTTGCATACAATTGGTGGCTTCTCAAGGTCTGGAGGACTATCTTCAAATATATTTTATGGTCTGCCTCGGTTGAGGAATATATCAAGATGTCGTCCACAAAAACCACCACAAATCGATCTAAGTATAACCTGAATATGCGATTCATCAAATCCATGAATGCTGCAGGGGCGTTTGTTAGACCGAACGACATAACTAAGAATTCGTAATGACCGTACCGAGTTCTTAATGCCGTCTTGGCGATGTCGGACTCTCAGATTCGGAGTTGGTGATAACCAGATCGTAAATCAATCTTAGAGAAGTATTTGGCTTCTCGAAGTTGGTCGAATAGGTCATCGATCCTGGGCAACGGATATCTGTTCTTGATGGTGACGTTATTCAACTTGCGATAATCGATGCAAAGTCGTAACGAACCATCCTTTTTGCGAACAAACAGAACTGGAGCGCCCCAGGGTGATGAACTCTTTTGGATGAAGCCATTACTCTCTAATTCCTTAAGTTGTTTGTCTAATTCGACCAGTTCAACATTTGACATTCTGTATGGAGGAATTGAGATAGCCCCTGTCCCAGGTATGAGGTTGATCTCAAAATCCAATTCCCTAACTGGAGGTAGACCAGGAAGGTCATTAAGAAAAACTGTTGGGAATTTAGATACGACTGGAACAACGCGTACTTCGGGAGGGTACAGAGCTGGTGATTCATTGCCGTCGCAACCTGACTGGCTGCGGTCTCACGAACGGCAGTTTGAACAGTGACCTTCATTGCCTCAATAAATCCAGCGAAGAAGGTTTCAATGCTTGAAGGCATGGCAAAGGGTGTGGGTGGTGGTGGTATTGCCTGCCCAGATGTAGTGGCAGTGTTGGGTGTGGCCTGTGCTGTTGTCTGAGGCGGCGGTTCCTGAATCTCAGGAGGTGCCTCCACTGCTGGACGAACAACACGTGGCCTTCCTCTCTTCCTGGTTTGCATTGTCTCACTGGCAAAGAGAAAAGGAAAACCAAGATTTAGGAACTGTAGCCAAGTATAATGTTATAATAGGCTCAGCAACAATTTCGAGAGTACTGCAATATGAAAATCACCTATTTTTCTAAGTATAGTGGAAGGTTTTTGTTGAGGAATCAAAGAATCTTATATAACTCGTATGTTTGGCCATGGTGTAAAAACAAGGTTAGAACGTTTATATAATAAGTACAAATCTTTGCAAGTATGTAAAATGATTTGGTTGTGGTCTTTGTGAACATACATATATTTTAATGAAAAGCCATACGAGTCATAAAAAGTCTAAGATTTGCCTCGGTAAATAACCTGATCTAACGTTCTATCGCAATCTTATGCATTCATACGCTTACTCTTAGCCTGTTCGATTATTATCCAAGTTCATATGTCCCATACCACATGAATTTAGTAATAAGGGTGGAAACCAAGTTAAGTTGTATGAACACGGTCGCTAAAAACATTGGCTGAATAGAAGTTCACTAATAGTATCGTCCAAATTTACTCGTCCCATACCGTGTAAACTTAGTGATAATATTAGTAATGCAACTTTCTCCAAATGTTTCTTTTCACACAAGGTCATGGGTTTTCTTACTTCCACATTTTATTTAGTATCATCCAATTTTGTTGTGTCCCATACCACTCCAAAGTTAGTGATACAAAAGAAAGAATGGTTGTAAGTCTGCCCACCAAAGATAGTCTTTAAACAAAACAATTTCATTCATATATATCAAAGAAAATTTTACAATGCCAGGAATTAATTTTGACTTTCTTGCCTACTACCGTTCCTTTGAGATCTACTGTTATGTACAGAATGACGACTAACAGAAGGTTGAGAGTGTGCACGCTCTGAGTTGGAGTTTGGCAAACGAGTTAATATATTATTGTGGCTTTCTTTGAGTGCAGCAATATTGGATGCCATTTCATCCAACCGTTCAAGTAGGTTAGTCGGTTGTCCCATTGGTGGTTGATGGGTCGTTTGTCTTGTAGGTGAAGGGTAGGCCATAGGCATTGGAGGAAAGTATTGGTTGTATGGGTAATTTATAGGTGGAACGTAGTTGTATTGATTACGTGGGGATCCCCTAACCGGAACCCCTTGGATAATTTGGTTTGTTTGAGATGAAAAAGTTTGAAACAATGGGCTCATTGGAATGTTTGGCCCTCCAAGATTTGGTGACGCCCAGTGCTGTTGTTGTTGGTTTACAGCAACTTGTGGAACTGGCTGATACTGTACCGCAGGAGTTGAAATCTTTGGTACGAAGTGTTGCCTTGGGTTGGCACGTCCCAAGTTGGTGGATTTGCTTGTGTACCTTGTCTATCATGACTTTGTATAGGTGGATTGAGTGTGGCATATAATTCTTCGTCAGTAAGTGGTCGATCGGTTGGATTACCGGCTGGGTCTGACGTAGGATGTGGATTGGAATCATTATTTGGGCCTTCTCTGACAGGCATCTTGCGTCGACATTTGCGAAGGCAACGCCCGTGCTTGTCTCTCATTCTTTCGGCAGTTCTTATTGTCGTGCCGAATACCTCTTCGTCAGTTACCCCTCCACTTGTGCCATATGTCTTGAAGATAGAGGATGTTGTAACTGGTTCAGTGATCAGCTTTGACGTTCCATCGAAAGTGTCAACGTTTGCCTCGTGAAGTAGTCTCATAATCAAGACTCCGTAGCCGAGGAATTCCTTCTTTAAAGGGTTTTGAATCACCCTCAACATTTGTTGGATGATGATGTGTGGTAGGGAGACCTTTATTTTCTTCTCTATGCAATACAACACAAGGAGTTGGGCCCTTGACATAGTGCCCCTAGTGCCCCTTTCTGGCAAGATGTTGCCGTATACAATCTTTCCGAGGCCGACAAGAGATGGCTTAAGATGATTGTTTGGGAGGTTGGTGTATGTTGATTGAGTGTATGGCTCTTTGGCGAGGGAATTGAACAGTTGTGCATTAGATTCGGCGATCTCTGCAACTGTCTGGGGGTCATGTGGATCAATAATGCTTTCTTCAATCGGAATCTCCAATAGGCGAGCAATAATCTCGATATTGATAGGAATTGTCGTTCCCATGATTGTTGTCTCTAAATTAGGACTGATCTCATCTCCGTGAAGTCCCACGTAATTCATGGCTTCATAGAAGGATCTAACCAAGTTGTAAGAGACTTGACCCTCGACGTTGGTTATATTTAACCAATCCAGTGTTGCGAGTTTGTCATGAAGGATTGGACGGAGGCGGAGATCGTTATTGCGATGCTCCTCATAGTCACAACCTCTCTTTTGGACAATTTCGTTAGTCTAGTTGGAATTGGTTCCCTGCTAGTAGAAGTTGTTCCTTCCCTTGAGGTCATTCTTTTGCTGAAAGGAAAATAAATTTGTGTGAAAGACACAAAATATATTCCTAACATTTTTAAGATTTATGCATTGTCTGGTAGACATTATTTTCGAGTTTTTGATGTTTATGCCATCATGAAAATTTCTTCATTAGTGATTTGATGCATATATGTCGTATGCACATATGAATGTACAGACATATTTAATCATAACTATATATATATAGTTTCCATAAATCAACTATATTGAAATTGAAACTATAAAAATCATATATAGTTATTTTTAATCCAAATCTTAATTTCGAAAAATAAATTTTTTCAATTTTATTTATTTTTTTTTGAAAAATAAAATTTTTTTTTCGAATTTTTTTTTTATTCGAAAAATAAATTGTTTCGATTTTTTTTTTTTTTTTTTCAAAAAATATTTTTTTTTTTGAATTTTTATTTATTTATTTATTATTATTATTATTATTATTATTTTTACCTCATATACACTAAGGTATACAGATATATATATTTAATCATAACTACACATATAATGTCTAATAAATCATGACTATATGTATAGTTAAATCAAACTATATAAAAAGAATATAATTTTCTAGATATATATTTAATACAAATCTCAACTATATATAATTGACATGTATATATAGTTCTAGAGATATATATATCTAATAAAATTTTCTTCCCCTCATTTGGTGGACTTGGGCGGGCCGTGGACCGTACGCTCTGATACCATTAAATGTCGCACCCCGCCCGGACGCGCCTAAACCTGCGGTACACTCTCGGACGGGGCGTGCATTTGGAACAATCATAATGGTAATAACAGAGTGCGCAGCGGAAATACAGTACACAGTACAAATCTGATTTCATTTAATTCAGAATACTTTTGTACATAAGATAGTCAAGGGAATATACTCCCAAAATCCCCAATGAATCATACAAAGAGTACAAAATGTGGGTCCCATAACCTGCACCCAGTCCACCTTAATTTCCTGTGAAAGATTGGATAATAATGAAATGAGCTTAACGCGCTCAGTGGGTAAATAGTGCATGAGTATAACAATTAATAAAGCATACTTCAATATCAAATATCTTAAATACACATGTAAGCATCATAATCAATCAATATGTATGTATGCATGACACCGTCACGTATTAATGGTTTGATGAGCGTACATCGCCTGAGTTCACGTACAGGTGTCCTTCCCCGGGCGTAGCCAGGTTGTCACTGTACGTCCCTCCTCAGGAACGATGCTCTGGATTCACGTACTGATGTCCCTCCCCGGCATAGCCGAGTTCTCATGTACGTCCCTCTCCAGAGAAATAATATGAATAGTGAGCAATGCTTCTAACTATTCTATGAGTCATAAACCATATACGTCCCTAGGTGGTGATATGTATGATGCCAATGCATGAACTAGTATAGTCTACTGGTCTGGTCTTTTCTTGACATTTAGACTGACTTTGACAACGTCTGGTGATCCTTATCAGGGTTGGTACCACGACGTGCAAAGTTAGGACATTCAGGTCATAAACATTATTGACATAATTCAGTGTAAATGAATAGTAGACATAATAATAATTGAATGTAAACTTTAATAAAAGTTATGAAACACGCAAACCTATGTTTCGTTCCCCACCTTCAGATAAGAACTTCTTCTTTCCGATCTGGTGCTTTCCTCGGGACAGAACTTCGTCGCACCGTACCGAGAGTCTCGATCAGAGAGTCTCAAAAACTAAAAACTTAGAATGAGTGGAAAGAGAAGGAAAATCATAAGGAGAGTGATTTTGGTGTGAGAAATGAGAATGAGGAGGGTTCCTTATATAGAGATTTTTGCAGCCTGAACGTTCTGGCATGCGCCTGTACGTTCTGGCATTGCGCCTGAACGTTCTGGCATGCGCCTGAACGTTCGGGCGTCGCCCAAATAGTAAATTTTTTTTTTTTTTTTGTGAAATATATAAGGCCTTTTTGTCACGCCCTGGGTTGCACAGCGTGCCCCCTACCCAGACGCGGGCGCACTCCCACCGCAGCGGGAGCGAACGCCTAGCCATTATGGATCCCATAATATTGTCACATCTCGGCCAGCTCAATGGATACTCAAGTTGCGAAATCTAACCTTATGAGGAAGAGGTTGCGAGTTCGAACTTGGGGGAGGCCCTCCTTGTGCTGTGGATTGTGCAGGGGGATAAATGATCTCGGTGACCGGCGTCCTTGTGTGGCGTGGCTGGCCGAGATGTGACAATATTATGGGATCCATAATGGCTAGGCGTTCGCTCCCGCTGCGGTGGGAGTGCGCCCGCGTCTGGGTAGGGGGCACGCTGTGCAACCCAAGGCGTGACATTGTATGCATCAATTGACTGTGATTTTTGATATCTAATAGATGTCATGTACTTTAAACTATATATACTTTGCATCCTATTAGAATCATCATAGCTAGGCCCCTTCTTAATCATAAATCATTATGCCTTTGCTATAAGTATGCTTATGCTTGATTATTTACAAATTTAAAGCATACTATGTGTTTGGTTGGCTTACTTATCAACTTTATATTTATGCCAAACACTAAGGAGAATAATTGCCCACGATTAAAAATTCTCTGTGAATTCATCTTTCGACAATTCTTTCTCATTCCTTCTGACTATGATTCTCGGCTACATTTTTGCAAAATTATTTCAAATCTTATAGCCTATGAATAAGTCAATCTATTTCTCACTGTGCTTAAAAATAAGAACTTTTTCTCACATGACTACCAGTATAGTAGACCTTACGCATTCTCACGTACCTAATTATGACACGTCATCATAAATCATCTTGAGGGTGAATACACAATGTAAGGGGGAATACACAATGTAAGGGAGAAACACGGGATTCGCGTCAAATCGGGACTCGCGGTAAGTGATTTTCACTTTAGTTCTTCGTGAAATAGATATCTAAGCTAGATATAACGAGTCTCTCAGATTAATTTTAGCTATGGGAGCCGTTTTATGGTATTTTTGAAATCGGGGTTTTGACCCAATTTGGATGAAAATTTGTTCGAAAGGTGGAAAAACATTCCCTAGACTGTAGGAGCCCCGAATATATGGTTCGATTTCATTTATTTGTTCATTTGGAATTTTTATGGTTGTTGGAAGTTACAGTTTATATTGAAAATATTTCGAATCATATTAAAACCCGATGAAACTAGAGTTTAAGGCTATAGAATGGTAGAATGAACTGTTGTGAGTCCCTAGATGCTAATTTCATGATTTTTGGAGACTATTTGACAATTTTAGTAAAAATTTACATGTTTCCAATGAATAGTGGCATGAACAGTACTATGATTATTTTTAGTGAATAAAATGGACTTCGAATCGTAGAGAACTGAATTTCGGACGTTTCGATACTAAGATTGTGATTTTTGGATATGATTTAATATTTTTAGTAACTAAATATATGGTTTTGGTGAGTAAAATTTACTTTTGTGACCTTCGCGAACGTGTAAAATCTTAGTAAAAGTCCTGTTGAAGGTAGTCGAATGGTAGTATGACTGATTTTACACGTGTCGATGTGGATAAAAGAATTTTAGGAATGTACAATATTTTTAATAAAATTGATATACGTTCCAGTCGAAAAATAAAATGGAGAAGTAGTGAAAATATGAATTGAAAATCTATTTTCACTGTTATTTTTTGAGGAAATATCTAGATTGACCACAGAAATGAGATAGTAGTTTCTTCAACTGCTTATGAGTCCTAAATTGAGTTGAAAAGTCTTGTACTGTGAGTATATTTTCTTGATTTAGTTCTTGTATGACATTATATATATATATGAAATGTTTGAATGTAAATATGCTATGCATATATTGTTGCATTGTGTTTTAATTTGCATTCATAAATGATTTTTTTTAGCATTGGAGCATGTGAGACTTGCAAAGGCAAGTTGGTGTCATTTCGTTAGGAATTAGACCCGGATGAGTGTTATGCGTAAGCTCATTGTCAGTAGGCCTATCCTAACATGGATTGGAGATCCTTGAAATGACTGTGAATTGAGTAATGTGAGGTCCGAGTGTAGGCTCCTTATCGGTGCATAATAAGGAGTTCGTACCCGCTCCATTACGAGAAGGAGGGAGATTGTGGATTTAGTTGAAAAAAGATGCATCGTTTTCTTGAAAAATCATGAAATCTATGTTGTTGACATGTATGATATATTTGTTGAATGATGCATGTGTTTAATAATTGTTTGAAATGAATTTTAATGTCATGATTCCCTAAATGCATATAATTGCCATATCAAGAGATATATTCACTGAGCTGTTGGTTGCTCACTCCATTTCCTTCAATATTTCAGGTACAGAGTTAAAAGGAAAAGCACGAGAGTAGATACGTGAGTTAGATTCTTATTTTGTTAATGTACGTGCATGCGAAGGAAATTGATTATATTTTCTTTATTTTCAAATGAATATATATATATATATATATATATATATATATCACATCCTACATATATATAATATCACATAGATGAGTGTTAAGGAAACATGGATTTTGATTTGATATTTTGGGTTATACAATGCTTGTGATGATAAAATGAGATGATCATATATGTATATCATGTGAGAATTTGATTTGTGGAATGAATGGAACGATTATATATATATATATATATATATATATATATATATATATATATATATATATATATATATATATATATATTGGATTTGATTTGTGGTATATCAGAAAAAAATGTGAATTGTCCATTTTATGGGGAGATGCTGTCAAAATTTCTAAAAATTTTGAGAATTTTTGTGAATGTACGTTGAGGCTGACAGTGTATTATATATTGTATATGGATATGTACAGTGTATAGTACACTGTGCCGGTCATGACGTCAGCCTACGTCAGGGGCGTCGTGACATCACATCCAACGGTAAAGTTCGTCTCAACCAAGGAACATCAACGATCACATCCTGATTTCAAGATCACTTCACTCGAACGATTCGATTAAACTTCAAGTCTGCATCTCTCGATCAACGTTCAAGTCATTCAACTCCGTGCAAAGCTCTTATCAAAGATCTCATAATGAAGAGTTGGATTTAAAGATTATGAGAAATGAGAAATACACAAAGTGTTTAGGGTATATCTTTCTCTAATCAACATTGCTCAAACGTTTTCCAAAACCATGCACAAATCACTTGCATACTTGTATGTTTTGATCATACGTTTTGTGATATTTCAAATGATTTAATTTTCTATATTTAATTTAAAATTTATCGAGTTTTTATTCGCATTTATCGTATATTTAATTGCGAGTCAAAACTGTTTTTAAAGAGTCTTTCAGAATGTTAATGAGTTAGCAGCTCTCTCCAGAACTTTATAAGTTAGGACGCTGATAACGTTCAAGGTTGAATTAAACTAATTTATTAGGACGCTTACTTGTATAGTAGCAACCTCCTTTATTAGTCAACCTTTGAAGTTCTCAGGACGCTGACTCAGCATCAGCTCATTGAAAGATTTCTTAAGTTTTTCAAATAATGTTTCTTTGAGAATGCTGATAGTTATAAGTTGAACAATGTATCATGACGCTTTCTGGATAGAAGCGCCCTCACCTTTGGGAATCAACTTAGTAACTTTCAGGAGGCTAATTGTCCTTCAACGCACTTGTGTCTTTGTTTAAAATGTTTTTAAGGACGCTTACACTGTTGTAGCGCCCTCATGTTTTATTTTATGTTTTAGAGGCAGGACGCTTACTTGGATAATAGTGCCCTCATACAGTTAATTGTTTTAAAACATAACAAGATGCTAATTGTGCATTAACGCCCTCAGGCTTAAGTCGTTTAAGTGTCAAAGTAAGTCAGGACGCTCATCTTTCAGTAGCACCCTCACTTAAGTGTTCAGCAGGACGCTTATACGTAATGAGCGCCCTCAAGGAACAAAACGACAAAGTTGATATTATGCGTCAGGACACTAATTATGGAATCAGGACGCTAATTCAACAACCGTCACTGTTTGAACAAGTACACTTTATAAGTTTACTTTTTTAGAACAGAGTCGCTTTGCACAGAGTCCTTTTCAGACCTATCAGAGATATTCTCTGATCCATGAAATAAGTTTTTCTAAAACTTTCATTTTTCATGAAATCTAAAAACAACCAGAATGTTAGTGAAAATTGCAGTTGTCATTTTCATACAACATTCTAGTCGTTGTGTATAAATGTTCATATTATTTGAACTTTAAATGACTAACGGCTATGTCCCAATAAATCTATAAATACCAGCACTTAGGATCAAACAACTTACCAATTTGTTTGTATTGTGCCAATAATTTTTGAAAGTTAGTCTGTGTCAAAATGTTTTTCATTATCTAAACTTTCAAAGTATTGTTCACTGATACCTTTACGTATTCAAATGATTTTTGTACTAAGCTTTTTTTTCATTCTATCTTTGAAAATCTATTTGATTTGGTATCAACTCAAATTCTCAGCACTGATTCATACTTGGTATTATTCTTGCTGAAGATATAATTTGAGATATAGTTCATGAGAAATACAATTGTACTTGATTTCATATCTTAAGTACTGTATTGAACTATATCAGTAGTTAAGTTAACTACTGATCACTGAACCAGAAGTTTTCATACTTATATTTTATATCTACTTTGAAAACTGTTTGTGTCCTTGATTTACACTAGTCCTTCAATTTTCAAATCAATGTTTATTTGGTATCATATTATTTTTGAAGAAGCACTGATTTTCATATTACATCATTCATGCTTTTCGAAACTGCACTTGAGCAATACCGAACATTGAAAGGTAAAGGACTGTAAGTGTATTTCAACTTAATATTACGTATTCATATTTCATATATTTGTAATACTATGTAATGATCTTAATTGTAAAGTGTTCTACTCAGTTAGAACTAACATTATTGTGTTGTAATGCTGGTGTGTTTCTAGACTGAAACAACCAGGACAAGTGAATGTAGTTCACTTAACGATTTTAGGATTGAAATCATGTAAGGTTATCTCTGAACCTATAAAAGAGAAAAAGGTTCATCCTCACCTGCAAGTAGGAAATCGATTCATCCTAATCCTGTAAAAGGATAGGTGCGTCTTTAACCTGTAAAAGAGAAACGATTGTTCCTCATCCTGTAAAAGGATCACGGTTCTTCCTTATCCCATAAAAGAAAAACGGTTGTTCTTCATCCCGTAAAAGGATCACGGTTATTTCTTATCCTATAAAAGGAAAATGGTTTTTCTTCATCCCATAAAAGGATCACGGTTTTTCCTTATCCCGTGAAAGGATCACAGTTCTTCTTTATCTCGTAAAAGGAAACTAGTTCTTCCTTATCCCGTAAAAGGAATATGGGTTTCTCCTCATCCCAAAAAAAAGAAATTTGGTTCATCCTTAGCCCGTGAAAGGATAGGTTTGCCTTTAACTTATAAAAGGGCAGTTGTAACGGTCTGGTTCTCACACGTAAGAGAATTAGTTAGTGGATTGAGAAAATCCTAATCGGGAGATTAGGTAGTGGATGTAGGCTCGGCCGAACCACTATAAATCTTGTGTGTCTCACGTTTGCAATTTAGTCCGTGTTCTAGTTTTACATCCAATTCCAATACACTTATGTATATCACTAAGTTATTGGAAGAGATAATTAAAATTGACCATCGCACCCAATTCACCGCCCTCATGGGTCAACCAACACCAGTGAAAATCCATATGATCCATCACCCTTCTTGCAAGTAATAGAATGAGTCTTACTCCCCATTATGCATCTATGAGGATATCACCAACCTCTATTTTGATATCCTAACCAGGACAACACCGGCCATGAGTGCTCATTAGTAACTCATGCGAGTCTTATTCCTAGAAGGGTACATCAATAGGAATGCTACTCATGTCATAGACTTACTCAAGTGAGTCCTAAGACATGCTCCATTTTCCAAATTCATTTCATGATTTCAAATCAATAATGTACATATAACTAACATGCTTAACTTTTCACAAACAAGTTCAAATTTATACAATGTCATGCATTTATACCAGAGTAAGAAATACTCACAATGTGTGGTCTTTAAGTCTCTCTTTCACCAACTAACCATATCAAGCCCAATTTGCTATTCTCAACTTGTTAACACCATTCAAGGTACTCAATTTCATTATTCCAGCACATCCAAATTATTAATCACATACCACAATCCATTTAAGGTTCCTAACTACTTAAACTTACATGTTGAAACTAATAATCTAGTTGCATCAACTCAACACAATAACTTACCTCACATGTAAGTCAATCCAAACTAAGGCATCCGCTCCCAATTCACATTTTTGTACCTATAAACAACATAAGGATCAAATTAATATAAAAATCCAAGTTGAATTAAACAACTACATGGCTGAATCATGTTCTAAACCCTCAATTGCTTCAGCTGGAAATAGTGTTTTAGCATTCAGACATTCACCATGCAACTCATCTTTCTTGCTACTTTTACATGTTCTAGTCTCAATTCTCACCATTAAAACACTTAGAAACATGATTTACCATTAAAACCTACAAATTAGCACAACTTCAAATCATCACAAATTTTCCAAGCATCAACCAAATCAACACAAATTTATATATGTTGTACCACTTAAAAGATAAACAACAAAATTCATAAGTTTTGAGCAAAAAACCACAAATCTCACCTCAAATCGCCCAAACCCTAGCTCATTATCTTCTTTTCCTTTGTTCTTCCTTTCATTTTCTCTTTTTTCTAATGATAAGGTGCTCAAATGAACGAAAAAAACCAAATTATATAACTCTCTCACTGCCACACTGACCAAACTAAGTTTTTTGTCAAACGCAGTGGGGAGCGCGTTGCCACTCCTAGGAGCGCGCTGCTCCTCAGCCCAAAAACCCAGTTGGTCTATGTCGACTGCGAGAAGCACGTTGCCTCCCCTGTCAAGAAAACTGGCTTTTCGCTGTCACCAGGGAAGCGCTGCGCTCCTTTTAAGGAGCGCACTCTCAGTGCCAAAACATGAATTTTCCATATTCTTCACCCTAAAGTCCACACCTAGGGTCTCAATACTCCTATGACACTAGAATACATACATACGCATACGCATATAAATACTTCTAATTATCATACAAGTCAACAAAATGGTTTGACTAAAGGTACGAGATGCTACACCAATGTAAATCTAGGGAGTGTTTTTGCAAAATCAAATCAGTGTCCATTTTCAAAACACCCTAAAATGAAAAAGAATTGAACTAAAGCTTTGCTTTCAATCTTTTTGTTTGTACATCATCAAAAATAAATTCCCTGAGCAATCTTAATGCAAGGAAGGTATAATCTTTTTATAAAGTTTCTCTTTGCATGATCTTTATTGTTATATCTTGCATTTGGATATTTGTATTGTGAGCTTCATTGTTGTTGCTCTATTACATAGAACAAACACTATAATCTTTGTACTTAGTCTCTTTGGTTTGTTTCTAGTAGAAATAAAACCGAGTCAAGTGATTCTAAATCACTTGTGATTTCTAGGTTGGAATCAAGAGTCTAGTTTCACCCTTTGTCTTGAAAAGGGTCAAGTGGTTCATTCTTACCCCACAAAAAGAATTTTGACTTTTCTTCTACCCTTGAAAAAAGAACAATTGGTTTGTCCTTAGCCCGTGAAATGGATATGTTTGTTTTCAACCTCTTAAAAGACATTGCAACGGTTTGGTTCACACCCTTGAATTTTAATCATATCTTTTGCATACTTGCTTTGGCTTAAGAAAGTGCCATTAGGCATTTGCTTAATTTGCAAGCCAAGAAAGTATGTAAGTTTTCTCATCATACTCATTTCAAATTCATCTTGATAATTTTTGAAAAGTCATTCTAAAGATGAATATTTGAATCACAAAAGATAATGTCATCTACATATATTTTAACTAACAACATATCATAATCTTCATGCTTAATGAACAAAATAAGACCTAGTTTGCCCTTATAAAAGTCATGTTCTAGAACAAATGAACTTAGCCTACTATACCAAGCTCTAGAAGCTTGCTTCAAACCATAGAAGCTTTTATGAAGCCTATAGGCATGCTTTGGGTATTGAGAATCCTCAAAACCTACAGGGTTTTCCACATACACCTCTTTATTTATATACCCATTGAGAAAAACACTTTTGACATCCATTTGGTATAGTAGAAAGTCTTTATAGCAAGCATAGGCTAATAGCATTCTATATGTCACTAATCTTACTATTGGTGCAAAGGTTTCTTCATAATCTATTCCTTTTTCTTGATTATATCCTTGGACAACTAATCTAGCTTTATTTCTCACAATCACTCCTTTCTCATCATTTTTGTTCCTAAAAACCCATTTTGTTCCTATAACAGATTGGTGTGAACGTCTAGGAACTAATTTTCATACTTTGTTTCTAATGAAGTGGCCCAACTCTTCTTGCATAGCAAGAATCCAGTTTTCATCACCTAGAGCTTCTTCAACATTAGAAGGTTCAATTTGAGATACAAAGGCTACATGTCCTTGATCTTTGTTAATTTCAGCTCTAGTGGACACTCTCTTAGATGGATCATCTAGAATTTGCTTTTTGGGGTGACTAAGGATAAGCCTAGAATTCTTGGCGACGTCTAAGTTTTGATAAGAATTCTCTTCAAAGTGCTTTGAACCCTTAGGAACTTCATCATCATCATCAATATTCGGTTTTTCTAAATTCTCACTAAGCTTTTGCCTAGGGGTCACTCTCATCAAATTTACCCAAATTGTCTTTGTCATTCAAGATGTAACACTTACATCCAAAATGTCTAACATTCGACACTTTTGGGGTCTTTTTCATGCTTTTCCTAATCAAAGTTCTATTCATAATCCTACACATTTATTCTTTCTCTCTACCACTCCATTTTTTTGTGGAGTTCTAGGGGCTGAGAGATGGTGAGTGTAACCTTGTTTGCTACAAAAGATTTTCAGATTTTTATTCACAAACTTTCTATCTCTATTACTTCTAATGATGGTTACTTTATAACCTTTTTCATTCTCCACTCTATGACAAAATTTGATAAACACGTCACATATTTCATGCTTATGAGATTAAGCTTTGTGTTTAGTTTGGTCCAAAGATATCCATGTGGATCATTTCAAGAGCTCTAGAAGTGGACATGATTTTCTTGTTCTTGAAGGATGATTTGATATGCTTGCCCAGTTGACAAGGTTCACAAACCTTATCCTTTAGGTACACTCCCTCAGGAATGCCCTTTGCAAGCTCATTTTTGGCAAGTCTAGACGAACATGAGTTTGTTGGCCAGATACACGTCCAAGAGCGGGGATGAAATGGACAGTTGCAAGTTTTTCTACCTTTCAAAATAAAGTATAAAAAATTTAAAGAAAAAGTAAAGGCAAAAGCAAGAGAAGGAACACATCGATTTAACGTGGTTTGGCAAAATCCACGTACTTCCACAACTTGGTTACCCTTGACCAAGATCTTTCACGGGTGAAGATCAATACTGGTTACAACACCACTCACTTCCAGGTGTGAGAGCAACCTCCGCCGAGCCTAAGCACTTCGCTCACAGCTCACCAGTGATACACATATCACTTGTTACAGATACAATTATACAGCGAGTATGAGAATAAAATGTAGAACAAGATTAAGTAGCTTGAAGAAGTTCTTCTTACCAAGAATTCTTCTACTTACAACCTTTGCCTATGATCATCCTCTTGAAACCCAACAAATAGAATATGAAATGAAGATCAGTTGTTGAAGAGGTTACCACAATATGAGGCAAACCCTTGTTCAAAAAACGTTGAGATTTGATGATGAAAATCAGAGTATATGCAGTGCACAAATCAAATCTCTCAAAGTTTCAAATCACTTGTGAACAATTGAAAATTTTCATGTTTGAATGATAGACTAACTTTCAAAAATGTTTTGAGCTCATGAGTTTCAAAATGAGCAAACCCCTTTGATTAAATAGAAAAACGATTCTCTATTTTGAAATCTAGGGTTTTTACAAACCAATCACATTTGAGTATTCAAATTTTGGTTTCAGCTTTTCAGAACATTTTCTTTAATTAGATTTGCAAATGAACGTTGGAAATCATGGAAAAATGGTGTTGCATGAAAGAGGAAAGAAATAGTACACTCAACGTTCAAAAACCCAGACTTGTCAGTTTTCACTGACATGGTAGGAGTAGCGCCCTATAGAGTCTTATAGCGCATTGTAGCACTTACAACACAATTGAGCAATTTGAACTATTCTACCTCTACAGCGGGCTATAGTCTCTGTAATAGCGCGCTATGTCAAAAACCCGAGAGTTGGGTTTCTCAATCACAACTCTATAGTGCATTATAGCAGCCTATAGCGGGTTATAGGTTAAGTTACTGAAAAACATGATTTTTATCAGATAACCAATAACGGGTTATTCAAGTCAATAGCGAGCTATAACTTAAGTGACGAGAATTTGGGAATTTCTGAGATGGACCTATAACACACTATAGAAGTGTATAGTAGGCTATAACATAAAATACATAAATTATGAAATTCCCAGACATGAGGACAACGGGCTATAGCACCCTATAACACTCTGTAGGCCTTCCGAAAAATTATGACTTTTACAAATTAAAACACAAAGGCACTACAACCATGTCCAAATGATTTCAAACAAAATGCTTAAGAGATCAAATCATTTTGAGACTTTGAAAACCATTCTAAAGCATTTGGAAAACCATTTTATGCGATCAAGATCATTTTTAAAAAACTAGAATGACTACTCTAAAGGTAAGAAAATTTCTTTTGCTGGAGTAACCAAGAGTGGATCTTACATTCTAAGACCGATTCTAAACTCTTCAAGCTCTTCAGTTGATGTCATTGATGTTGATCTTGAGCTTTTACAGCGACAACTTGAACTTTGATTAATCTCGTTCCAGTATTAACTTTAATTGTCTCCTCTCTATGATTCTTTGTAATCAAGTCTGAAACATTAAAACTTGGAGACATAGACTAAAGTTAAATAGACATGTTGTTTGTAATCATCAAAATTCACCATCGAATTCTGACCACGAGGGACATTGGTCTAACAGAACTAATCTCCTTTGCCAAAGCCACACATCATCACATACAACAACACTCAAACAAGATAGATTTTGATCACAAATTTCATCAAGATTTGTGGAGTATACATTTTTATGCCTGGATGCTATAAACGTAGTAGAACCATTAGCATGCTTTATGCACCTATTTGCTTCAAAACTAACATCATATACCTTGTCACATAATTGGCTTATGCTTAAGATATTATGTTTTAGGCCTTTAACATAGAAAACATCATGAATGGAAAGAGAACTATTACCTATAGTACCAATACCAACAATTTTACCTTTGTCGTTGTCTTTGAAAAGCTTGCAGACTAGCTAGGCTCAAGAATCCAGATTTGTCTTTTGTCATGTGCCTTGAGCAGTCGCTATCAAGATACCATTTGTTCCTTTGAGACCCATCCTACACCACATAAAAGACTTTTGATTTTGGTACCTAGGTGGCTTTGGGTCCATCCAAGTTAGCATCATTCAAAACAATTTTTTCTATCCATGCTAATCTACCCTTATTAACATGTTTAAGAGGGCATCTAAGAATGGTGTGGCCTTGTCTATTGCCATAATGGCAAGTGGTTCTTTTGGTCAACAAATTATTATAATTTTTTTGTTTTGACTCTTTTGTGTGACCAAGCCCGACCTATCAATGGCACACTTTTGGGACCTTTGCATCATATCTAAAAAAATTTGTCCATTTGTGAATTTCTTCACAATGTTTATCAAGTCATCAACACTCTTACTGAGAGTCTCAAGCTCATTTGTCAAATTTTCCTTTTATAAGGCCATGGTGTCAATAGCATCTTGTTGAGATTCAATCTTTTCAAGTGTTGTCATTAAGTTTTTCTTAAACTTGGTATTCTTTTTTATTTCCCTATCAAAATAGGATTTAACATAATCAAAGTCACTAGCATAAAAAATATCATCACATTCATAGAAGGATTCAGTGTTTACCTCAGTGTTTGCCATGAGGCAAAACACGATTTTCTCATCTCCCGAATCAAAATCGCTCTCACTTGAGCTGGAATCATCCCAATTAGCTTTAAGCACCTTTTTGTTCTTTCTTCTTGAGCTAAAACCTTTCTTCTTTTTATTAGGACACTCACTCTTAATATGTCCTGGTTTATTGCAACCAAAACTTATTAACTCACAAGGCTTGACTTCAAATTTCTTTCCTTTGTGGAATTTTGAAGTTAAGCCAGCTTTTCCCTTCTTTTTTACTAGGTGACTAAGTCTCTTAGTTAACATGGCAACTTCATCATTAGTTCCCTCATTCTCCAATGATGATTTAGAATCTCTACCTGCATTTAGTGCCAGATTTTTCTTTCCCTTATCCTCTACCTTAGGTGGGACTAAGTTGTTCTTGAGCTTTAGTTCATGAACTATTAGAGAACCACGTAACTCATCAAAGTATATTCTGCCAAGTTTTTGGCTTCTTTAATAGCAGTGGCCTTTGGTTCTCAAATTTTGGGTAATCTTCTCATAAACGTTCTTACAATTTATTCTTGATCATAAACCTTTCCAAGGGTCTTCATTTCATTTAGGCTCTTTGTGAACCTTGTTATTGTCGTAGCTATGGTCTCAGATTCTTCCATCTCATAAGTCTTGTATTTATCCACTAACATTTGGAGCTTGGCCTTTTTGACTTGCAAGGTTCCCTCACGGGTTACCTCGAATCTTTGCCATATTTCTTGGGTTGTTTCACAGGCAGTGAGCTTATTGAATTCATCTCTAGAAAGGTTGCAAAATAGAATATTTATAGCTTGGTCGTTTAAGAATTCTCTCTTCGTTTCTTTTGGACTCTACTCATCTACGATTTTGGAAACCTCTATTCCTTTTATGATCCTTGTGGGAGTTTGATACCCATTCTTCACCACATCCCACATCTCTATGTCTTGGGCTCTTAAGTAGTTACTCATCCTAGTCTTCCAATGAAGGTAGTTTCAACCCCTAAAGAGTGGAGGTCTATGAGTGGATTGTCCTTCACCGAAAGTGTAATATTTTGAGTTGTTTCCTGTCATGGATATCAAAGATTGTTAGATCTTTAATAAGATACCTTCTCTAATACCACTTGTTGGCCTAGATAGAGTCCAAGAGGGTGGTGAATCGGATTATTTGCAGGATTTTTACCTTTCAAAAATAAAACAAATAGAAATAATAAAAATGCAAAAACAAAGACAAGAGATAGTGCACAAGTATTTTAGTGTGGTTTGGCTTTTCAAGCCTAGGTCCACGACTTGATCTCCCTAGTCAAGATTTCTCAAAACCTACTATGGATCCTACTTCAAGGGTAAGGATCAAAACCGATTACACACTCAACTTTAAGGCGTGAGATACCTTTACAAGCACTGTTCTCAGAATGGAGAACTCCCTAAAGGCTAACAAGCCAATTAAATACAAATGTTTGAAGAAAGATGTTTCTCTTACCAAGAAGACCTCAAAAATACTTGCAATAAATGTTTTGAACCTCACTTTAGGATTGCTCAGTCAAAGATAAAAGTTGAAGCACAAGAGCAGTGAGTTGGATTCACCAAGCTTTGGATTTCGAAAAGATTTCAAATGAGCTCATTTTCAGTCCAAAGAGAAATAAAAAAGATTGTTTGAAAGCTTTTGAACACTTTGAAAAACTTTAGAAAACTTGGAGATCTTGCAAATAGTGTAAAATTTGTAGTTTGAGAGAAAATTGTTATGCTTATATATGGAGGTTCAAAGTGTGTGAGAGCTAAGGTTTCCATCTCCAAGAACGATCAAATTTGAGTTTGAAATTCAAACCAAACGATTTGATTCTGTTATGCAAAGTTGAGGGGACAGTCCTGTTGAAAAGCCTGATCAAATGGAAGAAGCATGAAAGAGGACATCATGTGCCAAAAGTCATTTTCACAACTCAGAAATGTCAGGTCTTCTGTAACATAGACAACAATGCACTACTTACTCAAGGAGCGCATTAGTCGCAGAAGAATAGAGATTTATTCTCGGTTCTACACAAAAAGTAGTGTTCTTCTCCATCAAAGAGTGTGTTGTTAGCAGAAGCCCGAGAGGTGTCTTGATTTTGGTCATTCAAGCAGTGTGCTGCTCCAAGTGGGAACGTGCTAGTCGCAGACACCCAAGACCAGGGTAAAATTTTTGGGCTCAAGCAGCGTGCTGCTCCAAAGGGAGAGCGCTCTGGTGACAATAACAGACCAAAGACTTAAGTAACTAGGCTAGGAGCGCGCTAGTTAGCATGAAGAGCGCGTTAGTCATCCACTTCACACTTAAATACGATTTTCCTTTTGAGAAATATTGTTAAAACTCAATTCATTCAAATCAAACACTTAAATTAAGACTTTGATGATTTGAAAACACTTCAAAACAGTTTCAAATATGTGAAAAACAAGATTGACGGGTTTTCAAAAACAATTTAAACATTTTTAACCCTTTGAAAATCATAGATAAGATTTGATTGAGCATGCCTAG
This sequence comes from Paratinospora sagittata, assembly GCA_035771175.1. Classification (NCBI taxonomy): domain Eukaryota; kingdom Viridiplantae; phylum Streptophyta; class Magnoliopsida; order Ranunculales; family Menispermaceae; genus Paratinospora; species Paratinospora sagittata. The sequence continues at coordinate 26,189,001 of CM069604.1, read as the reverse complement.
GGTGGGTTCTACAACCCAAAGAATATCTAAACAATTACAAATAAAATTTACATTTTCATGCTTGATCTTGAGAGTATTCTTCATTGTATATAATTGCGGTGGCCTTTAAGCTTAAACTCTCAAATGTAAAGATTAGTACATAGAATATATGTTGTTGTAATCATCAAAATACCATCATGGGGGTCATTGGATTAATAGAAAGAAGATTTGCTATTTTGGATGATTGTGTGATATATCTGCACGAATCTGATTATGACATAGGGACTAGTAATTATCCGGTTTCATATTCTGAAGCCATAAATTATGTTGATTCTGATAAATGGATTGATGTCATGAATGATGAGTTGAAATCAATGGCTTAAAATAAAATCTGGGATCTCATTAAATTGCCTAATGGTTGTAAGAAAGTAGGGTGTAAATGGGTCTTTAAGAACAAATGTGGCTCCAATGTAAATATTGAACGATATAAAGCTAAACTTGTAGCTAAAGGTTTTACTAAAAAGGAAGACATTGATTATAAATAGATTTTTTTTTCTATATCTAAGAAAGACTCTTTCAGAATCATTATGGAATTGGTGGGTCATTTTGATTTAGAGTTGCACCAAATGGATGTAAAGATTATTTTTATTAATGGGAGTAGGGGTAGCAATATAGGTCACGATACAATAACACGACTCGAAACCGACACGAAATAAACGGGTTTGAGACTTATGTTATGTGTGAAGAATTTTTAATATTTTATGTCATATGTTGAGACCTAACTTTATAATATTTTATTTGGTCTTTACTATATGGTTGTACAATTGTGATTTTGAATTTTTAATTTATATGTTAATTTAGAATTTATATATGATAAATAGGCTAGAATGAACTTGTTTAAGCTTTAAGGGTTATAAATAGGTTAACCTATTTAACCCGTTTATTAAACATGTCGGGTTTGGGTTTACATATAATGACACGTTATTTAAACATGTCGTGTTTGGGTTTACAATATATTTCATTATACACGATTACGACACGACCGATTACGACACAACAACACGAATTGCCACCCCTAAATGGGAGTTTAGGAAAAAAATTCTACATGGATTGGCTTGAACAACTCAAATAGCTGGAAATGAACACCTGGTTTGCAAACTTAAGAAATTAATATAAAAACTTAAACAAGCCTCCCAACAATGTTATCGCAAGTTCAATGATATTGTTAGCTCTTTTGGTTTTAAAGAAAGCATTGTTGATCGATGTATATGCTCTACTTGCTATTACCCTTCTCATTGATCCTTAAACTATTCAATGTCTTTCCCTTATTTAGATTCTATTTTATTACTATTGTATTTATTTCATTACCAAGAATCTTGATCTTTGGTGATCATGCTTTTTATTTATGCTTGTCTAAGTAATGGATGGTTTTCTTTGGTACATGTCATAGCCATTTTCATTTCCTTGATTCTCCATGTAGAAGTTATATTAGTTGCCATGAGTGGGGAGAAATGAAAGGATGAAGATGAGTGAAGAAACTTGAGGTCATGGATGAGGAGGAGATGGGAGAAATCTGATAAAAAAACTTATGGGAAACATGACTGGTGTAATAGGAAATGTACTTGTATAGAAGGGGTGATATAGGCTGAGCTGCAACCTTTACCCAATAAACACCATCAATAATGGTTGTGGGTAGGTTGGGAAGCAAGTAGGAAGTTTGGAGAAGAAAAAGATGAAAAGAAGAGAACGAAATAGAAGGGGAAAATAAAAGAAATATGGGTGGGAAAGTGACTGGTTGGAATGAAAATAACAAGTCATTGTAACATACAAACTTTGGGGATCAACTGCCTTTGTTAATTAATCAATAGCCTAAGAAAACTCTTACGAATAATCACGATAAACCATCGAATTTGAATAATATTTAAAATATCGACAAAACCTTGATAACTAGGATATACTTTATTTGATATGATAATTTATTATTTCATAAAAACTTATCTCAATATATAGTCTTAAGGTTTATAGGAGTAAGTTCATATTTTTAATACTATATATTGATGATATTTTGCTTGCAAGTCATCTTAGTCTTTTATATGAAACTAAGAAATTTCTCTCAATGAACTTTAAAATAAAAGATATGGGTAAGGCAAATTACGTGATAGGTATTGAAATATTTTAAGATCAATCAAGTGGATTATTGGAATTGTCCCAGAAAGCATACATTGACAAGTTCTAAAGAGATTTAATATGAAAGTGTTTAGCCAATGTTGTCCCTATTCAGAAAGAAGATAAATTCAGCCTCTGCAATGTCAAAAGAATGATTGGGAACGTGAACAAATGGGTAGAATTCTTTATGCTTCTATGGTAGAAAGTTTGTTGTGTGCAGAGACTTGTACCAAACCAAATATTAGATTTGCAGTTGGTATGTTGGAGAGATACCAAAATAATCCTGGGATGGATCACTAGAGAGCAGTAAAGAAAGTATTGAGATATCTACATGGAACGAAGGACTATATGCTCACATATAAAAAGTCTGATTATTTAAAAGTCCTTGGCTACTTATATTTAGACTTTGTTGGTTGTCTTGATAGATAAAAGTATACTTTTGGATACATTTTCCTTTGAGCTGGTGGAGTAGTTTCCTAGAAAAGTGCGAAGTAGACTATTAATGCTACGTCTACTATGGAAGTTGAATTTGTGGTTTACTTTGAGGCTACTAATTATCATGACATATGGTTAAAGAACTTTATTTAATGATTTGGTATTGTTAACTCTATTGCCAAGCCATTAAAAATTTATTGTGATAAATTGCAACTATACTTTGCTATTAAAGAGGAAGTTTAGAAACAAAAGGTGTCTTTAGAGCACATAGGCTCAAATCTTATGGTTACAGATCTATTAACAAAAGGATTACTGTCAAAGACATTTAAGGAACATATTCAAAGAATGGGTCTTGATGTAATTCATGATGCTTATTTATTTTGGATGTGTTATATGTTTATTTTGTGGTTAGAGATCTCATTAAGTTTGCTCAGTACAATGCCTGATTTTCATTTTATATGTACATGTTTTGGTTTGGATGAATAATATAAGGAAATGTCCTTAACAAAGACATTATTATTGAATATTGTTTCAAATTATGAATTATAATTAAATAAGTAGCATATGTTTTAGCACATGGAAGGAAATATGTTTTTGATTGATACATGACCGCTATGACTCACTTAAGCAAATTATTTAATAATTATGAATTTTGATGACTTTTATGATAGCCACCATTAAAGTATATATGCATGCAATAATGTTCATCACCGTCAAATTTAAGATAGGGGTCATGAGGGACAAGTGGGAGATACTCCATAATGTTAATGTCCCACATGATGAAAATTTTAATTATGTGGTAGTGGGACAATGTTAAAAATTCTCACATGACCCAAATTAATGTACGAGTTACAACATTTTATTTTAACAGGAAAGTAGAATTATGAGGATTAATTATGTGGTAATTTACCCTCTCTCCAACCAATAAAAGGAGATTCTTGCCCATTGAGAATCGATCCCTCAAGTAATCTAAAAGTCAAGGAAAGCGAAAAGTCTAGGATTTCTTTTTTATTACATCCTATAAGTTTTCCTTGTCTTAAGATTTTTAATCTGTGATTTGTTGTGCAAGTGAAATCGTACAAGTTATAATCTTGGAAATGATGTGATTGTTTATGTTTAGTTTATGTTTTACATATGTAATGAAGGCATTATTAACAAAAAGCTCTTTCAACATTATTGACAAATATCATTATTGAAGTACTCAATATTGTCTTTTATTTTTATTTTTTAGGAAGATACAAGTGACCTTAAGCTCGTGTGTCCCTCCTGTCGGGTGTCGGGCCATTGCGGAACCTACTAATCCTCACACCAACGGATTGACAAGAATATGCCTCCCCCTCCCCCCAAGATGCTCATAGTTAGCCGAGTTTGAGAGTCTGACACAGTGGAACAGGTGCAATACTTTCTCTCTAATGTGACTCACGCTATGAAAGTCTTTAGCTTGGTAAGAGTGACCCACAAACATATTTATTAATTTTACTGCCTTGCCACGACTTGAACCCCCAACTCTATAAAATAAATACTCCAACTGAACCACCAGGCCAACGTGTCATTGGCTTGTATTCAATATTGTTGCACTAGATATTTATAGTGATAAGATTTCTACAACAAATTTTTTATTAACATGTGTTGAAAGTTGCATTGACAACATGGTTTATCATTGTTGTTTATTTTTATTAGTAATAATAAGGATTTGGTGACAAATTTTTTATCACTAAAGATTTTCTAAATGAGGACTATGGTTTAGTAACGACGATGAGTTTTATCATATAATTCAATCGTAAAAGTAAGCAACAAAATTTCTTGACGATTACATATCTTTCTAAGCAAATTTCTAACCATATCGACGCTCATATCTTTCACTATACATTATGACGCTAAACATGTTTATTGCCATAAGATATTCACATCTTGTTTCATCACCAAAAGAAACAAGTGTCGCAAGAGTTTCGGCATTGGTTATATTAGGTGATTGGTTGCCATTAAATCAAATTTTCGTTGTCAGCCAAGTTTTTCTTGTTATTTAAAGAGATTCATCTCTTGTAGTGGCTATATATACGCTTCTTGCACTTTACTCTTTATAAAGAACTAAATCAACATTTAAATTTAAAGTAGTTATATATCTTTTAATTATATTTGTTCTTGTTATTTAATTTAGATCTTCGTCTACCTCTATTACTTCCGTGGATTATTAATATATAGGTCATTCTTCCTAATTGAGGTATTTATATCCAAAAAATGATCTATATTGTAAATATATTTTAAAATCACCTTAATCAATTTTCTATCATTTTATTTTCATTGAGATAAGTACACACCATTCATTTATAAAGATGATATGTTTTATGTAGTTAGAATATGTGTGTATGTGTATTCTATTTATAAAGCCAAAACTCTTTAATTCAAAGTATACTACTTTTATTATAAATTCTTAAATTATCCACTACTTTTTAATGTAAAATTGTCAAATGAATTTATATAAAAATAAGTAATTATGGGTAATTTGTTAATAAGGTGCGAAAATATTTCTTTTGTAATGTTGTAAATATAAGACTCGTTTTAAGAGTTGTTGGACCGTCAGCTCGACATGAGCTGACCTCTGATTTGTATGAGTTAACCTGGCATCTTTAGAGCTTACCAAGACGACATGTCAGAGCTGGTGAGCTGAGGTGGTGGAATAAGAATTGCATACGAATTAAGCGATTCAACCTACGGCTCAGCTCGGACAGCTTGAAATCGACTCAACCAACGGTAGTTAGCCGAGTCGAGCTGGCGAAAGAGTTTTATGAAAATTCGAAACACGACAGCTCAACTCGACTCGGCACAACTCGGTTACGAGTCGAGCTGACCTTTCCAGATAAGAGTGCAAAGGATAAGAGAGTCCTTCCCAACGTGCCACATCTCGAGAAATTCGGAGTAGATATACGTATCGAACGCAAATTTCAACACAAGGACAAAATAGGACTCCTTGTCCAAAATGAACTAGGAATATAGGGTTTACCCGATCCGACCATTCCAAAATAGATGAACTTGTCCAGTTCACCTCGACCAATTGCGAGATGACAAGTGGCACATGCCTATTGGGCAGCTAGCCACCCCAGACAGAGGACTTCCTTTATAAATAGACCAACAACCCTCATCTTAAGGTACGTGCAATTTTTTACAAGAGTTAGTACTATAGTCTTGAACAAGCTCTAAGTTAGGCATTGGAGGGTCCTTGGCAGGCACCACACCGATGTTCCTTGCGATAGCCCTATTTCTTTCTCTCTTCTTCTTAGATCTAGCTGATAAACCCTCATCGGAGTCGGAGAGTTTGCACTTCCAGATCAGATCATCTCCTCCATTTGTTCGTCTACATAGTGTTGGTCAGATTTTGCACCAACATTTGGTGTTGTCTGTGGGGATTGACTTCTTAAAGCCAAGAACAACTTTCCAGCAATGAGTCAAAAGGCAGATCCCTCGCATATGGAAGAGCTTTCGGCTTCACCGGAGCCCCCCAAGGCCAAGCGAGGAAGACCTCCCCAAAAGAAGAAGAGTTCTGCTCTGAGATCCACATGGATTAGCAACATTGAGAAAAAAGTTGAGAGGATCTCCCAACTAGTGTTGGAGCAGAACGAGGCTCTACGTGTCACGACCACTATCTGTGACGTCATGACCGGCACAGAACCTCAGGTATATTCTTCCTCGATATCCCAGGCATCTCGTCCGCCTTCTAATAACACACCATAAACCCAATAATCAACATCAAAAAACAGTGACAATAATAGATCATCAATGTAAAAGCATACCCAAATAACAACCATAAATTTTTATTTTTATTTTTTCTAAGTCCATGATGTTGAAAATATACAAAATCCTACTTAACCATAAATTACAAGCCATCTATGTGTTAAGTATAAGCATTAGGTGTTACATAGTACAATTTATCAAAACAAATGCGAAAGAGTACTAAACACCTACGTCACAAAAGTGTAGGGAAAATCCCCGCAGCTAAGCTTTTTTCTTCCCCTTCCTATCTGAACCTGAAAGGATAAGAGTGAGGAGTGAGCTACAACAAGCTCAACGAATATTTTCTACAAGTGGCAACATATATATGCATTTATGTAAAACATTGCAAGATCATTAAAACCATTTAAATATCATGGATACAAATAAGATTACATACATGCTCAATATAATGCATCATGTCATACACAAGACAATGCATATCATTTATAAACATGCTCATGCAATCTTAATACTCATGAGTAAGAATCAATACAAGGACCTGAGTGCGCGATACCCATGGCCCGATCGACCTCTTACCCGTATTCTATTAGATTCCTAGGATTGTATGAACCATAGGATCCGCCCACCAAGACAAGTACCATGCCTAGGCGAATCCTAACATACACAACCCATAGAAATCCTCTGCCAGGTCCACAATAGTCTATTAGGGATCACTAATAGACTTACGAGATTCCCCTAAGAAAATCCCAACTAGGAGACTCTACCCAATTGCTAACCCTATTAGGCTATGCTCAAATACATTTTATGAGACATTAAATCATGCATACTACAATAGATAAGCATTTAAAACACATTTCTATACTACAATGCCACATATAGAAACCAGCAAGTAAAAAAACACTCACAACTTGATTGGCTAGACTTAGCCAATCCAAGTCAATCCAATCCACAAGAGAACACTAGAATGACCATAATCACCCTAAGCACCTCAATCCCCAATTGGCCTATTTGGGTTACATAAATCAACCAAAATCCTTGCATGAAACATGGTTTATACATTACTGAAAATCAATCCACTAGTGTGCCAAACAACTATGATCAAACTCAATTCCATAGCCAATTAAGATTCCAAAATGATTATACACATGAGTCAATCCCATATTGCTCAATTCAACCATTTAAAATCAAATTACACCATACATAACCCAATTGAATGCAATAGGTTGATCCCCATGATCCAACCACTATAATACAAGGCATTCAATCATAATTAGGGTAAATTAGACTATTTGTCAAGTCAATTTCATCAATTGACTAAGTCTAAGTTAAAATCCCTAAATTTGGGCAAATCCCCAAATTCATTGAAATTTCCCAAATTACATGGCCTAGGGCAAAATTACATTACACTAGGGTTATCCACTAATCAAAATCACTAAATTGGACTACTGTACATCCATATTTAGCCATGTATTCAACATAAATCACATGCAAATTGAATAGGAAACCCTAAGTCCAAAATCCTAGTTTAGGTCAAATACCTATAACTCTACCAATTTCTTGTTAGCAATTGGGGGTTTCACCATTTATGGACTCCCAACATCCTCTAGATTAACATTTCTCAAACACAAGACCTAATTCCAAAAAATGTATTTTCTACCACCGTCCTTAAATTTCAAGAATGCACCCAAAACCCCAACTTTTCCCTTCTTTTTCTCCTCTCCCCTTCATTTCCTCTTCTCCAAGCTCCTTAGCCTCTTTTGGAAGTGAAAAATGAGAAAAATCACGTGTCAATGGCTTATATAGAAGTTAAGTGGCATTTTGGGCCCACACTTAAAAAAACACACTTTAATAAAGAAACAGTTTTCTCGTTACAGTTACTTGCACTTAGATAATCAATTTCTTGCAAACGACTAACAATTTAACATCTTAACCGTTCAAACGTGTTATTAGTCAGTTCCCAAGATTTTGGTAAAATTTCAACTCAATCCAACGGTGGGATTGCGAGATCCAAAGGTGCAAGAAAATCTGTAAATTCGAGAAACAGTGTTTGGAGTCTTGTACCTCATAGTAGACATCTCTGATCAAGATCTTCACCGTTCATAATGAAGATCTATCAGAGAAGAATAAGCTGAAAAACTTTCAACTCAATCGAATCATGAATCTAGGAGATCAACCAATTAATGTAATCGGTGACAGAAATTTCTTCCTCCATAGAGCAAGCTCCACTAATCCAAAACATCGTTTTTGACATGTTTCGACGTCGATCGGGTCTCTGATCATTCTGAAACTTCACAAGCACTATAAATGACGTAAAATCATGCAAATACACTTGAACCAACGCCCTTCGAGCATCATATACATATACGTACACGTATACGGGTACTTTACGAGTCAAAATGACGTCATCCTGAGGTATGGGCGTTACACTACGAGCAGCTCTTCCTCCGCCACCACCACGACATGCAAAGGCTCATAAAGATGAAGGGAGCCACTACCGAAGTATCAACTCTCAGCCAAAATCTGTTAAAAGCAGCAACAAGCGTCTGGATGGATCTAAACAAAGATCTCTCTCAGTAGAAGGCCTTCGCCACTTTCTGGAAGCAAGAAAGAAGGAACATGAGTTAGGCTCTTCTCAAGTTCAATCAGCATAAAAGAGAAAATCACGTCATCCTCAATCTAGGTCAGAACCAGCCAGGTCTACTGCTACTAAGTCGGCCTCGACAGGAATCTCGAAAATAGGATTAGTTTCGGCCAGATTGTCTCTGTCTCTGATTCAAGGCCCACTCTCAAAGAATGTCAAAACAGCTGAGGTCAAGACGTACAAAGGAAAAATTGACCTAAGATAGCACGTGGAAAACTACAAATCCTGGATGAAATTCAAGGGATACGACGACACCACAATGTGCAACGAAGTGTGCAATCGCCTTCTTCATTCCAGAAAATCAGAATTGTCGCTTGACATCCTTGTACATCTTGTCACCCCCAGGATGAATAGCGAACCTCGAACAGTGCATCTCAGTGAGCACTTCTTTCTGAACCTCAAGATCATTCGGTAGACAGATACGTGTTTTATAGAAAATGGCCTCGTCTTCAGAGACCGACCAGGCAGGAAGGTCCTGTCCGCTGAGTAGAAGTTCGCGTTTCTCCATTAACATAGGGTCGTTGGCTTGAGCTGCTGATAATTGAGAAAGTCATGATCTTGCTCCCTCCTCGATCAGTTGTAGGTTAAAATTCTCCATCTCTGTAGCCAACTTCCCCATTTCGAAGTTAAGAGTGCAAGCAACATAAGATTTTCTATCAGGGCATCGGCCACAACATTGGCCTTACCGGGATGGTACTGGAGTTGAAAGTCATAATCTTTCAAGAATTCCAACCATCGTCTTTGGCGGAGGTTTAGGTCTCTCTGGGTGTAGTTGTACTTAAGACTCTTATGATCCGAGAAGACCTCAAACCGTTCACTGTATAGGTAATGATGCCATAACTTCAGTGCAAATACTACAGCTACAAGTTCCAAGTCACGTGTTGGGTAATTGCATCATGAATTTTCAGTTGCCTCAAGGCATATGCGACAACTTGGCCTTCTTGCATTAGTACGACACCTAAGCCTTGGAGAGAGGCGTCGGTGTATAGTGAAAATCCAAGTGCATTTCTTGGAGTGATGAGTACTGGTGCAGTCGTGAGGCACTTCTTCAATTCCTTAAATGATGTTTCACAGGCGGGATTCCAGATGAATCGCACGTCTTTCCTAGTGAGCTTTGTCATAGGTTCAACAATCTTTGAGAAGTCATTGATGAAGCGTCTGTAATAGCCAGCCAAACCAAGAAAACTCATAATTTGAGTAGCAGTGGTAGGTTGTTTCCAGTTTAAAACTGCTTCAACCTTAGAAGGATCGACCTTAATGCCATTGCCTGAAACCACATGGCCTAGGAATTGAACTCTCTTCTCCCAAAATTCGCACTTACTCAACTTTGCATACAACTTGTGGCTTTTCAAGGTCTGGAGGACTATCTTCAAATGTATTTTATGGTCTTCTTCGGTTGAGGAATATATCAAGATATCGTCCACAAAAACCACCACAACTCGGTCTAAGTATAACCTGAAGATGCGGTTCATCAAATCCATGAATGCAGCAGATGCATTTGTTAGATCGAACGACATGACCAAGAACTCGTAGTGACCGTACCGAGTTCTAAGTGTCATCTTGGTAATGTCCGAGTCTCGGATCCGAAGTTGGTGTTAACCGGATCGAAAATCAATTTTAGAGAAGTATTTGGCATCTCTAAGTTGGTCGAAAAGGTCATCGATCCTGGGCAACGAGTATCTGTTATTAATGGTGACGTTATTCAGCTTGCGATAGTCGATGCAAAGTCGTAACGAACCATTTTTTTTGTGAACAAACAAAACTGGAGCGCCCCAGGGTGATGAACTTTTTCTGATGAAGCCATTACTCTCTAATTCCTTCAGTTGTTTGTCCAATTTGACGAGCTCAAAATTTGACATTCTGTATGGTGGAATTGAGATAGGCCCGGTCCCAGGTATGAGGTTGATTTCAAAATCAAATTCCCTAACCGGAGGTAGACCAGGAAGGTCATTTAGAAAAACTGTTGGGAATTCAGATATGAACGGGACATCGTGTACTTCGAGAGGGTACAGTGCTGGCGATTCATTTTCATCACCAAGGGATAAAGCTCGAAGTTGTGCCTTGAGAAGTACAACAGTCGAGTTGTGTATCCATTTCCTTGTTCCTTGAATCTTGACAAGGTCCCCCGTGGGCAAGGTTAACTGAACTTGCTTCTTCATACAATCGATCTTTGCATTTAATGGTGCGAGTCAGTCCATGCCGAGGATGATGTCGAAGGCTTCAATGTCCATCACAAAAAGATCTGCATATATTATTTGTTCTGCCATTCGAAGTTCACATCGAGAACACATCAAATTCACGTTAGTACTAGATCCTAAAGGTGTTGTGACATGGATTGTGATTTATGTGGGTTCAGGATGCAACCCTAAATGTCTTACCAATGCAGACGATATAAAAGAATGCGTAGCACCCGAATCGAACAAGACATGCACAATTGTATTGAACAAGGCAAATGTACCTTCGACTACATTGTTGTCTGGGAGGGGTTGTTGAGTAATAGCAAATGCTTTGCCCTGGTTCTGTTGCCCCTGGTTCTACCTGAGTTGGGCATTAGCAGCAGGTGGTGCTTGTTGAACTACCGCAGTTGTAACACATCAGCCGTTGCTGGTGATGGTTCTGTTGGCCATGCTGATTGTGGTGCTGACCACCACCTCTACCATTGCCGTTTCGACGGCCACACCTGCCATTACGGTCTCCGCGGCCATGATTTCGAAAACCCTGCTGGCCAGGGTTAGATGGTTTAGCCGTAGGTGTCGTGGCCTCACTCTTCTTAACAGGGGCTGGGAGGGTTGGGTTTTGATTATAGTAGGGCTTCTTCTTGTTGTCCTGTTGCGAGCCCTGTTGGGAAAACGTTGCAGGTCGTTTTCCCCTATTTAGTCTCTGCTCCTGCACAATCTTCTCCTGCTCAAAGCTCATGGCCTTGTCAACGACCTCCCTGTAAATCTTGAGATCCAAGATCGACAAAGCTTGTCGAATGTCAGGACGAAGGCCATTGTAGAATTTTTATGTCTTATCTTGCTCCGTTGAGATGGTGGAGAGAGAGTAGATCGATAATTCTTTAAACTTGCCAGCGTACTCCCTGACTGTCATGCCACCTTGGTATAATTCGGCGAACTCCTAGCGCTTTTGTCTCTTCACAACGTCGTGGAAGTACTCATCAATAAATAGTGACTCGAACTGCTGCCAAGTCATGTCTATAGTGTTGACCTTTGGGTCCTCCTTTACTGTTATCCGCCATGTATTTGCTCCACCAATAAGTTGATAGGTTGCAAGTGGAATCTTTCGAGTCTCATCGACTCCCATCGCATTGAGAGCCTTCTTTGACTCATCCAGCCATTTCTGCACCTCTTCAGCATCAATGGTGCCAGCAAAGGTAAGAGGTTGTAGCCTTTTGTATTTCGTAATCTGGTCAGTTTGAGTCTCTGACCCAGATCTCACAGGTGCCAGAACAGTGACAACCTTATTGGTCGTGGTTTCACGAATGGTCGCCTGAACAGTTACTTTCATCGCCTCGATAAATCTGACGAAGAAGACTTCAATACTCGAAGGTATGGCAAAGGGTGTGGGTTGGGGTGGCACTGCCTGCCCAGATGTAGTGGCAGTGTCGGGTGTGGCCTGTGCTGTCGTCGGAGGCAGCAGTTCCTGGTTCTGTATCTCAGGAGGTGCCTCCTCTGCATGACGGACAGTACGTGGCCTTCCTCTCTTCCTGGTTTGCATTTTCTCACTGGCAAAGAGAAAATAAAACCATGATTTAGGAACTGTAGCCAAGTATAATGTTATGATATTCTCAGCAACAAATTCGAGAGTACCGCAATATAAAAATCACCTATTTTTCTAAGTATAGTGTAAGGTTTTTGTTGAGGAATCAAAAAATCTTATGTGCATCGTATGTTTGGCCATGGTGTAAAAACAAGGTTAGAATGTTTATATAACAAGTATAAAAATTTGCAAGTATTTCAAATGTTTTGGTTTTGGTTTTTGTGAACATACATATATATTTCATTGAAAATCCATACGAGTCATAAAAATTCTAAGATTTTCCTCGGTAAGATCCTGATATAACGTTCTATCGCAATCTTATGTATTCAAACTCTTTTGCTTAGTCTTTTCGATTATTACTCAAATTCGTGTGTCCCATACCACATGAATTTGGTAATAAGGGTGTCAACCAAGTTGAGTTGTATGAACACGGTCTCTATAAAACATCGGTTGAATCGTAGTTCACTAATAGTATCACCCAAGTTCACTTGTCCCATACCGTGTAAACTTAGTGATAATGTTAGTAATGCAACTTTCTCCAAATGTTTCTTTTCATACAAGGTCATGGGTTTTCTTACTTCCACATTTTATTTAGTATCCTCCAATTTTGTTGTGTCCCATACCACTCCAAAGTTAGTGATACAAAAGAAAGAATGGTTGTAAGTCGGCCCACCAAAGATAGTCTTGAATAAAACATTTCATTCATATATAAAATAAAATTTTACAATGCCAGTGATCATTCCTGGTTTTCCTGCTTACTACTGCTCCTTTTAGACCTTATGCTAGAGAGACTACTAGAAGAAGGTTGAGAATTTGCTCATTACTCTTCGACGTTTTGCATACGTGTTAACAAATCACTTTGAGTCTCCTCTATTCGAGGAATGCTAGCTACGATCACATTTAACTGTTCGAATCGGTTAGTCAATTGCCTCATCGATGGTTGATGGTTCGACTGTCTCATAGGTGGAGGGTAGACCGTAGGCATTGGTGGAAAGTATTGGCCGTATGGCTGACTCATAGTTGTGGGGTAGTTGTTTTGACTATATGGGGATTCCCTAACCGGAACCCCCTGGGCATTTGGATATGTTTGGGTTAAAAAGTCTTGAAACAATGGGCTCATTGGGATGTCCTATCTTCCAAGATTTGGTGCCGCAAAAATTTTTTGTTGTTTGTTCACAGGAACTTGTGGAACTGGCCGATACGGTACTTCAGGAGTTGGAAACCTTTGGTACATAGTATTGCCTTGAGCTGGCATGTTCCAGGAAGGTGGATTTGCTGGAAGTTCTTATCTATCCTAATTTGGTTGAGGTTGATTTAGGTTGGCAAATAAATCTTCCTCAGAGAACAGGTGCTCGGTTGGATCATTATTCGAGACTGGGTCTACGTAGGGTTCTGGTTTGGCTCGTTATTTGGTACCTCCCTAACAGGAATCTTGAGTCGACTTTTTTGGTAGCACCGTCCATATTCGTCTCTAATTCTTTCGCCATTTCCTCCCAAATTTGCGCCGAATACTTCCTCGTCAGTTACCCCTCAACTTGTGGCATATGTCTTGAAGATAGAGGATGTTGTAACCGCCTCAGTGATCTGCTTCGAAGACTCATCAAAAGTGTTGACGTTTGCCTCGTATAGCATCCTCATGATCAAGACTCCGTAGCCGAGGAGATCCTTTCTTAAAGGGTTTTGAATCACCCTCAACATTTGTTGGATGATGATGTGAGGTAGGGAGACCTTAATTTTCTTCTCAATGCAGTATAACACAAGAAGTTGAACCCTTGATATAGTGTCTCTAGTCCCCCTTTCTGGCAAGATGTTGCCGAATATGATCTTTCCAAGGTCGGCAAAAGATGGTTTAAGGATATTGTTCGGGAGGTGGGTGTACGTTGATTGGGTGTACGACTCTTTGGCGAGGGAATTGAACAACTGTTCGTTGGACTCAGTCACACCCCGCTCGGACGCGTCTAAACAGGCGGGACACTCGCGGACGGGGCGTGAATGCATTATAATGATAAAAACAGAGTACGCGGAAGCATAGTTAAGTACAAGTATGATTTCATTAAATTCAGAATATAATTGTACATGTAATAGTTAAGGAAACATTCTCCCAAAAATCCCCAATGAATAATACAAAGGGTACAAAATGGGGCCCCAAAAACCTGCACCCAGTCCACCCTAATCTCCTGTGAAAAATTGGATAACAACGGGGTGAGCTACACGCTCAGTGAGTAAAATAGTTCGTGAATATAACAATTAATAAAGCAAACTTCATAATCAAATATCATAAATACACATCAGAGCATCATAATCAATTCAATATGTATGTATGCATGACACTGTCTCGTAATGGTTTGATGACTGTACATCGCCTGAGTTCATGTACAGATGTCCCTCCCCAGGAGTATCTGGGTTCTCATTGTACGTCCCTCCTCAGGAACGATGCTCTGGATTCACGTACAGATGTCCCTCCCCAGGAATAGCCAGGTTCTCATTGTACGTCCCTCTCTAGAGAAATATAATGAATAGCTAGCATTGCTCCTAACTATTCTATGAATCATAAACCACATACGTCCCTAGGTGGTGTTATGTATGATGCCAATGCATGAACTGGTGCGGTCTTTACTTTAACATTTAGACAAGATTTAGCAACGTCTAGTGATCATTATCAAGGTCGGTATCACTACGTGCAAGGTTAGGACATTCAGTATTACTTGTATAAGCTGATAGCTTTCAAATAAGACCAACCAGATCAGTCTCCAGTTGAGAGGTGAGACACGAGGTCTACTTAAATACCAGTCGTCTAGAGCAGCACGCTGCCTTCCGTTAACTATTTAAAGTTACTGAGGACAAGACTGAGTCTGGTTGAGCTAGATTGACTACTAATCCGACATAACAACAGCGTAATACTTGAATTCCAAATATAATGGCATAAATATGATAATATGAACATTATACGTAATAATGTCGTGTAAATCAATAGTAGACATAATAATAAATGAATGTAAAATTTAATAAAACTTATAAGACACGCAAACCTATGTTTCGTTCCCCACCTTCAGATAAGAACTTCTTTCAGAACTTCTCGTTGCACCGCACAGAGAGTCTCAACAGACCAAAAACTCAAAATGAGTGAAAAGAAGAAGAAAAATCACAAAGATGAGTGAATTTGGTGTGAGAAATGAGGAAGGGAGGGGTTCCTTATATAGAGGATTTGGCGCCTGAACGTCCGGGCGGGTTGCCCTGACGTCTGGGCAGGTGCCTGAAATTATTTTTTTTTTCAAATTGTGCAAACCTTGGGTATTACACTCTACCCCCCTTAAAAGGATTTCGCCCTCGAAATCAGTTCAAGTAGTCATGATGGTTATCTGCTTGAGATTCACTGTCGGTGTCATCGTTTGTTAGTTCAGGGTAGTGCCTGTATGGTCCCTGAATGGTACTGTGGCCAGTGGAATCCTCAACATCATGAAACCATGGAGAGCAAATGGAGTCGGATTCGTCCTCAGAAGATTCCAACTTTTGCTTAACAGATGGTGGTGTAGGGCGGTGGTTACATCGTTTGAGGGGAGGTAGGTTGAGCGGTGGAATGCTTTTTCATGTTGTTGCTCGAATCCGGCCGCCTGGAAATTTTGGTAGAAGGTTCTGCCAAGATGAGGGCATGGGATTGTTTTGGACAAAATTGTTACGAAAAAGCCATGCACGCTCTGGCGATAAGGATCGATGTCTGTGTGGTGATGGAGTTGGTGATGCAAAGTAGTTGTGACTAGACTCAGATCCTGGAGGAGTCGCCACAGGTGGCCAAAGAGGCCATTGCGTGTGTGCGTCATTATATCCATCGATATTATTGTCAGACATCTGCATAGTTATTCAAGTGAAACGATGTATTAAGATATTTGTAATCAAAGATTCATCATTTTATTGATAAGTGAAATAGTACATGTATCACATCATCAGTTATTACTAGAAAACAATTCAGGGTATTTTTGTTTAACTGTTGCTTCTAGTTCCCATGTTGCTTCCTCTATTCCGTGGTGATCCCAGAGCACTTTCACCAGTGGTATGCTACGTAGCCTTAGTTCTTGCGTTTTTCTATCCAAAATCTGTATCGCTCTCTCCTGATACTTATTTCCTTCCTCAACCCGAACCTCGAGTAGAGGGATGACATGCGAACGATCAGGATGATACTTTCGAAGCATAGATACGTGAAAAACGTCATGAACCTTAGGCATGGACGATGGAAAGGACTGACGATAAGCAAGTTTGCCAATACGTTTAATGATCTGAAATGGACTGATATACCGCGGGGAGAGCTTTCCTTTGATCCCAAAGCGTTTGACACCTCTTGTGGGCTGAAATTTTAGAAAAACAAAGTCCCTCTTGCCAAACTCTAGAGGCTGCCTCCGCTTATCAACATAGCTCTTCTGTCGACTTTGTGCAACACGAAGTCGTTCCTTTACTAGTGTAATCTTCTCAGAAGTCTCTTGAACTAGTTCAGGGCCTAACTGCGGTTGATCTGCCATATCTAACCAGCATACCGAAGATCTGCAAGGGCGACCATAGAGAGCCTCATTCGGTGCCATGCCGAT
The DNA here is from genome assembly GCA_035771175.1 of Paratinospora sagittata. Taxonomy (NCBI): domain Eukaryota; kingdom Viridiplantae; phylum Streptophyta; class Magnoliopsida; order Ranunculales; family Menispermaceae; genus Paratinospora; species Paratinospora sagittata. The sequence goes on along the minus strand of CM069604.1, from coordinate 26,171,715 downwards.
ACTAGTTTGGTAGCTGTTGTTGTATGCAAACTCAGCTAAATGTAAGTACTTTGCCCATCCGTCATTAAAGTCCAAAATGTAACACCGTAACATGTCTTCTAAGATTTGGATAAGACGCTCTGACTGGCCATCAGTCTGAGGGTGAAAGGTTGTGCTCATGGTGATCTTAGAGCCCATTCTACTTTGGAAGCTTTGCCAAAACTTTGATGTGAATCGAGGGTCTCGATCAGAGACGATCGTGAGTGGTATGCCATGGAGGCGTACGATCTCTCTTTCAATTCGGCAAGTTTGGCGGGGTTATCCGTGAACTTTATTGGCAAGAAGTATGCAGACTTTGTAAGTCTGTCAATGATAACCCAGATAACATCTTGCCCTTTATTATTTTGAGGCAAGGCCGTAACAAAATCCATTGTGATGTTCTCCCACTTCCATTCTCCGATAGGTAACGGCTGGAGAAGTCCAGAGGAAAGTATTCATTCTGCCTTAACTTGCTGGCAAACGAGACATCGAGCAACGAAATGTGCAATCGCCTTCTTCATTCCAGAAAACCAGAATTGTCGCTTGACATCCTTGTACATCTTGTTACCCCAGGATGCATCGCGAACCTCGAACAGTGCATCTCAGTGAGCACTTCTTTCTGAACCTCAAGATCGCTCGGTAGACAGAGACGTTTTTTTATAGAAAACAACCCCTTCTTCAGAGACTGACCAGTGAGGAAGGTCCTGTCCGCTGAGTAGAAGTTCACATTTTTCCATTAACATAGGGTCGTTGGCTTGAGCTGCTGAAATCTTTCAAACCAACTCAGAGTTGGCTGACAATTGAGAAAGTCATGATCTTGCTCCCTCCTCGATCAGTTGTAGGTTAAAATTCTCCATCTCTGTAGCCAACTTCCCCATTTCGAAGTTAAGAGTGCAAGCAACATAAGATTTTCTACTCTAGTCATTAGCCACAACATTGGCCTTTCCGGGATGGTACTGGAGTTGAAAGTCACACCCCGCCCGGATGCGCCTAAACCGGCGGGACACTCGCGGACGGGGCGCGAATGCATTATAACGATAATAACAGAGTACGGAGAAGCATAGTTAAGTACAAGTCCGATTTCATTAAATTCAGAATATAATTGTACATGTAATAGTTAAGGGAACATTCTCCCAAAAATCCCCAATGAATAATACAAAGGGTACAAAATGTGGGCCCAAAAACCATCACCCAGTCCACCCTAATCTCCTGTGAAAAATTTGATAACAACGGGGTGAGCTACACGCTCAGTGGGTAAAATAGTTCGTGAATATAACAATTAATAAAGCAAACTTCATAATCAAATATCTTAAATACACATTAGAGCATCATAATCTATTCAATATGTATGTATGCATGACACCGTCTCATAATGGTTTGATGACTATACATCGCCTGAGTTCACGTACAGATGTCCCTCCCCAGGAGTATCTGGGTTCTCATTGTACGTCCCTCTCTAGAGAAATATAATGAATAGCGAGCATTGCTCCTAACTATTCTATGAATCATAAACCACATACGTTCCTAGGTGGTGTTATGTATGATGCCAATGCATGAACTGGTCCGGTCTTTACTTTAACATTTAGACTGGATTTAGCAACGTCTAGTGATCCTTATCAAGGTCGGTATCACTACGTGCAAGGTTAGGACATTCAGTATTACTTGTATAAGCTGATAGCTTTCAAATAAGACCAACCAGATCAGTCTCCAGTTGAGAGGTGAGACACGAGGTCTACTTAAATACCAATCGTGTAAAGCGGCACGCTGCCTCCCGTTAACTATTTAAAGTTACTGAGGACAAGACTGATTCTGGTTGAGCTAGATTGACTACTAATCCGGCATAACAACAACGTAATACTTGAATTCCAAATATACATGCATAAATATGACAATATGAACATTATACATAATAATGTCGTGTAAATAAATAGTAAACATAATAATAAATGAATGTAAACTTTAATAAAAATTATAAGACACGTAAACCTATGTTTCGTTCTCCACCTTCAGATAAGAACTTCTTTCAGAACTGGCGCTTTTCCCCGGACAGAATCGCGTTGCAACGCATAAAGAGTCTCAAAAGACCAAACACTCAAAATGAGTGAAAAGGAGAAGAAAAATCACAAAGAAGAGTGAATTTGGTGTGAGAAATGATGAAGGGAGGGGTTCCTTATATAGAGGATTTGGCGCCTGAACGTTCGGGCGGGCGCCCGAATGTTCAGGTGTCTGCCCGGACATTTTTTATTTTTTTTAAATTGTGCAAACCTAGGGTATTACAAACTCTGCGATCTCTGCAACTGTCTGGGGTTCGTGTGGATCGATGATTCTATCTTCAATTGGAATCTCCATAAGTCGCACAATATTTTCGACGTTGATAGAAATCTTTGCTCCCCTGACCGTTGTCTCCAAAACAGGGCTGATCCCATCTTCTTGAAGTCGTACGCAACTCATGGCTTCGTAGAAGGATTTCATCAAGTTGTAGGAGACGTGACCCTCAACTTTTGTTATGTTGAACCACCCCAGTGTTGTGAGTTTTCGTGAAGGATCGGACGGAGGCGGAGATCTCTATTGTCGATACTCCTCATAGTAATAACCTCCATTTTGGACAATTCCTTGAGTTTAGTGAGAATTGGTTCCCTACTACCAGAAGTCGTTCCTTCACTTGAGGCCATTCTTTTGCTGAAAGGAAAATAAATTTGTGAAAGATACAAAATATGTTCCTAACATTTTTTTAGATTTATGCTTTGGATAATATTTTCTATTTTTCTCTTGATGTTTATGCCATCATTTAATCCAAATTTTCTATTAACAATATGATATATATATCTCATATATACATAGATATATAGATATATACATAGATATATAGATATATATATATATATATATATATATATATTCAATCATAACTATATATATAGTTTTCATAAATCATAACTATATATATATATATATATTTGAATCTAAACTATATAAAAACTATATAGTTTTCTAGATATATATTTAATATAAATCTCAACTATGTATAATTCATATATATATATATATATATATATATATAGTTCTAGAGATATATATATATCTAATAAATAATTTCTTCCCCTAATTTGGTGGACTTGGGTGGACCGTGGACCTTACGCTCTGACATTAAATGTCACACCCCGCTCGGACGAGCCAAAACAGGCGGGACACTCACGGACGGGGCGCGAATGCATTATAACAATAACTAAGTGCGCGGAAACACGATTACGTACAAGTCTGATTTCATTAATTTTCAGAATATAATTGTACATGTAATAGTTAAGGGAACATTCTCCCAAAATCCCCAATGAATAATACAAGGGGTACAAAATGTGGGCAAAAAAACTTGCACCCAGTCCACCCTAATCTCTTGTGAAAAATTGAATAACAACGGGGTGAGCTACATGCTCAGTGGGTAAAATAGTTCGTGAATATAACAATTAATAAAGCAAACTTCATAATCAAATATCTTAAATACACATTAGAGCATCATAATCAATTCAATATGTATGTATGCATGACACCATCTCGTATTGGTTTGATGACTGTGCATCGCCTGAGTTCACGTACAGATGTCCCTTCCCAGGAGTAGCCGGGTTCTCATTGTACTTCCCTCCTTAGGAACGACGCTCTGGATTCACGTACAGATGTCCCTCCCCAAGAGTAGCCAGGTTCTCATTGTACGTCCCTCTCCAGAGAAATATAATGAATAGCAAACATCACTTCTAATTATTCTATGAATCATAAACCACATACGTCTCTAAGTGGTGTTATGTATTATGCCAATGCATGAACTGCTCCTGTCTTTACTTAACATTTAGACATGATTTGACAACGTCTAGTGATCCTTATCAGGGTCGGTATCACTACGTGCAAGGTTAGGACATTCAGTATTACTTGTATAAGCGGATAGCTTTCAAATAAGACCAACCAGATCAGTCTCCAGTTGAGAGGTGAGACACGAGGTTTACTTAAATACCAATCGTCTAGAGCAGCACGCTGCCTCCCGTTCACTATTTAAAGTTACTGAGGACAAGACAGAGTCTGGTTGAGCCAGATTGACCAGTAATCCGACATAACAACAGTGTAATACATGAACTCCAATTATACAGGCATAAGTATGACAATATGAACATTATACGCAATAATGCAGTGTAAATGAATAATAGACATAATGATAAATGAATGTAAACTTTAATAAAAGTTATAAGACACACAAACCTATGTTTTATTCCCCACTTTCAGATGAAAACTCCTTTCAGAATTGGCGGCTTCCCCCGGGCAGAACCGTGTTGCACGGCACAGAGAGTCTCAGAAAGAGAGTCTCAAAAGAGACTCAAAATGAGTGAAGAGATAAGGAAAATCACAAGGAGAAGTGATTTTGGTGTGAGAAATGAGGAGGGGGAGGGTTGTTTATATAGAAAATTTGACGCCTGAACGTCTAGGCAGCCAGCCACCCGAACAATTTTTTTTTTTTTTTTGTGCAAACCTAGGGTATTACACAGTGACCTCGGTGGATGTTCCGTTAATCGGATTTACAAGAGATGGAATAATGTCGGAGGGTTGGATTGCTCTTCCAGTCACTATAGGACAAGAAGAACACAGAGCTACAGTTATGATGAAATTTCTTGTTGTGAAAGGTCCTTCTACCTACAACGCTATCGTAGGTCGACCTCTCCTCAATGACCTGAAAGCCGTGGTGTCTACCTACCACCTCCCGCTCAAGTTTCCAGCCGAGCACGGGGTAGGCATAGTACAAGGCAGCCAAAAGGAATCGAGTGAGTGCTACATAGTAGCAATAAAGAACAAAAGTTTGGGTTAACCGACCTTCCGAGCTACTAAGGAAGAGTTCATGCAGGTCGATGTAGTACCTGACCATGACTTGGACTTGAGAGAAGACTTTCCCAACCTCAAAGCTCAAGATGAATGGAGAGAAGTCCAAATCACCGAAGATCCAGCTAAGGCGGTCAAGGTTGGAATTGGGATGGGTTCTGACCTAGCAGACCAGGTCATCCAGGTCTTAAAATAGTTCAAAGATATTTTTGCCTAGTCTCATGACCACATATTTGGTATCTCCTCCAATGTGATCATTCGCCGTCTCAGCACGAATTAGAAGATAACACCAGTTTGTCAGAAGAAAAGAGCTTTGAGTGTTGAGCGAGTGCAAGCCCTCATAGAAGAGGTCGACAAGCTCATCCGAGAGGTGTCATACCCAGATTGGTAGCTAATGTTGTGATGATGAAGAAACCGAACAGGAAATGGAGGACATGTGTTGACTTCACAGATCTAAACAAAGCATGTCCAAAAGATAGCTTTCTTCTCCCAATGATAGATCAGATCGTCGATGCCACAGCAGGCCATGAGCTACTTAGCTTTATGGATGCATACTCAGGGTATAATTAGATCATGATGTACTACCGAGATGAGGAGAAGACTTCGTTCAATACGAACTGAGGTCTGTACTATTACAAAGTTAGGTCGTTTGGATTGAAGAATGCAGAAGCTATGTCACACCCCGCTCGGACGCGCCTAAACCGGCGGTACACTCTCGGACGGGGCGCGCATTTGGAACAATTACAATGGTAACAACAGAGTGCGCAGCGAAAATACGGTACACACAGTTCAAATCTGATTTCATTTAATTCAGAATACTTTTGTACATAAAATGGTCAAGGGAACATACTCCCAAAATCCCCAATGAATCATACAAAGGGTACAAAATGTGGGCCCCATAACCTGCACCCAGTCCACCCTAATTTCCTGTGAAAGATTAGATAATAATGGAGTGAGCTTAACGCGCTCAGTGGGTAAATAGTGCATTAGTATAACATTTAATAAAACATACTTCAATATCAAATATCTTAAATACACATGTGAGCATCATAATCAATCAATATGAATGTATGCATGACACCGTCTCGTAATGGTTTGATGAACGTACATCGCCTGAATTCACGTATAGGAACAATGCTCTGGATTCACGTACTGATGTCCCTCCCCGGGTGTAGTTCTCATGTACGTCCCTCTCCAGAGAAATGTAATGAATAGTGAGCAATGCTCCTAACTATTCTATGAGTCATAAACCATATACGTCCCTAGGTGGTGATATGTATGATGCCAATTCATGAACTGGTCTAGTCTTTCTTGACATTTAGACTGACTTTGGCAACGTCTGGTGATCCTTATTAGGGTCGGTATCACGACGTGCAAGATTAGGACATTCAGTATTACTGTATAAGCTGATAGCTTTCAATAAGACCAACTAGATCAGTCCCCAGTTGAGAGGTGAGACACAAGGTCTGCTTAAATACCAATCGCATAGAGCAGCCTGCTGCCTCCCGTTCACTATTTAAAGTTACTGAGGACAAGACCGAGTCTAGTTGAGTCAGATTGACCACAAATCCGGCATTATAACAGTGCAATACATGAATTCAAAATATACAGGCATAAGTGCGGCAGTATAAACAGTATATGACATAATGCAGTGTAAATGAATAGTAGACATAATAATAATTGAATGTAAACTTTAATAAAAGTTATGAAACACGCAAACCTATGTTTCGTTCCCCACATTCAGATAAAAACTTCTTCTTTCAGATCTGGCGCTTTCCTCCGGACAGAACTTCGTTGCACCGCTTTCAGATCTGGCGCTTTTCTCCGGACAGAACTTTGTTGCACCGCACCGAGAGTCTCGGACAGAGAGTCTCAAAAACTTAGAATGCGTGGAAAGGAGAAGAAATTCACAAGAGAAGGTGATTTGGTGTGAGGAATGAGAAATGAGGAGGTTTCTTATATAGATATTTTTGCGCCTGAACGTTCTGGCATGCGTCTGTACATTCTGGCATGCGCCTATACGTTCTGGCATGCCTTGCGCCTGAACGTTCTGGCATGTGCCTGAACGTTTGGGCATGCATTGCGCCTGAACGTTCTGGCATGCGCCTGAACGTTCGGGCATGCATTGCGCCTGAACGTTCTGGCATGCGCCTGAATGTTCTGTCATGCGCCTGAACGTTCTGTCATGCGCCTGAACGTTCTGTCATGCGCCTGAACGTTCTGTCATGCGCCTGAACGTTCGGGCGTTGGCCAAATAGTAAATTTTTTAATTTTTTTTTTTTTTGTGAAATACAGGGTATTACACTCTACCCCCCTTAAAGGGATTTCGCCCTCGAAATCAAGTCAAGTAGTGATGAGGGTTATCGGCTTGAGAAGTAGCCACAGGTTGATAAGGAGGCCACTGCATGTGTCCATCACTATATCCATTGATATTATTTTCAGACATCTGCGTAGTTATTGAAGTGAAACAATGTATCAAGATAGGTGTAAACAATGTTTCATCCTGGTATTGATAAGTGAAATTAATACAATATATCACATCATCAGTTGGTACTAGAAAACAATTCACGGTATTTCTGTTTAATTGTTGATTCTAGTTCCCATGTAGCTTCCTCTATGCCGTGGTGATCCCAGAGCACTTTCACAAGTAGTATGCTACGTCGCCATAGTTCTTGAGTTTTTCTATCTAAAATCTGTATTGCTTTCTCTTGATACTTAGTTCCTTCCTCAACCCGAACCTCGACTAAAAGGATGATATGCGAAGCATAGATACGTGAAAAACGTCATGAACCTTAGGCATGGACGATGGAAGGGACAGACGGTAAGCAAGTTTGCCAATACGTTCAATGATCTGAAATGGACTGATATATCGCGGGGAGAGCTTGCCTTTGATCCCAAAGCGTTTGACACCTCGGGTGGGCTGGACTTGTATAAAAACAAAGTCCCCCTTATGAAATTCTAGAGGTTGTCGTCGTTTGTTAGCATAGCTCTTCTGTCGACTTTGTGCAACACGAAGTCGTTCTTTTACTAGTGTGATTTTTTCAGAAGTCTCTTGAACTAGTTCAGGGCCTAACTGCGGTCGATCTGCCATATCTAACCAGCAAACCGGAGATCTGCAAGGCCGACCATAGAGTGCCTCGTATGGTGCCATGCCGATACTAGTTTGGTAGCTGTTGTTGTATGCAAACTCAGCTAGATGCAAATACTTTGCCCATCCATCATTAAAGTCCAAAATGCAGCATCGTAACATGTCTTCTAAGATTTGGATAAGCCGCTCTGACTGCCCATCAGTCTGAGGGTGGAAGGCTGTGCTCATAGTGATCTTAGAACCCATTCTACTCTGGAAGCTTCTACAAAAGTTTGATGTGAATAGAGGGTCTCGATCAGAGACGATCGTGAGTGGTATGCCATGAAGGCGCACGATCTCTCTTTCATATAGTTCTGCAAGTTTGGCGGGATTATCCGTGAACTTTATTGGCAAGAAGTGTGCAGACTTTGTAAGTCTGTCAATGATAACCCATATAGCATCTTGCCCTTTATTGTTGCGAGGTAAGGACGTGACAAAATCCATTGCGATGTTCTCCCATTTCCATTCTGCAATAGGTAACAGCTGGAGAAGTCCAGAGGGAAGTCTTCGTTCTGCCTTAACTTTCTGGCAAACGAGACATCGAGCGACGAAGTCTGTAATGGCCTTCTTCATTCCAGAAAGCCAGAATTGTCGCTTGACATCCTTGTACATCTTGTCACCCCCAGGATGCATAGCGTACCTCGAACAGTGCATGTCAGTAAGCACTTCTTTACGAACCTCAGGATCGTTCTGTAGGCAGAGACGTTTTTTTATAGAAAACGGTTCCGTCTCCAGAGACTGACCAATGAGGAAGGTCTCCATTAACATAGGGTCATTGGCTTGAGTAGCTGAAATCTTTCGAACGAGCTCAGAGTTAGCTGATAATTGAGAAAGTCGTGGTCTTGATCCCTCTTTGTTCAGCTGTAGGTTAAATTTCTCCATCTCTGTAGCCAACTTCCCCATTTCATAGTTAAGAGTGCAAGCAACATAAGATTTTCTACTTAGGGCATCGGCCACAACATTGGCCTTACCAGGATGGTACTGGAGTTGAAAGTCATAGTCTTTCAAGAATTCCAACCATCTTCTTTGGCGGAGGTTTAGGTCTCTCTGAGTGTATATGTACTTAAGACTCTTATGATCTGAGAAGACCTCGAAACGTTCACCGTATAGGTAATGACACCATAATTTAAGTGCAAACACAACAGCTGCAAGTTCCAAGTCGTGTGTTGGGTAATTACCCTCATGAATCTTCAGTTTTCTGGATGCATATGCAACCACTTGGCCTTCTTGCATTAGCACGGCACCTAAGCCTTGGAGAGAGGCGTCGGTGTATAATGAAAATCCAATTGCATTTCTTGGAGTGATAAGTACAGGTGCTGTCGTGAGGCGTTTCTTCAATTCCTGAAATGATGCTTCGCAGGCGGGATTCCAGATAAATCGCACGTCTTTTCGAGTGAGCTTGGTCATAGGTTCAGTAATCTTTGAGAAGTCCTTGATGAAGCGTCGGTAATAGCCAGCCAAACCAAGAAAACTCCTAATCTGAGTAACAGTGGTAGGCTGCTTCCAGTTTAAAACTGCTTCAACCTTAGAAGGATCTACCTCAATGCCATTGCCTGAAACCACATGGCCTAGGAATTGAACTCTCTTTGCCCAAAATTCGCCCTTACTCAACTTGGCATACAGTTGGTGGCTTCTCAAGGTCTGGAGGACTATCTTCAAATGTATTTTATGGTCTTCCTCGGTTGAGGAATATATCAAGATATCGTCCACAAAAACCACCACAAATCGGTCTAAGTATAACCTGAATATGCGATTAATCAAATCCATGAATGCAGCAGGTGCATTTGTTAGACCGAACGGCATAACTAAGAACTCGTAATGACCGTACCGAGTTCTGAACGTCGTCTTGGTGATATCCGACTCTCGAATCAGGAGTTGGTGATAACAGGACCGTAAATCAATCTTAGAGAAAAATTTGGCATCTCTAAGTTGGTCGAACAAGTCATCGATCCTGGGTAATGGATATCTGTTCTTGATGGTGACGTTATTCAACTTGCGATAATCGATGCAAAGTCTTAACGAACCATCCTTTTTGCGAACAAACAGAACTGGAGCGCCCCAGGGTGATGAACTCTTTCGGATGAAGCCATTACTCTCTAATTCCTTAAGTTGTTTGTCTAATTTGACCAGTTTGACATTTGACATTCTGTATGGTGGAATGGAGATAGGCCCTGTCCCTGGTATGAGGTTGATCTCAAAATCGAATTCCCTAACTGGAGGTAGACCAGGAAGGTCATTAAGAAAAACCGTTGGGAATTCAGATATGACTGGAACATCATGTACTTCGAGAGGGTATAGTGCTGGTGAGTTGGTTTCATTGCCAAGTGATAGAGCTCGGAGTTGTGCCTTGAGAAGGACAACTGTTGATTTGTGTATCCATTGCCTCGTTCCCTGAAGCTTGACCAACTCTCATGTAGGCAAGGTTAACTGAACTTGCTTCTTCATACATTCGATCTTTGCATTCAGTGGTGTTAGCCAATCCATGCCGAGGATGATGTCAAAGTTTTCAAAATCCATCACAAAAAGATCGGCATATATTATATGTTCGGACATTCGAAGCTCACATCGAGAACACTGCAAGTTGACGTCAGCACCAGATCCGAACGGTGATGTGACATGAAGTGTGATGTTTGTGGGTTCAGGATGCAGGCCTAAATGTCTTACCAATGCTGATGATATAAAAGAATGCGTAGCACCTGAATCAAACAAAACATGTACCATTGTATTGAACAAAGGAAAGGTACCTTCGACGACATTGTTGTCTGGTAGGGGATTTTGAGCGATGGCGAATGCTCGGCCTTGATTCCGTTGACCCTGGTTCTGCTGGTTCTGCCTGGGTTGGGCATTAGTAGCAGGTGGTGCTTGTGGGACTGGAATAGCCGGAATAGGTTGCTGAAGGTGCGAACAAAGATGTTTTACATGGCCTTTCTGGCCGCAGTTGAAACATGTCGGATGATACTGCGGATGGTTCTGTTGGCCATGCTGATTGTTCTGCTGGGCATGCTGAATGTGGTGTCGACCACCACCTCTGCCATTGCCGTTTCGACGGCCACCTCTTCCATAACGACCTCCGCGGCCATGATTTCGTAAACCCTGATGGTTAGGGTTAGAAGGTTCAGCCGTTAGTGTTGTGGCCTCATTCTTCGAAACCGGGGCTGGGAGGGCTGGGTTTTGATTATAGTAGGGCTTTTTCTTGTTGCCCTGTTGCAAGCCGTGTTGGGAAAACGTTGCAGGCCGTTTGCCCTTATTCATTCGTTGTTCCTGTAAGAGCTTCTCTTGTTCAAAGCTCATGGCCTTGTCAACAACCTTTTTGTAAATCTTGAGATCCAAGATTGATAAGGCTTGCCGAATGTCATGGCGAAGGCCATTATAAAATTTCTCAGTCTTATCTCGCTCCGTTGAGATGGTGGAGAGAGAGTAGACGGATAATTCTTTGAATTTTCCAGCATATTCTCTGACGGTCATGGTGCCTTGGTATAACTTAGCGAAGTCCTGTCGCTTCTGCTTCGTCACCGCACTGGGAAAATACTCATCAATAAACATTGACTCGAACTGTTGCCAAGTCATATCTATAATGTTGACCCGTGGGTCTTCTTTCACTGTGAGCCACCATTTGTTTGCTCCACCAACAAGTTGGTAGGTCGCTAGTGGAATTTTGCGAGTCTCATCGACTCCCATTGCATCAAGAGCCTTCTTTGACTCATCCAACCACTTTTGCACCTCATCAGGATCAATGGTGCCATCGAAAGTAAGAGGTTGTAGCCGCTTGTATTTAGTAATCTGATCGGTTTGAGCTTTCGACCCAAATTTTACAGGTGCTTGAACCGTGGCAACCTGACTGGATACAGTCTCACGAACGACAATTTGAACAGTGGCCTTCATCGCCTCAATAAATCCAGCGAAGAAGGTTTCAATGCTTGAAGGCATGGCAAAGGGTGCGGGTGGGGGTGGGATTGCCTACCCAGATGGAGTGGCAGTGTCGGGTGTGGCCTGTGCTGTTGTCGGAGGCGGCGGTTCCTGAATCTCATGAGGTGCCTCAACTGCGGGACGAACAGTACGTGGCCTTCATCTCTTTTTTGTTTGCATTTTCTCACTGGCAAGGAGAAAATAAAACCAAGATTAAGAAACTGTAGGCAAGTATAATGTTATAGTATGCTCAGCAACAATTTCGAGAGTACTGCAATATTAAAATCACCTATTTTTCTAAGTAGAGTGTAAAGTTGTTGTTGAGGAATCAAAAAATCTTATATATCTCGTATGTGTGGCCATGGTGTAAAAACAAACAAGGTTAGAATGTTTATATAATAAGTACAAAATTGTGCAAGTATTTCAAAAGATTTGGTTTTGGTCTTTGTGAACATACATATATTTCATTGAAAATCCATACGAGTCATAAGAATTCTAAGATTTGCCTCGGTAACTAGCCTGAGCTAACGTTCTATCACAATCTTATGCATTCAGACGCTTACTCTTAGTCTTTTCGATTAGTATCCAAGTTCATGTGTCCCATACCACATGAATTTAGTAATAAGGGTGTCAACCAAGTTAAGTTGTATGAACACGGTCTCTAAAAACATTGGCTGAATAGAAGTTCACTACTAGTATCGTCCAAATTTACTCGTCCCATACCGTGTCCAAATGTTTCTTTTCACACAAGGTCATGGGTTTTCTTACTTCCACATTTTATTTAGTATCTTCCAATTTTGTTGTGTCCCATACCACTCCAAAGTTAGTGATACAAAAGAAAAAATGGTTGTAAGTCGGCCCACCAAAGATAGTCTTTAAACAAAACAATTTCATTCATATATATCAAAGAAAAGTTTACAATGCCAGGAATTAATTTCAACTTTCTTGCCTACTACTGCTCCTTCGAGATCTACTACTACGTACAGAATGACTACTAACAGAAGGTTGAGAGTGTGCACGCTCTGCGTCGAAGTTTTGCAACCGGGTTAATATATTATTGTGGCTCTCTCTCAGTGTAGCAATATTCGATGTCATTTCATCTAATCGTTCAAGTAGGTTAGTCGGTTGTCCGATTGTTGGTTGATGGGTCGTTTGTCCCGTAGGTGAAGGGTAGGCCATATACATTGGGGGAAAGTATTGGTTCATAGGTGGAAGATAGTTGTTTTGATTGTACAGGGATCCCCTAACTGGAACCCCGTGGATATTTGGATTTGTTTGTGGTGAAAAAGTTTGAAACAATGGGCTTATTGGGATGTTTTGTTCTCCAAGATCTGGTGATGCCCAATATTGTTGTTGTTGGTTCATAACAACTTGTGGAATTGGCTGATACTGTACCGTAGGAGTTGGAAGTCTTTGGTATGAAGTGGTTCCTTGAGCGGGTACGTTTCAAGTTGGTGGATTTGCTGGCGTACCTTGTCTATCATGACTTTGTGTAGGTTGATTTAGTGTGGCATATAACTCTTCGTCAGTGAATGGACGATCGGTTGGATCACTATTCAGGGCTGGGTCTGATGTAGGATTTGGATGTGAATCATGATTTGGCCCTTCTTGGACAGGCATCTTGCGTCGACTTTTGCGAAGGCAACGCCCATGCTTGTCTCTCATTCTTTCGGCATTTCTTATGGTCGTGCCGAATACCTCTTCGTCAGTTGCCCCTCCACTTGTGCCATATGTCTTGAAGATAGAGGATGTTGTAACTGGTTCAGTGATGAGCTTTGACGTTCCATCGAAAGTGGCGACGTTTGCCTCGTATAGTATCCTCATAATCAAGACTCCATAGCCGAGGAATTCTTTTCTCAAAGGGTTTTGTATCACCCTCAACATTTGTTGGATGATGATGTGTGGTAGGGAGACCTTTATTTTCTGCTCTATGCAATACAACACAAGGAGTTGAGCCCTGGACATAGTGCCTCTAGTCCCCCTTTCTGGCAAGATGTTGTCGTATACAATCTTTCTGAGACCGGCAAGAGATGGCTTAAGATGATTGGTTGGGAGGTTGGTGTATGTTGATTGACTGTATGGCTCTTTGACGAGGGAATTGAACAATTGTTCATTAGATTCTGTGATCTCTGCAACTGTCTGGGGTTCATGTGGATCAATAATCCTCTCCTCAATCGGAATCTCCAAAAGTCGAGCAATAAGTTCGACGTTGATAGAAATTTTTATCCTCATAACTGTTGTCTCCAATACAGGGTTGATTCCCTCTTCTGGAAGTCCTACGTAATTCATGGCTTCGTAGAAGGATCTGACCAAGTTGTAAGAGACTTGTCCCTCGACTTTGGTTATATTTAACCAATCCAATGTTGCGAGTTTGTCTTGAAGGATTGGGCGGAGGCGGAGATCGCTATTGTCGATGCTCCTCATAGTCATAACCTCTCTTTTGGACAATTCCTTGAGTCTAGTGGGAATTGGTTCCCTGCTAGTGGAAGTTGTTCCTTCCCTTGAGGCCATTCTTTTGCTGAAAGGAAAATAAATTTGTGTGAAAAACACAAAATATATTCCTAATATTTTTAAGATTTATGCCTTGTCTGCTAGACATTATTTTCGAGTTTTCTTTTGATGTTTATACCATCATGAAATTTTCTTCATTAGTGATTTAATGTATATATGTCGTATTCACATATGAATGTATAGACATATTTAATCATAACTATATATATAGTTTCCAAAAATCAACTAATAAGAATTCACGTACAGGAACGATGCTCTGGATTCACGCACTGATGTCCCTCCCCGGGTGTAGCCGGGTTCTCATGTACGTCCCTCTCCAGAGAAATGTAATGAATAGTGAGCAATGCTCCTAACTATTCTATGAGTCATAAACCATATACGTCCCTAGGTGGTGATATGTATGATGCCAATGCATGAACTGGTCTAGTCTTTCTTGACATTTAGACTGACTTTGGCAACGTCTGGTGATCCTTATTAGGGTCGGTATCACGACGTGCAAGATTAGGACATTCAGTATTACTGTATAAGCTGATAGCTTTCAATAAGACCAACTAGATCAGTCCCCAGTTGAGAGGTGAGACACAAGGTCTGCTTAAATACCAATCGCATAGAGCAGCCCGCTGCCTCCCGTTCACTATTTAAAGTTACTGAGGACAAGATCGAGTCTAGTTGAGTCAGATTGACCACAAATACGACATTATAACAGTGCAATACATAAATTCAAAATATACAGGCATAAGTGCGACAGTATAAACAGTACGACATAATGCAGTGTAAATGAATAGCAGACATAATAATAATTGAATATAAACTTTAATAAAAGTTATGAAACACGCAAACCTATGTTTCATTCCCCACCTTCAGATAAAAACTTCTTCTTTCAGATCTGGCGCTTTCCACCGGACAGAACTTCGTTTCACCGCTTTCAGATCTGGCGCTTTCCTCCGGATAGAACTTTGTTGCACCGCACAGAGTCTCGGACAGAGAGTCTCAAAAACTTAGAATGCGTGGAAAGGAGAAGAAATTCACAAGAGAAGGTGATTTGGTGTGAGGAATGAGAAATGAGGAGGTTTCTTATATAGAGATTTTTGCGCCTGAACGTTCGGGCATGCGCCTGAACGTTCTGGCATGCGTTTGTACGGTCTGGCATGCGCCTGAACGTTCTGGCATGCGTCTGTACGTTCTGGCATGCCTTGCGCCTGAACGTTCTGGCATGCCTTGCGCCTGAACGTTCTGGCATGCCTTGCGCCTGAACGTTCTGGCATGCGCCTGAACGTTCGGACATGCGCCTGAACGTTCTGGCATGCGCCTGAACGTTCGGGCATGCATTGCGCCTTAACGTTCTGGCATGCGCCTGAATGTTCTGTCATGCGCCTGAACGTTCTGGCATGCCTTGCGCCTGAACGTTCTGGCATGCGCCTGAACGTTCGGGGATGCGCCTGAACGTTCGGGCATGCGCCTGAACGTTCTGGCATGCGCCTGAACGTTCGGGCATGCATTGCGCCTGAACGTTCTGGCATGCGCCTGAACTTTCGGGCGTTGCCCAAATAGTAAATTTTTTAATTTTTTTTTTTGTGAAATACAGGGTATTACAAGCTACATACCAGAGATTGGTAAATCGTGTGTTTGAAGACAAGATCAAAATGAATATGGAACTCTATGTTGATGACATGCTCGTAAAAAGTGTCAGGTCGGTTACTCATCCAGATGACCTCAGAGAGGTGGTTGGAACTATCCAACACTATAACATGGGACTTAATCCGAGAATGTGTACCTTCGGAGTTACGAAAGGAAAATTTCTAGGTTTTCTTGTTAATCAAAGAGGGATCAAGGCAAGCCTGGATAAGTTCCGAGCAATCATAGAGATGTCACCACGGACCATAAAGGAAGTGCAGTTTTCGACGGGATGTATTGCCGCACTTAACAGATTCGTATCGAAGTCCACGAATAAATGCCTCATCTTCTTCAAGTTAATCAAGAAGAAGGCAGTTGAATGGGATGACGAATGTGAACAAGCTTTTCAAGAGTTGAAAACTTGCCTCATTTCAGCTCCCTTGTTGTCGAAGCCTATTCCAAGAGAGAAGCTCCTCATCTTCATCTACTTGTCTATTTCAGATATAGCGGTGAGCTCAGCTCTGGTCAGGGAGGAGCAATGTCACGACGCCCCTAACGTAAGCTGACGTCATGACCAGCACAATGTATTATACACTGTATATACCCATATACAATATACAATACACTGTCAGCCTCAACGGATATTCACAATAATTCCCAAAATTTTCAGAAATTTCGACAGCACCTCCCTATAAAATAGACAATTCACAATTTTTCTTGATATACCACAAATCAAATTAAATATATATATATATAGATAATCATTAGCATTTCATAATCCAATATATTTAGTTATCTTGTATATGCCCACACATCCCATCTAGATGATAATACATATATATATAATGTGTGATATATATATATCAAACTAACACAAGTATAATTCATTACTTCAATGCATACATACATCAACAAAGTAATGATCCGAGTCACGAGTCGATCACTCTCTAACTTCCCTTTTTCCTTTTAACTCTGTACCTGAAATATTGAAGAGATGGAGTGAGCAATCAACAGCTCAGTGAATATATTTCTTGATATGACAATTATATGCATTTAGGAAAATATGACATTTAAAATTATTTCAAACAATTATTAAACACATGCATCATTCAACGAATATATTCTACATGTCAACAACATAAATTTAATGAGTTTTCAAGAAAACAATGCATTCTTTTCCACGAAATCCACAATCTCCCTCCTTCAAGGCAAGAGAGCGGGTTTAACCCTTGTATGGCCGTTACAAGGTAGCCACAGCTTCTCATTACCCAATTCACAGTCATTTCAAGGATCTCCAAACCTTGTTAGGACAGGCCTACTGACAATGAGGTTACGCATAACACTCATTCGGATCTAATTCCTAACGAAATGACACCAACTTGCCTTTGCAAGTCTCACATGCTCCAATGCTCAAAAGAAATCATTTATGAATGCAAATTAAAACACAATGCAACAATATATGCATAGCATATTTACATTCAAATATTTCATATATAAAATGCCATACAAGAACCAAAACCAAGAAAATATACTCACAGTACAGGACTTTTCAACTTAAATACTATCAACGTCGCTTTTGAGTCCAGCTCCAATTTAAATCCATAAATCCAACTAACACAACCTGTCACAACCACTTCATAATTCAATTTCGTTTATTCATATCTACTTACATATTTAATTTCTCAACTCACTTCAAATCACCAATAATAAAGATCAATCTTAAAAATATTATACGCATTCTATGACTTTAGATTCCAACTCAATTTAGGACTCATAAGCAGTTGAAGAAACTACTATATCGTTTCTGTGGTCAATCTAGATATTTCCACAAGAAATAACAGTGAAAATAGATTTTCAATTCTTATTTTCACTAATTCTGAGTTTATTTTTCTACTGGAACACATATCAATTTTATTAAAAATCTAGAACATTCCTAAAATTATTTTGTCCACATCGACACGTGTAAAATCACTCATTCTATCATTCCACTACCTTCAACATGTATTTTTTTGAGGTTTTACTCGTTCGCGAAAGTCACGAAAGTAAATTTTACTCACCAAAACCACATATTTAGTTACTAAAAATATCAAATCATATCCAAAAATCACAATCTTAGCATCGAAACGTCCGGAATTCAGTTCTCTACGATTCTATGATCTCAAACCGGAGTTTCACTGGATTCCAATTCTATTTTATTCACTGAAAATAATTACAGTACTGTTCACATCGTTACTATTCATTGGAAACATATATATATTTTTACTAAAATTATCAAACGGTATCCAAAAATCATGAACTTAGCATCGATGGAATCACAGCAATTCAGTCTACCATTCTATAGCCTTCAACTGGAGTTTCATTGGGTTTTAAATGACTCAGAAGGTTTTCAATCTAAACTCTAACTTCCAACAAACTTCCAACGGCTATAAAAATTCCAAATGAACACATAATTGAAATCGAACCACATATTCGGGGCTCCTACAGTCTAGGGAGTGTTTTTCTACCTTTCGAACATATTTTCACCCAAGTTGGGTGAAAACCCCAATTTCAAAACTACTGTAAAACAACTCTTATAGCTAAAATTACTCCGCTAGAATCGTTACATCTAGCTTAGATATTAATTTCGCGAAGAAATAGAGTGAAAATTACTTACTGCGAGTCCGGATTTCGCCTAATCCCGCGTTCTCCCTCCGTTTCCTCTTCCTTCTTCTCGTTCTTTCTTTTTCTCTTTCTCTCTTTCTTTTTTCTTTCTTTCTCGTTCAACAACTTCTTTCTTCTCTTTCTATTCTTTTTTTTTCTTTTTTTCAACGATTGAGAGAGATTGAGATTAAAAATGAGAGTTGATATTTATATATACAAATGATCCAATGCACCTAGGCTCCCCTTAATAACCAGCTCCTCCATCAAATTTCATTGCATTCAACTCATCTCATTTATATAATTCATTTAATAATTCAATTTCAATCTACACCATTTTCTTAATTTAATTTATAACTCAATTCACTTATTTCACATGTATTCATATACACACATGCATTAAATCATACTAATCATTAAGTCATTAAATCATACTCCAATCCACATATTTAATTAACCAACCCCATAAATTAATCAATTTAATTCAACTCCATGTTTTTAAATTGTAAGCACCCATATAGGATGATCTCATATGTATCATCTTCATTTAATAATTTTATTTATTTACTAATCATACACACGTATATTTGGCTCCTACGTATAAAATATATGTATTATACATCTCGATATACGCGTAATTCAACGTATGTATTTAATTAAAACTATGGGGTGTTACAATCTTCCCAACTTAAGGAATTTCGTCCTCGAAATTTAGAATCAAAGAACATTCCTCAAGTGATACTCAATCCCAGAAAACTATTCCCGCATGTTATATTTCCGCTCCCAGGTTTGCTCTTCTTGATACGTGGTATCCTCCCCAACTTAGAGTTGAGTTACATTCAGAACATATATGGAATCCGAATGACATTTACTCAACATCCATATATAGAAATAATTCCGGACACTTATCAACTGTGACAGTAGAGCAAATCGGTAAGCCAATGGACCTATCCTATCAAGGATCTCTAATGGTCCAACAAATCGCGGTGCGAGCTTTCCTTTCATCCCAAATCTCATTTGGCCTTTCTGTGGTAAGACCCTTAACAAAACTGAGTCAGCCACAATAAATTTCAAGGCCTATATACCAACCCTGTGTATTTAATAATATCCTTTGGCACCAATAACAATAACTTTATACTTTCAAATCAACAAGTTGGAGATCTATAAGGCTTACTATAAAACCTTTAGAATAGCTATTTATACACATATGTTTACACACACATATAATATTCCTTCCAACTTCCACCAAAATTCAAGTATACCAGACCCGAGCATGCTCACAAGCATCAAAGCAACTCTCTCAGTCTGTCAACCAGTCTGAGAATAAAATATCACACTGAGAAGAAGATGAGTACCAAATCGAGTCTGCATCACAATCTTCGGATCTTAATCCGACATGACAAATATCTGAGTACTCCCATAAAATCTCCCTATCTCACACATATACAATATGCTCAGTCTATCAATAGAATTCTGGTGTTCATTGGAAGAATACATAGACTTATCAGTCCACTAATGGTTATCCAAATGGTATCATTTCTACCCATAACCCATAAGATACCATTTGAATCCCATCTTCATTTAACACAATCCATATTACCAATTCCATAATCTTTCATACTGATATCATACTCGTCTCATCATAAATCTTACTCTCTGAATATGAGTATCAATCAGCTGAACATGCATCCGAGCACAAATATCAACACATGGAGTAATAGAAAGTACACTCATAACTGTAACTCTCACTCACAAACAATCTCCATTTATGGCTAATTGATAGATACTACTCCAGTTTCAGCCTGTTTCCTGCTCAATTCCTCAGCAACATATTGGCCTTTCCCAAGATAATAATTCAATATCAAATCAAATCTTTCGGGAATTCTTGCCACATTTATTACCTCATATTCATTTTCTTTTCGTTCAAATAATTACTTCTGACTCTTAAAATCTGAAGATAACGTGACCTTTTTATTATAGAGGCAATGCTCTCATTATTTCAAAACAACTACCAACTAATTTTTATTCACTCTCAGGATAGTTATTCTCGTGCACTACCAAATATCTAGAGACACAAGTAATTAACCTATCCTTTTGTATTAATGCACAACCTAGATCTAGACGTGATATTCATCAATCACAATTACTTTCAGGTTATGAAAATAGTAATAACATTTAATATTGTGAGAGCTTCCCCATGCACAACGGTCCACACATTATATAGCATTCATCTGGTTTAGTTTCGTGAGTGGAACAGATAGCTTCAAGGATCTTTCCACGCACTTTCTATAACATACAACTAATACCAGAGAACTTCTGATTTCCATTATTTAAATCAGTTTTAACAGTACCATGATCACTTTGACCTGCCCAGCATCCTTAAAGATATTATTTAAACTAGTCACGTGATCCAAAACTTCTCATCTTAATTATATTCAAAACTCATATTCACCGAGCTTGTCACTCAATCGGTGCTCTCTCAGTGACTACAAGATAATTCCGAGGTGTTATTCATGCTCCTCTCATTTCTTGGGACAATTGCATATATCATCATCGAAGACTATGTGATAATCAAGATATGGTTCATATACCCACTGCATCAATCCTATAAACGTGATTGACACATTAATCAAGGTTACCAAAATTTCATAATATCCATATCTTGTCTTAAAACAAGTATGCATTACATCCTTTTTCTCGAAGTCTTAACTGATGGTGCCTAGATCTCAAAATGATCTTAAAAAAAATTGGCTTCATTTAGTTAATCGAATTCGACCATCTATCCATGGTAAAGGATATTCATTCTTTATTGTTACCATGCTCAGTTAACAGTAATTCATACTTAAACATATTTTACTATACCTTCTTTCCATCTTATCACAAATGCTCTCCAAGGTGGCATATTAAGGATAATAAATCTTTTGCTCATTAACACATTTACCTACACCTTAAATCGTCACAATTCCTCAGGTACTCTTTATATGAAGGAATGGAGATACATATTATACTGGCATAAGTTTTATATGCTATCAATCTCCTGTCCAGGTAGCAATTTTAATACTTCATCAGAGAATACTCCAATATACCAACTCACCACAGGAATTTTAATCAATTGCATGCCTTATTACATTACTCTAAATGGCTTTGTACTAGCCATATTCTCCATGTCCTCGTCAATAACTAGCTTATCTTAGATAGAAGATTTTGAGGGTATAAATTTCTCGAGATTCAAAATGAGAATTTTCCACTTATTCAGAATATTACTTCTTTTCAGAGAGACGCTCCACCTGGCATGAGAGGTGACCAGCCAATCATACCCAACAAAGCATCCAATTCCAAAAATTTCATATTCTAAAGTCCATACTTACTTGATGACCCTCATATTTATTACACATAATATTTGCTGACCATATCAAGGTAGATTGTTTCTTCTGTAGGTATACTCACAATCAATGATATACTATTATAACATAAGGTAATACAATTTGTCTACCATATCACCAGAGATAAAGGACCAGGTAGATCCAACAATACATCAGAATATATACAATAACAAAATGTTGATCATACATGTTATCAACGTCTTACTAATATCTGGATTTGGTCTTGTATTTACTTTAATTTATTCTCTAAAATATGGTGGAGTCACATTGATAAAAACTATTGGGGCATTCCATATCGACTAACTGGACACTAATACAACCGGTGTCTTTTCTTTCTTTTTTTCATATTGATAATAGACAATTTCAGGTCAAGATACAATTTACTTAGTCTGTGACTCCTGCTCAGGCAATGGAAACCACTTCTGGTTTTCATAATTCGTTAACATCACTTTCTTTTTTCCCATTTTTATGGGGTTAGGTACTAACAAAATTAGAGTCACTAATACTGCCAAAATCTCAACCTAACTCAATGTTTCGCTTATCTTGAATTTCATATTCTTGCCCCAACATTTCCGTACATTACTTAGTTCGCCTTTTACCTAACACTGGTGTTGATGACTCGGCTTCAAATGGCGGTACAAGCTATATCACTAATATTGCTGGTGTTAACAATTTCACCACAACATTGGCTGACCCGAAATTTAAAGGCTGCCTCACAACTTGCGTATATAGTTATAACCCAACAATTATTAAACCTGCCGCATAGGATCCCAAAATTTATTCTAGATCCTTATCATTCTCAGGGTATCCATAGTGATCATTCCAAAAATAAACTAGACCAATATATTTAATTCATATTTGTATTTATGGTTAGGCATGTCACTACATTGTAACAAGATGAACTTTTTCATACCTTAAATCAATTTTAGCATGATGATAAAAGCCATCACAAAATAGCTTCTTTAATTAATCTCATGCCTTAATCATCGCAGGAGTCCTTAACCCAATTTTCTATTATCTCTAATCATCAGTTAGCTTAAACTTAGCTAACTTGCTTTATCATTTTCAAAGACTTAATCATTATCTAAGATGGTCTCCAAGCAGAGTAGAAAATTCTTTACTACGTCTAATATTTGTCAGTTAAGGTAGGAGAGTTTCTTTTCCTGAAAGTCTCCATAACTTTCATATATCTTTTCATTTCATCTAGCTTATCATTGAGTCCTTCTATTTATTTTATTTTATTTTATTTTTACTTCAGTCTTAACTATATATGTTTTTACAGAAGTACTCACACCATTAGCACCCACATCTGGAGCTATCAATAGTTCAAGCCTCTGTTTTTCTCACATTACAACTTTCCCACAAGCTCATCAGCTGTGCATTTCGTTGTTGTCGGGTAGTTACTAGCCATATATAAGTTATAAAATTTATTATCACTGGATTACATTCAATTCTTTTTCTTTCAACTTTCTGATCCTTTCTTGATCAACAATTTCTATTGTTAATCTTGACTATTCTTTTCCAAATTTGAAATTCACCGACACAGGTGATTCTCAGTCAAGATAACATATTTGATTAGGCTCAACATAATAGGACTACCCATATATATACCCATACAAACAATCATAATATCATAAAGCTTTTATCTTTCTAAGGGTTTTAAACCTAGGCTCTAATACCAATATTGTCACGACGCCCCTTACGTAGGCTGACGTCATGACCGACATAATGTATTATACACTGTATATACTCATATACAATATACAATACACTGTCAGCCTCAACAGACATTCACAATAATTCCCAAAATTTTCAGAAATTTCGACAGCACCTCCTCGTAAAATGGACAATTCACAATTTTTCATGATATACCACAAATTAAATCAAATATATATATATATATAAATAGATAATCATTAGCATTTCATAATCCAATATATTTAGCTATCTTGTATATGCCCACACATCCCATCTAGATGATAATACATATATATAATGTGTGATATATATATATATATCAAACTAACGTAAGTATAATTCATTACTTCAATGCATACATACATCAACAAAGTAATGATCCGAGTCATGAGTCGATCACTCTCTAACTTCCCTTTTTTCCTTTTAACTCTGTACCTAAAATATTGAAGGGATGGAGTGAGCAATCAACAGCTCAGTGAATATATTTCTTGATATGGCAATTATATGCATTTAGGAAAATATGACATTTAAAATCATTTCAAACAATTATTAAACACATGCATCATTCAACGAATATATTCTACACGTCAACAACATAAATTTATTGAGTTTTCAAGAAAACAATGCATTCTTTTCCACGAAATTCACAATCTCCCTCCTTCAAGGCAAGAGAGCGGGTCTAACCCTTGTATGGCCGTTACAAGGTAGCCACAGCCTCTCATTACCCAATTCACAGTCATTTCAAGGATCTTCAATCCTTGTTAGGACAGTCCTATTGACAATGAGGTTACGCCTAACACTCATCCGGGTCTAATTCCTAACGAAATGACACCAACTTGCCTTTGCAAGTCTCACATGCTCCAATGCTCAAAAGAAATCATTTATGAATGCAAATTAAAACACAATGCAACAATATATGCATAGCATATTTATATTCAAACAATTCATATATAAAATGCCATACAAGAACCAAAATCAAGAAAATATACTCACAGTACAGGACTTTTCAACTTAAATACCATCACCGTGGCTTTCGAGTCCAGCTCTAATTTAAATCCATAAATCCAACTAACTCAACCTGTCACAACCACTCCATAATTCAATTTCGTTTATTCATATCTATTTACATATTTAATTTCTCAACTCACTTCAAATCACCAATAATAAAGATCAATCTTAAAAAATATTATACGCATTATGTGACTTTAGATTCCAACTCAATTTAGGACTCATAACCAGTTGAAGAAACTACTATCTTGTTTCTGTGGTCAATCTAGATATTTCCACAAGAAAGAACAGTGAAAATAGATTTTCAATTCATATTTTCACTAATTCTCAGTTTATTTTTCTACTGGAACACATATCAATTTTATTAAAAATCTAGAACATTCCTAAAATTATTTTGTCCACATCGACACGTGTAAAATCACTCATTCTATCATTCTACTACCTTTAACAGGTATTTTATTGAGGTTTTACACGTTCGCGAAAGTCACGAAAGTAAATTTTACTCACCAAAACCATATATTTAGTTACTAAAAATATCAAATCATATCCAAAAATCACTATCTTGGCATCGAAACGTCCAAAATTCAGTTCTCTACGATTCTATGATCTCAAACCGGAGTTTCACTGGATTCCAGTTCCATTTTATTCACTGAAAATAATTCAGTACTGTTCATGTCTCTGTTCATGTCGTTACTATTCATTAGAGACATGTATATTTTTACTAAAATTATCAAACGGTCTCCAAAAATCATGAACTTAGCATCGATGGACTCACAACAATTCATTCTACCATTCTATAGCCTTCAACTGGAGTTTCATTGGGTTTTAAATGACTCAAAAGGTTTTCAATCTAAACTCTAACTTCCAACAAACTTCCAACGGCTATAAAAATTCCAAATGAATACATAATTGAAATCGAACCACATATTCGGGGCTCCTACAGTCTAGGGAGTGTTTTTCTACCTTTCGAACAAATTTTCACCCAAGTTGGGTAAAAACCCCAATTTCAAAACTACTGTAAAACAACTCCAATAGCTAAAATTACTCTGCTAGAATCGTTACATCTAGCTTAGATATTAATTTCACGTAGAAATTAGTGAAAATCACTTACTGCGAGTCCAGATTTCGCGTGAATCCCGCGTTCTCCCTCCGTTTCCTCTTCCTTCTTCTCGTTCTTTCTTTTTCTCTTTCTCTCTTTCTTTTTTCTTTCTTTCTCGTTCAGCAACTTCTTTCTTCTCTTTCTATTCTTTTTTTTTTTTTATTTCAACGGTTGAGAGAGATTGAGATTAAAAATGAGAGTTGATATTTACCTAGGCTCCCGTTAATAACCAACTCCTCGATCAAAGTTCATTGAATTCAACTCATCTTATTTATATAATTCATTTAATAATTCAATTTCAATCTACACCATTTTCTTAATTTAATTTATAACTCAATTCACTTATTTCACATGTATTCATATACACACATGCATTAAATCATACTATTCATTAAGTCATTAAATCATACTCCAATCCACATATTTAATTAACCAACCCCATAAATTAATCAATTTAATTCAACTCCATTTTTTTAAATTGTAAGCACCCATATAGGATGATCCCATATGTATCATCTTTATTTAATAATTTTATTTATTTACTAATCATACATGCGTATATTTGGCTCCTACGTATAAAATACATGTATTATACATCTCGATATACGTGTAATTCAACGTATGTATTTAATTAAAACTATGGGGTGTTACAAGCAAGGATTTCATAGGCCTGTCTACTATGTGAGCAAGTCTCTGCTCGATGCAGAAATGAGGTACACCGAAATGGAGAACCTTGTCCTCGCCTTAATCACTTCAGCTCGGAAGCTTATGCCATATTTTCAGGCACATACGGTAGTTGTGCTCACATGACAACAATTGCAGCAAATATTACAGAAGCCGAAAATATTAGGACGGTTGGCAAAGTGGGTTGTCGAGCTCAGCGAGGTCGACATTGAGTACCAGCCAAGGACATCTATCAGAGGTTAAGCATTAGCGGACTTCGTAAAGGAGTTATCATCTAAACGGAAGGAAGAAGATGATATAGATGTCGAACTCGAGCTAAAATGGACACTGTTTCTCGACAGTTCATCATGCAAATAGGGAAGTGGAGCTGGCATTGTGTTAGTTTCACCAAAGAGAGGCAAACACCTCGCAGCTTTCTGTTATGTCTTCTCGGCCTCGAATAATGAGTCAGAGTACGAAGCTCTTTTCGCATGATACGAATGGCACTCGGCTGGGGGTACGCAAAGTAGCAATATGCTACAATTCGCAGCTCGTTGGGGGTCAGGTCACCACTAAGTATCAGGTGAAGGACGACCACATGCAAGCCTACCTACAGATGGTGAAAGAGTTGCTAACCAAATTTGAAGAACATGAGGTCATCCAGATCCCGCAAGTAGACAACTCCTTGGCAGATGCTCTCTCAAAGCTCGTCTCATACTCTGGGGATGAGATCGTTCTCCAAGAGCTGGTGGAATATCTACATAAGAGGAGCATTAAGGAAGGAAGTCAAGTCGACTTGACCGAGGTCAGCCCTTCCTGGATGGACACGATTGTAGCATTTTTGAAGACAGGAGAGCTTCTAAATGACAAAGTGTTGGCTAGGAAAATACAAAGACAGGAACCAAGATACATGATGATCGACGACGAGCTATATCGACATAGTTACAACTTGCCTTACCTCAAGTGCTTACAAGAGGATCAAGCTCAGCTCGTCCTAGATGAGGTCCATGTTGGAATATGTGGAAATCATTCACTCAGAAGAACTCTCGCATATAAAGTGCTCCGCCAAGGATACTATTGGCCGACTTTTAATAGAGTTGCCCTAAGGACATGAAGGAGTTGTGACAGTTGTCAACGACATTCTATTATTATAAGAGCTCCTTCAGAAAACTTGACTAACATACAAAATTTATGGCCTTTCGCTCAGTGGGGCGTCGACCTGATCGGACCACTGCCAATATGCAGAGGTCAGGTGAAGTTTGCAATTGTGGCAGTCAATTACTTCACCAAATGCGCCAAAGCAGAACTCTTAGCCCAGATAACTTAGCAGAAAACCACAAAATTCATCTGGCAGTTGATCATTTGCCAATTTGGTACGCCATACGCCATAATTTCAGATAATGGTAAACAATTTGATAATGCGAAGTTCAACTCATTTTGTTCTGGGCTTGGAATTTGCTACTTATTCTCTACACCAGCTCACCCTCAAGCAAATGGACAAGTTGAAGTCCTCAATAAGATTATCAAACATACGTTGAAGGCGAGAATTGAAGAGAAGAAAGGAACTTGGGCAGATGATCTCTCGCAGGTGTTGTGGTCTTACAAAACAACATCAAGAACGACGAGGGGAGAAACACCTTTCTCTCTAGCATTTGGAATGAAAGTTGTTTTCCTGGTAGAGTTCAGCATTCCAACTCTGAGGAACGAAGAAAAGAACTCAGAAGCATAGAAATCCGAGCTAGACCTCCAAGAAGAGAAAATAGAGCAATCTCAAATTTGATTAGTTGCATGCCAGAGGAGAACCTCAAAGTACTACAACTCTAAAGTGTGGCTCCGAAGTTTCAAGATCAGTGATCTTGTACTGAGAAAAGTCATGCTTAACACCAAAGAGGCCGGAGCAGGTATACTCGACCCCATGTGGGAAGGATCGTATAAGTTCATCGTAATACCAAGGAATGGAGTCTACAACTTGGAAGACCTCAAGGGGAGACAAATAGCTAAATCATGGAATGGAGAACATCTAAAGTTTTTCTTCCAATAGTTGCAGGAAGTAGGAGTAGCTCAGTAGGTACTGCAGGTAAGAACTACACACACGGCTCATGTTTACTATTTTTTCATCTTTTATTGAAGTTTATAAACTAGTTTGTTTTTTGACAATTCTGTATGACCAAATCTGATCAACGACACAACGTGGTGAGGAGTAACGTGACTAATGCCTTGGGATGATGAGCTTTGCTCGAATAAGTCCCGAAAAGGAGCTAAAGCCCAGAGTACCCTGGGGTTCAAGCTCGCTAAAGCTCAGATTATCACCAGGAAGACGGCTAAAAACCCAGAACACCCTGGAGTTCGAGCTCACTAGAGCCCGAATTATCGTCAAGAAGAAGGCTAAGGCCTAGAGTACCTTGGGGTCCGGCTAAGGCTCGAATTATCACCAAGAAGGAGATAATTCTCATAGTACCTTGGGGTCCAAGCTTATAAGCTCGGATCATCGCCAAGAAGAGGAGTCAAAAAACTCCTGAAAACCTCGTCACCACATAATCATAAATGAAAATTTGGCCTGACCAAAAAAATCGAGCCAAGCTTACAGAAACGATGAATTTTACGAAAACTTCATAAAAGTCCCAAAAACAACCTGGCCGAGCAGAGCTCGAAGGACGACAAAATTCTATGAAAATCCGTTCAAGTACCAAAAGCTAACTTGGCCGAGTCGAGCTCGAGGGACAACAAATATTTACAAAATATTCATATAAGTCCCAAAAGCCAACATGGCCGAGCCGAGCTCGCGAGACAACGAATTTTAACGAAAAATTCGTATAAGTCCCAAAGCTGACATGACCGAGCTGAGCTCGGGAGACCATGAAATTCTACGAAAATCTAAGTACCAGGATCAACTAGAAGAAAAGAATGAAAACAAGAGAAAAGCGTAGGAAAATTCATTCACAAAATTCTGTTTAAGAGTTTTAAGCTCGAAATCCGAGCACAATGACAACCATTATAAAGAGAAGAAAAAGAACTTAGGTCACAGGAGAACCGAGAAGAATGACTGTAATACCCTGTATTTCACAAAAAAAAACTACTATTTGGGCAACGCCAGAACGTTCAGGCGCATGCCAGAACGTTCAGGCGCAATACATGCCTGAACTTTCAGGCGCATGCCAGAACGTTCAGGCGCAAAAATCTCTATATAAGGAACCCTCCTCATTTCTCATTCCTCACACCAAATCACCTTCTCTTGTGATTTTCTTCTCCTTTCCACGCATTCTAAGTTTTTAGTTTTTGAGACTCTCTGTCTGAGACTCTCGGTGCGGTGCAACGAAGTTCTGTCAGGAGGAAAGCGACAGATCTGAAAGAAGAAGTTTTTATCTGAAGGTGGGGAACGAAACATAGGTTTACGTGTTTCATAACTTTTATTAAAGTTTACATTCAATTATTATTATGTATACTATTCATTTACACTGCATTATGTCATATGCTATTTATACTGCTGCACTTATGCCTGTATATTTGGGATTCATGTATTGCACTGTTATAATGTCGGATTTGTGGTCAATCTGACTCAACTAGACTCGGTCTCGTCCTCAGTAACTTTAAATAGTGAACGGGAAGCAGCGGGCTGCTCTAGGCGATTGGTATTTAAGCAGACCTTGTGTCTCACCTCTCAACTGGGGACTGATCTAGTTGGTCTTATTTAAAGCTATCAGCTTATACAGTAATACTGAATGTCCTAATCTTGCACGTCGTGATACCGACCCTGATAAGGATCACCAGACGTTGCCAAAGTCAGTCTAAATGTCAAGAAAAGACTAGACCAGTAGACTAGACCAGTTCATGCATTGGCATCATACATATCACCACCTAGGGACGTATATGGTTTATGACTCATAGAATAGTTAGGAGCATTGCTCGCTATTCATTAAATTTCTCTGGAGAGGGACGTACATGAGAACCCGGCTACGCCCGGGGAGGGACATCTGTATGTGAATTCAGAGCATCGTTCCTGTACTTGAATTCAGGCGATGTACGTTCATCAAACCATTACGAGACGGTGTCATGCATACATACATATTGATTGATTATGATGCTCACATGTGTATTTAAGATATTTGATATTGAAGTATGTTTTATTAATTGTTATACTCATGCACTATTTACCCACTGAGCGCGTTAAGCTCACTCCATTATTATCCAATCTTTCACAGGAAATTAGGGTGGACTGGGTGCAGGTTATGGGGCCCACATTTTATACCCTTTGTTTAATTCATTGGGGATTTTGGGAGTATGTTCCCTTGACCATTTTATGTACAAAAGTATTCTGAATTAAATGAAATCAGATTTGTACTGTGTATACTGTATTTTCGCTGCGCACTCTGTTGTTACCATTGTTATTGTTCCAAATGCGCGCCCCGTCGGCGAGTGTACCGCCGGTTTAGGCGCGTCCGGGCGGGGTGTGACATTTAATAGTATCAGAGAGTATGGTCCACGGCCCGCCCAAGTCCACCTAATTAGGAGAAGAAAAATTTCACTAAATATATATATCTTTAGAACTATATATATATGAATTATATATAGTTAAGATTTGTATTAAATATATATCTAGAAAACTATGTGATTTTTATATAGTTTGATTTAAATATACATATAGTCATGATTTATTAGAAACTATATGTATAGTTATGATTGAATATATATATCTATATACCTTAGTGTATATGAGGTATGTATAAAACAAAAACAAAAAAAAAATTCGAAAAAAAATTTTATTTGAAAAAAAGAAAAAAAAAATCGAAAAAAAAAATTATTTGAAAAAAATTTTGAAAAAAAAAATTATTTGAAAAAAAAAGACAAAAAAAACAAAAAAAAATTGATAAAATATTTTTATTTGATATATCTAGAACTATATATATATGAATTATATATATAGTTAAGATTTGGATTAAAAACAACTATATATGATTTTTATATAGTTTAATTTCAAATATATATATATAGTTGATTTTTGGAAACTATATATATAGTTATGATTAAATATGTCTATACATTCATATGTGAATACGACATATATACATATTTCAAATAGTTGATTATTGGAAACTATATATAGTTATGATTACATATGTCTATACATTCATATGTGAATACGACATATATACATCAAATCATTAATGAAGAAATTTTCATGATGGCATAAACATCAAAAGAAAACTCGAAAATAATGTCTAGCAGACAAGGCATAAATATTAAAAATGCTAGGAATATATTTTGTGTCTTTCACACAAATTTATTTTCCTTTCAGCAGAAGAATGGCCTCAAGGGAAGGAACAACTTCCACTAGCAGGGAACCAATTCCCCACTAGACTAATGGAATTGTCCAAAAGAGAGGTTATGACTATGAGGAGCATCGACAATAGAGATCTCCGCCTCCGCCCAATCCTTCATGACAAACTCGCAACACTAGATTGGTTAAATATAACCAAAGTCGAGGGTCAAGTCTCTTACAACTTGGTCAGATCCTTCTATGAAGCCATGAATTACGTAGGACTTCACGGAGATGAGATCAGCCTTAATTTGGAAACAACAATCATGGGAACGAAAATTCCTATCATTATTGAGATTATTTCTCGCCTTTTGGAGATTCCGATTGAGGAGAGGATTATTGGTCCACATGAACCCCAGACAGTTGCAGAGATCGCAGAATCTAATGAACAATTGTTCAATTCCCTCGCCAAAGAGCCATACACTCAATCAACATACACCAACCTCCCAAACAATCATCTTAAGCCATCTATTGCCGGCCTCGGAAAGATTGTATATGGCAACATCTTTCCAGAAAGGGGGACTAGAGGCACTATGTCAAGGGCTCAACTTCTTATGTTATACTGCATAGAGAAGAAAATTACGGTCTCCTTACCTCACATTATTATCCAACAAATGTTGAGGGTGATACAACACCCTTTAAGAAAATAATTCCTCGGCTACGGAGTCTTGATTATGAGGATACTATCCGAGGCAAACGTTCCACTTTCGATGGAACGTCAAAGCTCATCACTGAACCAGTTACAGCATCCTCTATCTTCAAGACATACGGCACAAGTGGAGGGGTAACTGACGAAGATGTATTCGGCACGATGATAAAAAATGCCGAAAGAAGGAGAGATCAGCATGAGCGTTGCCTTCGCAAAAGTCGACGCAAGATGCCCGTCCAAGAAGGCCCAAATAATGATTCAAATCCAAATCCTACATCAGACCCAGCCCTAAATAGTGATCCAGCCTATCAACCATTCACTGACGAAGAGTTATGTGCCACACTAAATCAACCTACACAAAGTCATGATAGACAAGGTACGCAAGCAAATCCACCAACTTGGAACGTGCCAACTCAAGGCACCACTTCGTACCAGAGACTTCCAACTCCTACGGTACAGTATCAGCCAGTTCCACAAGTTGCTGTGAACCAACAACAACAATATTGGGCGTCACCAAATCTTGGAGGACACAACATCCCAATAAGCCCATTGTTTCAAACTTTTTAACCACAAATAAATCCAAATATCCAGAGGGTTCCAGTTAGGGGATCCCCGCACAATCAAAACAACTACCTTCCACCTATGAACAAATACTTTCCCCCAATGTCAATGGCCTACCTTCACCTACGGGACAAACGACCCATCAACCACCAATGGGACAACCGACTAACCTACTTGAACGGTTAGATGAAATGGCATCCAATATTGCTGCACTGAAAGAGAGCCACACTAATATATTAACTCGTTTGAAAACTCCGACGCAGACCGTGCAAACTCTCAGCCTTCTGTTAGTAGTCGTTCTCTACGTAGCAGTAGATCTCGAAGGAGCGGTAGTAGACAAGAAAGTCACAATTAATTACTGGCATTGTAAACTTTTCTTTGATATATATGAATGAAATTGTTTTGTTTAAAGACTATCTTAGGTGGGCCGACTTACAACCATTCTTTCGTCCCGCAGTGGAGGCACCTCCTGAGATTCAGGAACCAACGCCTCCAACAACAGCACAGGCCACACCCAACACTGCCACTACATCTGGGCAGGCAATACCACCCCCACCCGCATCCTTTGTCATGCCTTCGAGCATGGAAACTTTTTTCGCCGGGTTTATTGAAGCAATAAAAGTTACTGTTCAAACGGCCGTTCGTGAGACCGCGCCCAGTCAGGTGGCCACAGTTCAAACACCTGTAAAAATTGGGTCGGAAGCTCAAACCGATCAGATTACTAAATACAAGCGGCTACAACCTCTTACTTTCGCTGGCACCATTGAGGCTGATGAGGTGCAAAAGTGGCTGGATGAGTCAAAGAAGGCTCTTGATGCAATGGGAGTCGATGGGACTCGCAAAATTCCACTAGCAACCTACCAACTTGTTGGTGCCGCAAACACATGGTGGATCACAGTGAAAGAAGACCCGAGGGTTAATATAGCAGATATGACTTGGCAACAGTTTGAGTCAATGTTTATTGATGAGTATTTTTCCCAGCGCGGTGACAAAGCAGAAGCGCCAGGAATTTGCTAAGTTATATCAGGGCACCATGACCGTCAGAGAATATGCTGGAAAATTCAAAGAATTATCAGTCTACTCTCTCTCCACCATCTCAACGGAGCGAGATAAGACTGAGAAATTTTATAATGGTCTTCGCCATGACATTCGACACGCCTTGTCGATCTTGGATCTCAAGATTTACAAGGAGGTTGTTGACAGGGCCATCAGCTTTGAACAGGAGACTATCTTACGGGAACAATGAATGAATAAGGGAAAACGGCCTGCAACGTTTTCCTCACAAGGCTTGCAACAGGGCAACAAGAAGAAGCCTTACTACAATCCAAACCCAACCCTCCTAGCCCCGATTTCGCAGAATGAGTCCACAACACCTGCGGCTGAACCTTCTAACCCTCACCATCAGGGTTTTCGAAATCATGGCCGTGGAGGTCGTTATGGAAGAGGTGGCCGTAGGAACGGCAATGGCAGAGGTGGTGGTTGACACCACAATAACCTAGGTCAGCAAAATAATCAGAATGGCCAGCAAAACAATCAGGAGTACAGGCTGACTTGTTTCAACTGCGGCCAGAAGGGTCATGTAAGATATGCCTATCCACACCTTCAGCAACCTATTTCCGTTGTTCCAATCCAACAAGCACCACCTGCTGCTAATGCCCAACCCAGGCAGAACCAACAGAACCAGGGTCAACGGAATCAGGGTAGAGCATATGCCATCGCTCAACAACCCCTCCCAGACAATAATGTAGTCAAAGGTACCTTTCCTTTGTTCAATACAATGGTGCATGTTTTGTTTGATTCAGGAACTACGCATTCTTTTATATCATCAGCATTGTAAGACATTTAGGCCTGCATCCTGAACCCACAAACATCACACTCCATGTCACATCACCGTTTGGATCTGGTGCTGACGTCAACTTGCAGTGTTCTCGATGTGAGCTTCGAATGTCAGAACATATAATATATGCCGATCTTTTTGTGATGGATTTTGAAGACTTCGACATCATCCTCGGCATGGACTGGCTAACACCACTGAATGCAAAGATCGAATGTATGAAGAAGCAAGTTCAGTTAACCTTGCCTACAGGAGAGTTGGTCAAGGTTTAGGGAACGAGGCAATGGATACACAAATCAACAGTTGCCCTTCTCAAGGCACAACTTCGAGCTCTATCCCTTGGCAATGAAACCAACTCACCAGCACTATACCCTCTCGAAGTACATGATGTTTCAGTCATATCTGAATTCCCAACAGTTTTTCTTAATGACCTTCCTGGTCTACCTCCAGTTAGGGAATTCGATTTTGAGATCAACCTCATACCTGGGACAGGGCCTATCTCAATTCCACCATACAGAATGTCAAATGTCGAACTGGTCGAATTAGACAAACAACTTAAGGAATTAGAGAGTAATGGCTTCATCCGAAAGAGTTCATCACCCTGAGGCGCTCCAGTTCTATTTGTTCGCAAAAATAATGGTTCGTTACGACTTTGCATCGATTATCGCAAGTTGAATAACGTCACCATCAAGAACAGATATCCATTGCCCAGGATCGATGACTTGTTCGACCAACTTAGAGATGCCAAATTTTTCTCTAAGATTGATTTACGGTCTGGTTATCACCAACTCTAGATCCGAGAGTCGGACATCACCAAGACGGCGTTCAGAACTCGGTACGGTCATTACGAGTTCTTAGTTATGCCATTCGGTCTAACAAATGCACCTGTTGCATTCATGGATTTGATGAATCGCATATTCAGGTTATACTTAGACTGATTTGTGGTGGTTTTCGTGGACTACATCTTGATATATTCCTCAACCGAGGAAGACCATAAAATACATTTGAAGATAGTCCTCCAGACCTTGAGAAGCCACCAACTGTATGCAAAGTTGAGTAAGTTCGAATTTTGGGCAAAGAGAGTTCAATTCCTCGGCCATGTGTTTCAGGCAATGGCATTGAGGTAGATCCTTCTAAGGTTGAAGTAGTTTTAAACTGGAAGCAGCCTACCACTGTTACTCAGATTAGGAGTTTTCTTAGTTTGGCTGGCTATTACAGACGTTTCATCAAGGACTTCTCAAAGATTGTTGAACCTATGACCAAGCTCACTCGAAAAAACGTGCGATTTATCTGGAATCCCGCCTGTGAAGCATCATTTCAGGAATTGAAGAAACGCCTCACGACAGCACCTGTACTTATCACTCCAAGAAATGCAATTGGATTTTCATTATACACCGACGCCTCTCTCCAAGGCTTAGGTGCCGTGCCAATGCAAGAAGGCCAATTGGTTGCATATGCATCCAGACAATTGAAGATTCATAAGGGTAATTACCCAACGCATAACTTGGAACTTGCAGTTGTCGTATTTGCACTGAAGTTATGGCGTCATTACCTATACGGTGAACGATTGGAGGTCTTCTCGGATCACAAGAGTCTTAAGTACATATACACTCAGAGAGACCTAAACCTCCGCCAAAGAGGATGGTTGGAATTCTTGAAAGA
This sequence comes from Paratinospora sagittata, assembly GCA_035771175.1. Classification (NCBI taxonomy): domain Eukaryota; kingdom Viridiplantae; phylum Streptophyta; class Magnoliopsida; order Ranunculales; family Menispermaceae; genus Paratinospora; species Paratinospora sagittata. The sequence continues at coordinate 26,135,177 of CM069604.1, read as the reverse complement.
TTATGACTTTCAACTCCAGTACCATCCCGGAAAGGCTAATGTTGTGGCCGATGTCCTGAGTAGAAAATCTTATGTTGCTTGCACTCTTAACTACGAAATGGGGAAGTTGGCTACAGAGTTGGAGAACTTTAACCTACAGCTGAACATAGAGGGACCAAGACCACGACTCTCTCAATTATTAGTCAACTCTGAGCTCGTTCGAAAGATTTCAGCCGCTCAAGCCAATGACTCTAGGTTAATGGAGAAACGAGAACTTCTACTCAGCGGCCAGGACTTTCCCCATTGGTCGGTCTCAGACGACGGGGCCGTTTTCTATAAAAAAACTTCTCTGTCTACCAAACGATCCTACGGTTTGTAACGACGTGCTTACTGAGATGCACTATTCGAGGTACGCTATGCATCCTGGGGGTGACAAGATGTACAAGGATGTCAAGCGTCAATTCTGGTTTTCTAGAATGAAGAAGGCAATTGCACACTTCGTTGCTCGATGTCTCGTTTGCCAGAAAGTTAAGGCAGAACGAAGACTTCCCTCTGGACTTCTCCAGTCGTTACCTATTGGAGAATGGAAATGGGAGAACATCGCAATGGATTTTGTCACGTCCTTACCTCGCAACAATAAAGGGCAAGATGCTATATGGGTTATCATTGACAGACTTACAAAGTCTGCATACTTCTTGCCAATAAAGTTCACGGATAATCCGGCCAAACTTGCAGAACTATATGAAAGAGAGATCGTACGCCTTCATGGCATACCACTCACGATCGTCTCTGATCGAGACCCTGAATTCACATCAAACTTTTGGAAAAGCTTCCAGAGTAGAATGGGTTCTAAGATCACTATGAGCACAGCCTTCCACCCTCAGACTGATGGGTAATCAGAGCGGCTTATCCAAATCTTAGAAGACATGTTACGATGCTGCATTTTGGACTTTAATGACGGATGAGCAAAGTATTTGTATCTAGCTGAGTTTGCATACAACAACAGCTACCAAACTAGTATCGGCATGGCACCATACGAGGCTCTCTATGGTCGGCCTTGCAGATCTCCGGTATGCTGGTTATATATGGCAGATCGACCGCAGTTAGGCCCTGAACTAGTTCAAGAGACTTCTGAGAAGATCACACTAGTAAAGGAACGACTCCGTGTTGCACAAAGTCGCCAGAAGAGCTATGCTGACAAGCGGAGACAACCTCTAGAATTTGATAAGGGGGACTTTGTTTTTCTGAAAGTCCAGCCCACAAGAGGTGTCAAACGGTTTGGGATCAAAGGCAAGCTCTCCCCGCGATATATCGGTCCATTTCAGATCATTGAACGTATTGGCAAACTTGCTTATCGTCTGTCCCTTCCATCGTCCATGCCTAAGGTTCATGACATTTTTCACGTATCTATGCTTCGCAAGTATCGTCCTGATCCTTCGCATATCATCCTTTTAGTCGAGGTTCGGGTTGAGGAAGGAAATACGTATCAGGAGAAATCAATCCAGATTTTAGATAGAAAAACTCAAGAACATCGGCGACGTAGCATACCACTTGTGATAGTGCTCTGGGATCACCACGGCATAGAGGAAGCAACATGGGAACTAGAAGCAACAATTAAACAGAAATACCCTGAATTGTTTTCTAGTACCAACTGATGATGTGATACCTTGTATTATTTTCACTTATCAATCACAGGATGAAACATTGTTTACACCTATCTTAATCCATTGTTTCACTTCAATAACTACGCCGATGTCTGAAAATAATATCAATGGATATAGTGATGCACACATGCAGTGGCCTCCTTATCAACCTGTGGCTACTTCTCAAGCAGATAACCCTCATCACTACTTGACTTGATTTCGAGGGCGAAATCCCTTAAAGGGGGGTAGAGTGTAATACCCTGTATTTCACAAAAAAAAATTATTATTTGGGCAACGCCTGAACGTTCAGGCGCATAACAGAACATTCAGGCGCATGCCAGAACGTTCAGGCGCATGACAGAACGTTCAGGCGCATGACAGAACGTTCAGGCGCATGCCAGAATGTTCAGGCGCAATGCATGCCAGAACGTTCAGGCGCATGACAAAACGTTCAGGACTCATAGAATAGTTAGGAACATTGCTTGCTGTTCATTACATTTCTCTAGAGAGGGACGTACATGAGAACCCGGCTACGTCCGGGGAGGGACATCAGTACGTGAATTCAGAGCATCGTTCCTGTACATGAATTCAGGCGATGTACGTTCATCAAACCATTACGAGACGGTGTCATGCATACATACATATTGATTGATTATGATGCTAACATGTGTATTTAAGATATTTGATATTGAAGTATGCTTTATTAATTGTTATACTCATGCACTATTTACCCACTGAGCGCGTTAAGCTCACTCCATTATTATCCAATCTTTCACAGGAAATTAGGGCGGACTGGGTGCAAGTTATGGGGCCCACATTTTATACCCTTTGTTTAATTCATTGGGGATTTTGGGAGTATGTTCCCTTGACCATTTTATGTACAAAAGTATTCTGAATTAAATGAAATCAGATTTGTACTGTGTATACTGTATTTCCGTTGCGCACTCTATTGTTACCATTGTTATTGTTCCAAATGCGCGCCCGGTCCGCGAGTGTACCGCTGGTTTAGGCGCGTCCGGGCGGGGTGTGACAATGATACCATAGTCGGCCCCTTGCTGCTCGACCTCGGTCTCCCCTTCACCCTCCCTATCGGCTCGAGTCGCTAGCTCGGCCACATCTTCTGCCCCAATCACCCCGACCTGAACGTCACCTACCTCAAATTCCTCCTGCTGCTTAGCCATATATTGGTCAATCACAGACATGTCAACCTTGTCCAAGAAGTATTTGCCAAAGTCCATCCTCATATGGACCTAGCCCAACTCATACTCCTCACGCTTTAGATCCTCAAATTCAATAAAAGCCCTAAGCTCCTAAACAATGCAACAAGCTAAGATCTTCAGCTCGGACTCTAGCGAGGCAACCTTGGCCTTCAAGATTTCATTCTCCGAAGAAGTGGACATAAGTTTGCTGACGGTGAAGGAAAGCTCAGAATCAGTGCGGCTGAGCCAATCCTCTAGCTCTTCAACCTTTTTTTCCATCTCCTCCTTCTACTTTTTCTTCTCGGCCTCAATCGAGATGGTCAGCTCATCAAATTTTTGCAAGGCAAGGAAAGGCTGGTAGGCAACCTGAAAGAAAAGAAACACGTCAATAAAACCAAGCAAGACAAGCACAAAGTGTCACGACGCCCCTGACGTAGGCAGACGTCATGACCGGCACAGTGTACTATACACTGTACATACCCTGCATACAAAAGACAGTACACTGTCAGCCTCAACAGAATTTCACCAAATTTTCAAAAAGTTTTGACAGCATGTCGCCATAAATTTGGATATCTCACATTTTCCCTGATATACCGCAAATCAAATCCAATACATATATATAATCATCCACAATATTCATCTCATTTATTCATTTATCTCATGTATGCATCTAACCATTCCAACCATCCTATCCACCATTTAATCACACAATTATATACATCATCACCAGGTATTTTACAAACCAACATATTCAACTATAATCCATTACCATACATCCCATCCCATCTATGTGATATTATATACATAGTCATGTGATAATTATACATAGCAAAATAAAATGTGTATAAGTCATTCCTCCAAGCATACATACATAAACAAGATAGGGATCTGGATCAAGTGTCAATCACTCTCTAGCTTTCCTTTTTTTTTCGATTTTGTACCAAAAATATTGAGGGAATGGAGTGAGCACACAACAAGCTCCGTGAGTATATATCTTGATATGACAATCATATGCATTTAGGGAAACATGGCACTTAAAGTCATTCAAAACATTTATGAAACACACATGCATTATTCAACAAAGATAACATACATGCCAGCAATATAAAGTTTATGCTTGTGCAATAAAACAATGCAGAGTTTTCATCGAAATCCACAATCTCCCTCATTCAAGGTAATAGAGCGGGTCTAACCCTTGTATGGCTGTGATAAGGTAGCCACAACCTCCTATTACCCACTTCACAATCATTTCAAGGATCTAAAATCTTTGTTAGGACAATCCTACTGATAATGAGGTTACGCATAACACTCATCCGAGACTAATTTCTAATGAAATGATATCATATGCAATTTGCCTTCGCATGTCTCGCATACTCCAATGCCAAAATCTTTTATGAATGATCAATAAAACACAATGCATTTATATACATAGCATGCCTACAATTAAAATTTTCATATCAATACAATGCCATACAAGAACCAAAATCAAGAAATATACTCACAGTACAAGGCTTTCCAACCTAAATACAATCACCGCGGCTTTCGAGTCCAGTTCCAACTGAAATCGAACTAACTCAACCTGTCATAACCATTTTATAATTCAATTTCATTTATTCATATCTATTTCACGCGTAAAAACCCAATTTCCATTTACATATTTTATTTTCCAACTCACTTCAAATCACCAATAAACATTTGCAATTTATGTATAATTTGAATCGAATCTATTTCACTTAACTCTACTTACTTGTATTATTCATTCAAATACATTCCATTTGATCCAAGTCTTACTCATTCACCACTAATTCTTACTTTAGCAACTTGAAAAACATTATACACATTCCATAAATTTAAATTTCAACTCAATTTAGGACTCATAAACAGTTGAAGATGCTATTATACTGTTTCTACAGTCAATCTAGATGTTTCTACAAGAAGAAACAGTGAAAATAGACTTCCAATCATATTTCCACTAGTTCTTAATTTTATTTTTCTACTGGAAACATATATCAATTTTATTAAAAATATAGAACATTCCAAAAATTTTTTTGTCCACATCAACACGTGTAAAATCAGTCATGTTACCATTTTACTACCTTCAACAGGTATTTCACTGAGGTTTTACATGTTTGCGGAGGTATCTAAAGTCAATTTTACTCACCAAAATCTTATATTTAGTTACTAAAAATATCAAATCATATCCAAACATCATGATCTTAACAAATAAATGAAATCTAACCACATATTTGGGGCTTTTATAGTCTAGGAAGTGTTGTTCAACCTTCCCAGCAAATTTTCTTTCACATTGGGTAAAAACCCCAAATTTCAAAAACATCGTAAAACAACTCCCATAACAAAAATTACTCTGAGAGAATTGTTACATCTAACTTAAATATCAATTTCAAGAAGAACTAAAGTGAAAATCACTTACCGCGGGTCCTGATTTGGCGCAAGTCCAGTGTTCCCACCTTTTTTTTCCTCTTCCTTCTTCTTCGTTCTTCTTTCTTCTTTCTCTTTCTCTTTTGTTTTTTCTTCCTTCAAAACGTGGAGAGAGAGATTAGAAATGAGAGATATTTTTTTTTGTTTTTTTTTATTCCATGCTCATCATGCATTTTAATAAAGCAACTTGCCCATCTTAATTTAATTCATTCAACTAAACTATTCAACTACTCAATTACTTTAACAACTCCTCATTCATTAAATTACTTCATTATCAAGTTCATTTATATAATATTTTATAATCTAGTGATATTATTGCATTTAATAATACAATCCACTTAATTCATGTATGCTTATGCACACATACATTTATCTCTTATGTACGTATACAAGTCGGTATACGTATCCATCAACGTAAGTGTATAATTAAAACTATGGGGTGTTACACAAAGAATGCATGAATAGAAACGACGAAGAAAAAAGAAAAATTACTTCAACGGACTTTACAAAAGCGAATGAGGCATTGCCTCTGACGTGGTCATCCTTACGAGGTCGAGCTCTCCCCAGGGTATCCTGATCTGATAACCCCGGACAGCCAGATCACAACCATCAACTTACGTAACAAGAAGCCCCAGATCTCGGAGCTTGTTATCCACACGACAGTTGGGGACCTCAGGAGCTCTGAATTTTCCTTTTCACCGAGCAGCAGCATCATCTGGCGTGGCCGAAACTGGAAAAGCTACGACTAATGGTGGTTAAGCAGAAAAGATGCCAATCAGAGTGGCCCGCCTAGATCGAGCTTTTGTCTCAGCGGGTGTCCTCGCCTCCTCTACGGAGAACTGAGCGCTTTCAAGAGCTCGGAGTCGATCGAGGTTGAAAGCGTGTTCTCTGGTTTTCTTTCCTCCGACCATAATTTCAGTAGGATAACCTACAAACAATAAACAAAAAAGAAACAAATCAATTCGGGATCAGGTAAGAAAACTACAGAATAGTTTGCTCGACACATACCTGTGAAAAGATCTAAAGTTCTAATAAGGCCTGTAGCACGAAGCCATGCTGATGTCAGCAACACCTCGTAACAACAATCCCAGTAGCTGATCTTGTAGATCACCTCCAACTTCGAGAGATCAGCTCCAGGAATTTTAGTTGGACTGTCCCAATGAACTACAAAACAAAACATAAATAAGTCCAAGCTAAGCAAAATAAATCATGTGAAAACAAATGACTGAGGTCAGCTCGGTACCTGGGTGTTGAAACCTGGTGGCACACCAACCTCCTCAGTCCAGTTCCCAGAAACAAGGAACCAAGTGTCCTTTCAGCCCTTATTGATCGTGGGATTCTCAGTCACTAAGGGAGGACGCCTATCTTTTGTCACCCACGAGCTAGCATAGTACCAACTCAAGCAACCTGGGTGAAGCTTGAGCTGGTAGCCTCCGTCGAGCTGAAGTCTGGCCACTTTTTTTCTTTCCGCAGCACCATCAAGCCTAGAAAAGCTCGCCAGACGTTTGGGTTGAGCTGACCTTGGGCAACCCTCAGGTCGCCCAATAAACGACAAACGACCTTGGGTAATGGTAAGGTTGCCCCATATAGAAGGAAACAAGTGTGAAAGGCCCCCTCGCCCTCCTTAGGTCTGCTCAATCTGTCGTTGTAACGAGGAACTCACATTCGAACAAACGAGGATATTTTGAGTAGAGCTCAAAGATAGGAGAGTTGGTCATTTTTTACAGAAGAAGGAATAAGGTCTATGGTGTAATCGACACCGAGCATGGGCTCAACATCATCAGACTCAATCGTTTCATCATCTAAGGAAATCTCCTCAGCTCGGTGACCTGATGTGCTCAGTACATCCCTGATCAACTCATCTTGAGCTCGGTCTTAATTAGAACAATGGTTGAGGACAACATCACCTTGGCTGAGGATTTCGACGCCCTCACACTCTTCTTCCTCAGACACACTAGGGGAAAGCTCGGCAGCCTCTGCCTCAAGATTATGAAGCGGCTGCTCGGCGTCAAACTCATCAGATGAAGTATTTGCCAGATCAGCCATGAAGCCTTTAAGGAAAGACATAAATATAAATAACTTAAAGAAAAACACATAATAACAGGGAAAATACAGAGTAGAAGAGAAGTCGAATTGGTAAAATTCTGAGCTGGGCGAGACACTTTGGGAAGATACCATCAAATGATTGGGGACCACTATATATAGAGGGACTAGATACGAATCAACTCAAATCTTGAGGAATATCCAAAAACCCTAAGCCAAGCACCGAACCGACAGGACATTTGGCTCAAAATCTTCTAAAAGTTACGAATCTCGAGGATCATGTGACGATTCTGAGCCGACCAGCCGAACCATAATGACGTATGAATCTAAAGAGGTGTGATTCACAAATCTAGAAAAAAATCAAAGGTGAAGATAAGCCTCTCACCCCTGCTAAAGTTGAAAGGCTTGGGGGTAAATGTTGGACCATCAACTCAGCATGAGCTGACCTCAGATTCGTATGAGTCGACCTGGCATCTTTAGAGCTTACCAAGACGACATGTAAGAGCTAGAGAGCTGATGTGGCAGAACAAGACTCGTGTACGAATTATGCAATTCAACCAACAGCTTAGCTTAGACAAAAAATCAACTCAACCATCTAGAGTTGGGCGAGCCGAGCTGGTGAGAGAGTTTTACAAATATTTCAAAAATGACAGCTCAACTTGGCTTGGCACAACTCGGTCACGAGTCGAGCTGACCTTTCCAGATAAGAGTGCAGAGAATAAGAGAGTCCTTCCCAACGCGCCGCATCCCGTGAAATCTGGAGTAGATATACATATTGGACGCAGATTATGACACAAGGACGGAATAAGACTCTTTGTCCAAAATGAACTAGGAAGATAGGGTTTACCCAATTTGACCTTTCCAGAATAGATGAGCTTATCCAGCTCACCTTGACCAATTGCGAGATGACACGTGGCACATGTCTACTGGGCAGCTAGCCACCCCGGCCAGAGGACCGCCTTTATAAATAGACCTACAACCCTTTTCATAAGGTACGTGCAATTTTCTACAAAAGTTAGTGTTATAGTCTTGAACAAGCTCTAACTTAGGCATTGGAGGGTCCATGGTTGGGACCACATTGCTGTTCCTTACGATAGCCCTATTTCTTTCTCTCTTTTTTCTCAAATCTAGCTGATAAACCCTCGCCAGAGTCGTTGAGTTCGCACTTCCAGATCAGATCATCTCCTCCACGTGTTCGTCTACTTGGTATTGGTCAGATTTTGCACCAAGAAGAGTAATTTTTTTTTCTTCATTTTCAATCCCCTTTTATTTTTATTTTTAATTTTGAAATTTTTAGCCTCCTTTTATTCTTTTATTTTTGGTAACTTTTAGTCCCTCTTTTATTTTTTTATTTTATTTTTTGATAGCTTTCAAATTCCTTTTTTTCACATACAAGTATGTGACTATGAACTAATATATATATATAGAAAAGAACAGAAAATAAATTGTAAAATGCACATAACTCCATGGACATTTCCTTTGATATCAACATTAATTAATTGTGCTCTAATATTTATTAATTGCACTTCACCTTTTTTTTCTATTAATATATTATTTGTTACATTGGATTAATTGCACATATATATTCAAGATCCACCAATCAAATATATGGCGGTCCCAACTGTCACACCCCACCCGGACGCTCCTAAACCGGCGGTACACTCTCGGACGGGGCGCGCATTTGGAACAATCATAATGGTAATAACAGAGTGCGCAGCGGAAATACAGTACACAGTACAAATCTGATTTCATATAATTCAGAATACTTTTGTACATAAAATGGTCAAGGGACCATACTCCCAAAATCCCCAATGATTCATACAAAGGGTACAAAATGTGGGCCCCATAATCTGCACCCAGTCCACCCTAATTTCCTGTGAAAGATTTGATAATATTGGAGTGAGCTTAACGCGCTCAGTGGGTAAATAGTGCATGAGTATAACAATTAATAAAGCATACTTCAATATCAAATATCTTAAATACACATGTAAGCATCATAATCAATCAATATGTATGTATGCATGACACCGTCACGTATTAATGGTTTGATGAGCGTACATCGCCTGAGTTCACGTACAGGTGTCCTTCCCCGGGCGTAGCCAGGTTCTCACTGTACGTCCCTCCTCAGGAACGATGCTCTGGATTCACGTACTGATGTCCCTCCCCGGCGTAGCCGAGTTCTCATGTACGTCCCTCTCCAGAGAAATAAAAGGAATAGTGAGCAATGCTTCTAACTATTCTATGAGTCATAAACCATATACGTCCCTAGGTGGTGATATGTATGATGCCAATGCATGAACTAGTCTAGTCTACTGGTCAGGTCTTTTCTTGACATTTAGACTGACTTTGGCAACCTCTGGTGATCCTTATCAGGGTCGGTATCACGACGTGCAAAGTTAGGACATTCAGGTCATAAACATTATTGACATAATGCAGTGTAAATGGATAGTAGACATAATAATAATTGAATGTAAACTTTAATAAAAGTTATGAAACACGCAAACCTATGTTTCGTTCCCCACCTTCAGATAAAAACTTCTTCTTTTCGATATGGCGCTTTCTTCCGGACAGAACATCGTCGCACCGTACCAAGAGTCTCGATCAGAGAGTCTCAAAAACAAAAAACTTAAAATGAGTGGAAAGAGAAGGAAAATCATAAGGAGAGTGATTTTGGTGTGAGAAATGAGAATGAGGAGGGTTCCTTATATAGAGATTTTTGGCGCCTGAACGTTCTGGCATGCGCCTGAACGTTCTGGCACGCGCCTGAACGTTCTGGCACGCGTCTGAACGTTCTGGCACGCGCCTGAACGTTCTGGCATTGCGCCTGAACGTTCTGGCATTGCGCCTGAACGTTCTGGCATTGCGCCTGAACGTTCTGGCATTGCGCCTGAACGTTCTGGCATTGCGCCTGAACGTTCTGGCATTGCGCCTGAACGTTCTGGCATTGCGCCTGAACGTTCTGTCATGCGCCTGAACGTTCTGGCATTGCGCCTGAATGTTCTGGCGTTGCCCAAATAGTTTTTTTTTTTTTTTTTTTTTTTTTGTGAAATACAGAGTATTACACTCTACCCCCCTTAAAGGGATTTCGCCCTCGAAATCAAGTGAAGTATGGATGAGGGGTATGGCTTGCGAAGTAGCCGCAGGTTGCTAAGGAGCCACTGTGTGTGGGCATCACAATATCCATTGATATGATTTTCAGACATCTGCGTAGTTAGGCAAGTGAAACAATGTATGAAGAGAGGTGTAAACAATGTTTCATCCTGGTATTTATAAGTGAAAATAATACAATGTATCATATCATCAGGTGGTACTAGAAAACAATTCAGGGTATTTCTGTTTAATTGTGGATTCTAGTTCCCATGTAGCTTCCTCTATGCCGTGGTGATTCCAGAGCACTTTCACAAGTGGTATGCTACGTCTCCGTAGTTCTTGAGTTTTTCTATCTAAAATCTGTATTGCTTTCTCTTGATATTTATTTCCTTCCTCAATCCGAACATCGACTAAAGTGATGATATGCGAAGGATCAGGACGATACTTGCGAAGCAAAAATACATGAAAAATGTCATGAACCTTAGGCATGGACGAGGGAAGGGACAGACGATAAGCAAGTTTGCTAATACGTTCAATGATCGGAAATGGACCGATGTACCGCGGGGAGAGCTTTCCTTTGATCCCAAAGCGTTTGACACCTCGAGTGGGCTGGACATGTATAAAAACAAAGTCCCCCTTATCAAGTTCCAGAGGCTGTCGCCGTTTGTCAGCATAGCTCTTCTGTCGACTTTGTGCAACACGAAGTCGTTCCTTTACTAGTGTGATCTTCTCAGAAGTCTCGTGAACTAGTTCAGGGCCTAACTGCGGGCGATCGGCCATATCTAACCAGCATACCGGAGATCTGCAAGGCCGACCATAAAGAGCCTCGTATGGTGCCATGCCGATACTAGATTGGTAGCTGTTGTTGTATGCAAACTCAGCTAGATGCAAATACTTTGCCCAACCGTCATTAAAGTCCAAAATGCAGCATCGTAGCATGTCTTCTAAGATTTGGATAAGCCGTTCTGACTGCCCATCAGTCTGAGGGTGAAAAGCTGTGCTCATAGTGATCTTAGAACCCATTCTATTCTGGAAGCTTTTCCAAAAGTTTGAGGTGAATCGAGGGTCTCGATCAGAGACGATCGTGAGTGGGATGCCATGAAGGCGTACGATCTCTCTTTCATATAGTTCTGCTAGTTTGGCGGGATTATCCGTGAACTTTATTGGCAAGAAGTGTGCAGACTTGGTAAGTCTGTCAATGATAACCCAGATAGCATCTTGCCCTTTATTATTTCGAGGTAAGGCTGTAACAAAATCCATTGCGATGTTCTCCCATTGCCATTCTCCAATAGGTAAGGGCTGGAGAAGGCCAGAGGGAAGTCGTCGTTCTGCCTTAACTTTCTGGCAAACAAGACATCGAGCAACGAAGTCTGCAATTGCCTTCTTCATTCCAGAAAACCAGAATTGTCGCTTGACATCCTGGTACATCTTGTCACCCCCAGGATGCATAGCGCATCTCGAACAGTGCATCTCAGTAAGCACGTCTGTCCGAACCTCAGGATCGTTCGGAAGACAAAGACGTTTTTTATAGAAAACGGCTCCGTCGTCAGAGACTGACCAATGAGGAAGGTCCTGGCCGCGGAGTAGAAGTTCTCATTTCTCCATTACCATAGGGTCATTGGCTTGAGTAGCTGAAATCTTTCGAACGAGTTCAGAGGTGGCTGATAATTGAGAGAGTCGTGGGCGTGGTCCCTCTTCGTTCAGCTGGAGGTTAAAGTTCTCCATCTCTGTAGCCAACTTTCCCATTTCATAGTTAAGAGTGCAAGCAACATAAGATTTTCTACTCAAAACATCGGCCTTTCTGGGATGGTACTGGAGTTGAAAGTCATAGTCTTTCAAGAATTCCAACCATCTTCTTTGGCGGAGGTTTAGGTCTCTCTGAGTGTATATGTACTTAAGACTCTTGTGATCTGAGAAGACCTCGAACCGTTCACCGTATAGGTAATGACGCCATAATTTAAGTGCAAACACAACAGCTGCAAGTTCCAAGTCATGGGTTGGGTAATTACCCTCATGAATCTTCAGTTGCCTGGAGGCATATGCAACAACTTGGCCTTCTTGCATTAGTACTGCACCTAAGCCTTGGAGAGAGGCATCGGTGTATAATGAAAAACCAATTCCATTTCTTGGAGTGATAAGTACAGGTGCTGTCGTGAGGCGTTTCTTCAATTCTTGAAATGATGCTTCACAGGCGGGATTCCAGATGAAGCGCACGTCTTTTCGAGTGAGCTTGGTCATAGGTTCAGCAATCTTTGAGAAGTCCTTAATGAAGCGTCTGTAATAGCCAGCCAAACCAAGAAAACTCCTAATCTGAGTAACAGTGGTAGGCTGCTTCCAGTTTAAAACTGTTTCAACCTTAGAAGGATCGACCTCAATGCCATTGCCTGAAACCACATGGCCAAGGAATTGAACTCTCTGCGCCCAAAATTCTCACTTACTCAACTTTGCATACAGTTGGTGTCCTTCTAAGGTCTGGAGGACGATCTTCAAATGTATTTTATGGTCTTCCTCGGTTGAGGAATATATCACCTGAATATGCGATTCATCAAATCCATGAATGCAGCAGGTGCATGTGTTAGACCAAACGGCATAACTAAGAACTCGTAATGACCGTACCGAGTTCTGAACGCCGTCTTGGTGATGTCCGACTCTCGGATCCGGAGTTGGTGATAATCAGACCGTAAATCAATCTTAGAGAAGTATTTGGCATCTCGAAGTTGGTCGAACAAGTCATCGATCCTGGGCAACGGATATCTGTTCTTGATGGTGACGTTATTCAACTTGCGATAATCGATGCAAAGTCGTAACGAACCATCCTTTTTGCGAACAAATAGAACTGGAGCGCCCCAGGGTGATGAACTCTTTCGGATGAAGCCATTACTCTCTAATTCCTTAAGTTGTTTGTCTAATTCGACCAGTTCAACATTTGACATTCTGTATGGTGGAATTGAGATAGGAGCTGTCCCAGGTATGAGGTTAATCTCAAAATCTAATTCCCTAACTGGAGGTAGACCAGGAAGGTCATTAAGAAAAACTGTTGGGAATTCAGATATGACTGGAACATCGCGTACTTCGGGAGGGTACAGAGCTGGTGATTCATTGTCGTCGCCAAGAGACAACGCTCGAAGTTGTGACTTGAGAAGTGCAACTGTTGAGTTGTGTATCCATTGCCTTGTTCCCTGAATCTTGACAAACTCTCCTATAGGCAAAGTTAACTGAACGTGCTTGTTCATACAGTCGATCTTTGCATTCAGTGGTGCAAGCCAGTCCATGCCGAGGATGATGTCGAAGTCTTCAAAATCCATCACAAAAAGATCGGCATATATTATCTGTTCGGACATTCGAAGCTCACATCGAGAACACTGCAAATTCACGTCAGTACCCGATCCGAACGGTGATGTGACATGGAGTGTGATGTTTGTGGGTTTAGGATGCAGGCCTAAATGTCTTACCAATGCTGATGATATAAAAGAATGCGTAGCACCTGAATCAAACAAAACATGCACCATTGTATTGAACAAAGGAAAGGTACCTTCGACGACATTATTGTCTGGGAGGGGTTGGTGAGCGATGGCATATGCTCTGCCCTGATTCCGTTGACCCTGGTTCTGCTGGGTCTGCCTGGGTTGGGCATTAGCAGCAGGTGGTGCTTGTTGGACTGGAATAGCCGGAATAGGTTGCTGAAGGTGCGGACAAAGATGTTTTACATGGGCTTTCTGGCCGCAGTTGAAACAAGTTGGCCTGTACTGCTGATGGTTTTGCTGGCCATTCTGATTATTCTGCTGGCCGTGTTGATTGTGGTGTCGACCACCACCTCTGCCATTGCCGTTGCTACGGCCACCTCGACCATAACGACCGCCACGGCCATGAGTTCGGAAACCCTGATGGTTAGGGTTAGAAGGTGCAGCCGCAGGTGTTGTGGCTTCATTTGTCGAAATCGGGGCTGGGAGGGCTGGGTTTTGATTGTAGTAGGGCTTCTTCTTGTTGCCCTGTTGCGAGCCCTGTTGGGAAAATGTGGCAGGCCGTTTTCCCTTATTCATTCGCTGTTCCTGTAAGAGCTTTTCTTGTTCAAAGCTCATGGCCTTGTCAACAACCTCCTTGTAAATCTTGAGATCCAAGATCGATAAGGCTTGTCGAATGTCATGGCGAAGACCATTATAAAATTTCTCACTCTTATCTCGCTCCGTTGAGATGGTGGAGAGAGAGTAGACTGATAACTCTTTAAATTTGCCAGCATATTCTCTGACGGTCATGGTGCCCTGATATAACTTAGCAAATTCCTGGAGCTTCTACTTTGTCACCGCGCTGGAAAAATACTCATCAATAAACATTGACTCAAATTGTTGCCAAGTCATATCTGCTATATTGACCCTTGGGTCTTCTTTCACTGTGATCCACCATGTGTTTGCGGCACCAACAAGTTGGTAGGTTGCTAGTGGAATTTTACGAGTCTCATCGACTCCCATTGCATCAAGAGCCTTCTTGGACTCATCCAACAACTTTTGCACCTCATCAGGATCAATAGTGCCATCGAAAGTAAGAGGTTGTAGTCGCTTGTATTTAGTAATCTGATCGGTTTGAGCTTCGGACCTTAATTTTACAGGTGCTTGGACCGTGGCAACCTGACTGGCTGCGGTCTCACGAATGGCAGTTTGAACAGTGACCTTCATTGCCTCAATAAATCCAGCAAAGAAGGTTTCAATGCTTGAAGGCATGGCAAAGGGTGCGGGTGGTGGTGGTATTGCCTGCCCAGATGTAGTGGCAGTGGTGGGTGTGGCCTGTGCTGTTGCCGGAGGTGGCGGTTCCTGAATCTCAGGAGGTGCCTCCATTGCTGGACGAACAACACGCGGCCTTCCTCTCTTCCTGGTTTGCATTGTCTCACTGGCAAAGAGAAAAGGAAAACCAAGATTTAGGAACTGTAGCCAAGGATAATGTTATAATATGCTCAGCAACAATTTCGAGAGTACTGCAATATGAAAATCACCTATTTTTCTAAGTATAGTGTAAGGTTTTTGTTGAGCAATCAAAGAATCTTATATACCTCGTATGTTTGGCCATGGTGTAAAACCAAACAAGGTTAGAATGTTTATATAATAAGTAGAAAACTGTGCAAGTATTTAAAATGATTTGGTTCTGGTTGTTGTGAATATACATATATTTCATTGAAAAACCATACGAGTCATAAGAAGTCTAAGATTTGCCTCGGTAAATATCCTAATCTAACGTTCTATCGCAATCTTATGCATTCATACGCTTACGCTTAGTCTGTTCGATTATTATCCAAATTCATGTGTCCCATACCACATGACTTTGGTAATAAGGGTGTAAACCAAGTTAAGTTGGATGAACACGGTCTCTAAAAACATTGGCTGAATAGAAGTTCACTAATAGTATCGTCCAAATTTACTCGTCCCATACCGTGTAAACTTAGTGATAATATTAGTAATGCAACTTTCTCCAAATGTTTCTTTTCACACAAGGTCATGGGTTTTCTTACTTCCACATTTTATTGAGTATCATCCAATTTTGTTGTGTCCCATACCACTTCAAAGTTAGTGATACAAAAGAAAGAATGGTTGTAAGTCTGCCCACCAAAGATAGTCTTTAAACAAAATAATTTCATTCATATATATCAAAGAAAATTTTTACAATGCCAGAAATTAATTTTGACTTTCTTGCCTATTACCGTTCCTTCGCGATCTACTGTTATGTATAGAATGACTACTAACAGAAGGTTGAGAGTTTGCACGCTCTGCGTTGGAGTTTTGCAAACGAGTTAATATATTATTGTGGCTCTCTTTCAGTGCAGCAATATTGGATGCCATGTCATCTAACCGTTCAAGTAGGTTAGTCGGTTGTCCCATTGGTGGTTGATGGGTCGTTTGTCTCGTAGGTGAATGGTAGACCATAGGCATTGGGGGAAAGTATTGGTTGTATGGGTGATTCATAGGTGGTACATAGTTGTATTGAGTGCGCGGAGATCCCCTAACCTGAACCCCTTGGATATTTTGGGTTGTTTGAGGTGAAAAAGTTTGAAACAATGGGCTCATTGGGATGTTTGGCCCTCCAAGATTTGGTGACGCCCAGTACTGTTGTTGTTGGTTTACAGCAACTTGTGGAACTGGCTGAGACTGTACCGCAGAAGTTGGAAGTCTTTGGTACGAAGTGTTGCCTTGAGTTGGCACGTTCCAAGTTGGTGGATTTGCTTGTGTACCTTGTCTATCATGACTTTGTATAGGTGGATTGAGTGTGGCATATAATTCTTCGTCAGTAAGTGGTCGATCGGTTGGATTACCGGTTGGGTCTGATGTAGGATGTGGATTGGAATCATTATTTGGGCCTTCTCTGACAGGCATCTTGCGTCGACATTTGCGAAGGCAACGCCCGTGCTTGTCTCTCATTCTTTCGGCAGTTCTTATTGTCGTGCCGAATACCTCTTCGTCAGTTACCCCTCCAGTTGTGCCATATGTCTTGAAGATAGAGGATGTTGTAACTGGTTCAGTGATCAGCTTTGACGTTCCATCGAAAGTGTCAACGTTTGCCTCGTGAAGTAGTCTCATAATCAAGACTCCGTAGCCGAGGAATTCCTTCTTTAAAGGGTTTTGAATCACCCTCAACATGTGTTGGATGATGATGTGTGGGAGGGAGACCTTTATGTTCTTCTCTATGCAATACAACACAAGGAGTTGGGCCCTTGACATAGTGCCCCTAGTGCCCCTTTCTGGCAAGATGTTGCCGTATACAATCTTTCCGAGGCCGACAAGAGATGGCTTAAGATGATTGTTTGGGAGGTCGGTGTATGTTGATTGAGTGTATGGCTCTTTGGCGAGGGAATTGAACAGTTGTGCATTAGATTCGGCGATCTCTGCAACTGTCTAGGGGTCATGTGGATCAATAATCCTTTCTTCAATCGGAATCTCCAAAAGGCGAGCAATAATCTCGATATTGATAGGAATTGTCGTTCCCATGATTGTTGTCGTTCCCGTCACGTATTAATGGTTTGATGAGCATACATCGCCTGAGTTCACGTACAGGTGTCCTTCCCCGGGCGTAGCCAGGTTCTCCTTGTACGTCCCTCCTCAGGAACGATGCTCTGGATTCACGTACTGATGTCCCTCCCCGGCGTAGCCGAGTTCTCATGTACGTCCCTCTCCAGAGAAATAATATGAATAGTAAGCAATGCTTCTAACTATTCTATGAGTCATAAACCATATACGTCCCTAGGTGGTGATATGTATGATGCCAATGCATGAACTAGTCTAGTCTACTGGTCAGGTCTTTTCTTGACATTTAGACTGACTTTGGCAACGTCTGGTGATCCTTATCAGGGTCGGTATCACGACGTGCAAAGTTAGGACATTCAGGTCATAAACATTATTGACATAATGCAGTGTAAATGAATAGTAGACATAATAATAATTGAATGTAAACTTTAATAAAAGTTATGAAACACGCAAACCTATGTTTCGTTCCCCACCTTCAGATAAAAACTTCTTCTTTCCGATCTGGCGCTTTCCTCCGGACAGAACTTCGTCGCACCGTACCAAGAGTCTCGATCAGAGAGTCTCAAAAGCTAAAAACTTAAAATGAGTGGAAAGAGAAGGAAAATCATAAGGAGAGTGATTTTGGTGTGAGAAATGAGAATGAGGAGGGTTCCTTATATAGAGATTTTTGGCGCCTGAACGTTCTGGCATTGCGCCTGAACGTTCTGGCATGCGCCTGAACGTTCTGGCATTGCGCCTGAAAGTTCTAGCATTGCGCCTGAACGTTCTGGCATGCGCCTGAACGTTCTGGCATTGTGCCTAAACGTTCTGGCACTGAACGTTCTGGCATTGTGCCTAAACGTTCTGGCACTGAACGTTCTGGCATGCGCCTGAACGTTCTGGCATGCGCCTGAACGTTCTGGCGTTGCCCAAATAGTTTTTTTTTTTTTTTTTTTTGTGAAATACAGAGTATTACACCAACTATTAAATACGAGGAATAAACTCCACACTTCAAGGTCAACGTAACAATATCAATAGAATAATGTTAAGGTGGCATTTGGTAACTCTACATCTACAAAAATTAGTACTTATATTTTTAGCTCTACTAAAATAAGAGCTTCTTTAATTAGAGCTTATTCTAAACATAGCGTTTGGTAAAAAACATTACAACCTCTAATTTTAGTTTTATTTTAGAGGTTAAGCGTTTGATAAACAACATTTTAACCTCTTATTCCAAAGGTAATTCATGTCTTTTATGAAAAATATATTTTATCTATTTATTGTCTATACATATGATTAATAATTTAATTTAAATTAATAAAATTATATTGTTTATAATAACAATAACAATACTATGAATTTAGATAATTTTTGTTATTAATAAATATAATCTGATCAATAAATTGTATATCTTAAATTATATTCATTAATGTAATATTAATATAGCGTTTGGAAAACCTCGTATAAATAATATTTATATATATTATATATATGTAAATATAACATATAAATTACTGATAAATATTATATTATAAATATTTATTATAAATATTTTATTTACTTTTGAGGAATTTAACATAATAATAAATATTATATTTATATTTATATTTATTACTAAGAATTTGAAATGTTTTCTGTTGCAAGTTTACATTAATATTTTCATCTAATCAATTATAAACTTACAATATAATGCAAAAAAGAAAAAATGCTAAAAGTTTTTTAAAAAAAATTGCACTTTTATTAAATACACATTGCATAATCAAGTGAAAAAAATGTTCATATATCTTTAATGATAAAGTTGATTTGCAATTCTATGTCTAACAGCAGACATGTCTGTATCATTCATTTGAAAATTATTTTGTAAATTATCTTCTTGATCTTCTTGGCTAGAATATTCTAAATCAATTTCAGCTAACTCATAAACTGTGAACAATTCATCTGCAATAGCTTCTCTTCGAATGAAGTTACGCACAACCATTGATGCACACACTATGCTTCGTTGTATTGAAAATGGATATGGAGCCATCTTTTGCAAGATTTGAAATCTGGCCTTCAACACTCCAAATGACTGCTCAATTACATTTCTCAAACACGAATGGCGATAGTTAAATATTTCTTGATTATGAGCCCGAATACCACGACGATAATCGGGTAGACAGTAGCGAACATTTCTATAAGGTGTGAGATATCCACGTATGAATGGGTACCCGACATTAACAACATAATATTTTCCTAAAAATATTATTAATTCATATTAGATTGATTAATCTATATTATATACTAATATATAGAATTAATTGTCCACTTACCTGAAGGAGGATGTGGGAATTTCTTACTTGGGTCATGAATGGTTTTCATAAATATTCTTGAGTCATGAGTTGTACCTTCCCAACCAAGAAATATAAATGTAAATGTCATGTCAAAATCACAAACAACCATGACATTTTGTGTGCATTCTTTTTTTTTTCCCTCTATATGGTATTTGCTCTCCTGTAGGAATCACAACACTAATGTTTGTACCATCTCTTCCTCCTATATAGTCCTAAAAATTAAACATTTTATCTGCAAACCAATGTGAGAAATAGTTAGAAAGAAAACATACCTTAAAGTAATGATAAAAAATAAAGCTTTCTAAAATCTCCTTTGGCACTTGTTCAAAAGAAGGAGGTCTTTCACCAGCAAACTTTAACATTGCTATCAATATTGCACGAAAATACTTGTGTATAGTTCACCAGAATGTTGAAACCTATCTTGCAACAATCTATTTCGAGCATTATGAGCTATGGTCATAAGGAAAATTCCTATTTGCTCTTCTACACAAAGATATCTACTATCCTTTAAACAACCTTTATTTTAAACAAGGTGCATAAACGTAAAAAAACATGTTTATCCATTCGAAACAACTCCAAACACACTTTAGGGTGCCCATCCAATAAGTTGCTCATAAACTTATGTCCGGACAAACTAGAAACTCTACAAGGTTGTCTTGCAATGCCACAATTTTGACGTTTACAACTCCTCATTTACAATATGACCACAATGAATAATATAAATAGTGTTCTTTATCCACAAGTGCTGGAACAAAAAAAGTGCGAAATGTCATCAAATGGATATTTTATAACTATAAATATATGTGAAAGCACATGAAAAGCCAAATAAAAGTCATAACAAAATCATTACATTCTAGATAAAAAGAAAGGTCCCAAAATCATGTATATATAAATCTTATATCATATAAGAAACCAAATAATGTCTTAAATAAAAAAGAGATGTGATCAATTATTACATAACAAAACAAATCCTAAAAATGCATAGAAATCTATAGTATGATACGAATCATTAATTTTTTTCACTTTCTAAAAGTGACTCAAAAAAAAGTAATGCGATTGGTCAGATTTTTCTTGAACATCCACACTTCTCGATTTTCCTTCTTTGTGAAACTTTTGAGAGCGAACCCATATAATTTACTTCCGACAACAACTTCTGACATTTTTAGTAAAAATGCAACACACTCCTCAATACTTGGGGCAGCATTTACAGAACTTCCTTCACATAATATCTTTGAAAATACATGTTGTAATCCCTTCTCAATGATATTATCACTATCAACCTTTCCTTTTGATAAGCGAGGTCGCTTGCTTCTAATTTGCTTCATATGCTCAATATATCCATATTTATCAACAGACATACTACCTTGTCTATTATCAACTTGAGTACTTGTCTTTGTAGTATCCAATATATCAGGTTCATATATTTCATTATTCGCATCAAGGTCTATACTACCTTCATTTGACAAAATATCAGCTAGAATGGTTCCATCTGCCGAATAAACATATTTATCAGATGCTGAAATACCTCCAAATAGTATATCTAATTCGTTTGCAAAGGATAAAGGTTGTGTTCTAAACATTTTAGCTTGTGGATTTGCCTGTATGGAAAAGTAAGATATAAATTACAAATATAAAGATTTATTAATGTTTCCAATAGCAACAAAAATAACAACAAAAAATTTACCTTAATGTACTCATTGCAACAATCATTGTCCATAATTACTCGGTGGTATTTTTCATCTCACTCAATACCTGTCTGGGAAACTAACTAATTCCAAGCACCCCAATTCCTTTTTAAAATATCCCACTGATTTTTTAACTTTTTTTTTATCATAGTTCAAGCTTGTCCTTTTGGAAAATTCTTCAACTACACTATTCCATCCCTTTTTACTTAAACTTGCAGTAGGCCTCTCACCAATCTTAACTTGTTCGAGACAAATATCTATAAATATTTTCCTAATCACATCTGTCCACTCGACCTTATTTGATTGTTTCTTGTCCTCTTAGTCAAATGCGTCAAACTTATTTGCATTTGACTTATGTAGATCACTCATAATTTCTTACTTAAATGGAAAAAAGTTGTTACATACAACAAGAACACATCATTGGAAAAAGAAAAAAAAACATATAAATGAACTTTATAGAATAAAACCCAAATGAATAGAATGATACACCAAAATGAGAAGCTTTGTTACATCACAAGTAAAACTAATACACACATCACAGTCAACAAAATCAAGAAATTTCATAATATAATAATTGGGGAGAGGTAGTAGTACATTTGCTTTAATCTTCATTTTAAGTATTTCAAGATTCTATTTATTAGCTCTCCAAAAAAAAAAAAAAAAGAAGATCCTATTCATTATGCAGCGAACACCTTTAAAGACCAACATATTTAGTGCACTTAACCTGTCACATTACCTATTTCAGCTAACATATATATATCTTCCTACTAATTGGCATGGCCTGCCATTGTCTGAATTTCTCAAATCTCAAATCTATTTTCTATGTATACATACCTCAATCCATCAAGGAAACAATGCAGGAGGGAAGAAGAAGTGAACTAGTGCACAAATGAAAGAGAAATAAAAAAAAAACTAATAATATCACTATGCAGAAAACAAGAGAGCTAAACAAGGTAATGTTTATCCTCTTAAGTAGTAGTTACATTTGCTTAAATATGTTAGAAGACAATGACAAGTACATAGAGAATCCACAAGAAGGAATTGAGATAATTGAATTTATCCAAATATAATGGAAAAAATAAAAACCTAAAACAAAAAAACGATCACACCTAAGAGTTTTCATAAATTTAAAAATATATACACAATGCATGCAACTTCTTCACCTTCTCACTGGATTATTCCATTCAAAACAAATTTCAAATGTCTAGTCTCCAAAATAAAAAGCTTTACTTAGCTTTCACCTTACCAATTCATCATAGTTAATTGATTTGCTTCCAAAAAAAAAAAAAAAAAAAGCCCCAAGTTTGTAAAAATTAGGGAAGATGATAGTAATGAGTAGTTGTGTGGGTAGACAAGGGTGAGTAATGAGCTTACAAATAAATAAATCTCACAATTGACATCATATATACATTAATAAACACATGCTACATACACATTAGCATATGGAAGTTCTTCATAACATTAAAACTGTCACACCCCGCCCGGACGGGCCTAAACCAGCAGAACACTCACAGGCGGGGCACGAATGCATTATAACAGTTACCGAGTACGCATGTCACGCCTGGGTTGCACACAGTGCCCCCTGCCCAGGGTGATGAGGACCCCAATCTCCAGGGCGTACTCCAGCCATTATGGACCCATAATATTGTCCCATCTGGGTTGCACACAGTGCCCCCTACCCAGATCATTTGTCCCCACTAGTCATTCAATGTAAATGAATAGTGGGGACAAATGATCTGGGTAGGGGGCACTGTGTGCAACCCAGATGGGACAATATTTTGGGTCCATAATGGCTGGAGTACGCCCTGGAGATTGGGGTCCTCATCACCTTGGGTAGGGGGCACTGTGTGCAACCCAGACGTGACAAAAAGGCCTAATGGCTCAGTGGTTACTCAGATTGCGAAATCTAACTCCTTAGGGGAGGTTACGAGTTCGAATCTGGGGGAGGCCCTCCCTGTGCTGTGGATTGTGCAGAGGGTAAAGGACACTGTGTTGTAGATTGTACAGTGGAGACAATATTATGGGTCCATAATGGCTAGAGTACGCCCTAGAGATTGGGGTACTCATCACCCTGGGTAGGGGGCACTATGTGCAACCCAGGCGTGACAACGCAAGTACACAATTGAGTACAAATCTGATTTCATTAATTTCATAATGTATTTTTGTACAAAATATAATTGAGGGAACGTCCTCCCAAAATCTCCCTTTAAATAAATAAGGGGTACAAAATGTGAGCCCAAAAAACTCCACCAATCCACCCTCGTCTCCTGTAAAAATGGTTAACAATGGGGTGAGCTATTGCCCAGTGGGTAAAATAGTTCGTGAATACGACAATTAATAAACAAGACTTCATAATCAAACATCACATATGCACAACATAACATCATAAACAGTACAACATGTATGAATGCATGACACCGTCTCGTAATGGTTATGTGATCGTACATAGCCCTGGATTTACGTACAGATGTCCATCTTCAGGAAATCCCGAATTCACATTGTACGTCCCTCTTCAGGAGAAACATCAAGAATAGTGAGCATTGCTCCAATAACTATTCCATAAATCAAAATAATGAGCATTACTCCAATAATTATTTTGTGGATCACAAACCACTTACCTCCCTAGGTGGTTATATATGATAACTATGCATGAGCAGGTCTGGTCTTTACTAATATTAGACAGGATTTGGCAACGTCTGGTGATACTTATTAGGGTCAGCATCACCACGTGCATTGTTTGCATGTCCAGTATCACTTGTACAAGCTGATAGTTTTTAAATAAGGCCAACCAGACCAGTTTCTAGTCGAGAGGTGGGACACGAGGTCCGCTTAAATACCAATCTTCTATAATAGCAAGTTGCCTCCCATTCACCATTCAAAGTTACTAAGGACAAGACTAAATCTAGTTGAGTCAAATTGACCACTAATCCGGTGTAGTAACAGTGTAATACATAGACTCCAAATATATAGGCATAACTATGACAGGTATGAACATTATATGCAATAATGCAATGTAAATGAATAATAGAGATAATAATAAATGAATGAAAACTTTAATAAAAGTCATAAGACACACAAACTTATGTTTCGTTCCCCACCTTCAGATAAAACTTCTTTTCAGAACTGGCGCTTCCTCTTGAGCAGAACCACCTGCATCGTGAAGAGAGTCTCAATAAGAGGAGAGAGAAAATCACAATAAGAGTGATGAACCAACCAAAGAGAGAAGAGAGATGAGTTGTGTTAAAATGAAAGGGGGGGCCTTTTATAGAAAAAAGGAATTTTTTTATTTTTATTTTTTGGTCTAACCCCCCTTAAAGGAATTTCTCCTTCGAAATTTCAGTCCATGTTGTGATGATTGCAATCTTCGTAAGATTCACCGCCTTCGTCATCATTAACATGATCAGGGCAATACCAGTAAGGTCCTTGAATAATACTATGGCCGGTGGAATCCTCAACGTCATCAAACAATGGAGAGAAAATGGAATCGTATTCGTCCTCAGAAGGTTCCGACATTTGCCTGACAGATGGTGGTGTAGGGCACTGCAAGCTGCAACGTTTCAGGGAAGGTAGGTTAAGCGATGGAATGGCTTTTTCATGCAGTTGCACGAATTTGGCCGCCTGGCAATTTTGGTAGGAGATCTTGCCAAAATGAGGGCACTGGACTGTTTCGGGCAATATTGTTACAGTATAGCCATACACTCTCTGGCGATAGGGATCGTTGTCGCTGGGGCGAGGGAGTTGGTGAGGCAAAAAAGTTGTGGGTTGTCTCAGAACATGAAGGAGTCCCCACTGGTTGCCAAGCAGGTCGTGGAATGTATGATTCATTACTCCCGTCTGTGTTGTTTTCAGACATCTGCATAGTTAATTAATTGAAACAATATATTAAGATATTGTAAAGGAAGTTTCATAATTTTATTGATAAGTGAAATAGTACAATGTATCACATCATCAATTTTTACAAGAAAACAATTCAGGGTATTTCTGTTTAATTGTTTCTTCTAGTTCCCAAGTTGTTTCCTCTTTTCCGTGGTGATCCCAGAGTACTTTTACAAGTGGAATGCTATGTCGCCTTAGTTCTTGAGTTTTCTTATCAAGAATCTGTATCACTCTTTCATGATATTTGTTTCCTTCTTCAACCCGAACTTCGACTAGAGGAATGATATGTGAAACATCAGGACGATACTTTCAAAGCATGGATACGTGGAAAACGTCATGAACCTTAGACATAGATAAGGGAAGGGATAGTCGATAGGCTAGTTTGCCAATACGTTCGACGATCTGAAATGGGCCTATATATAATGGGGAGAGCTTTCATTTGATCCCGAAGCGTTTGACACCTCTTGTATGCTAGACTTTTAGAAAAACCAAGGCCCTCTTGTCAAATTTTAAAAGCTGTCTACGCTTGTCGGCATAGCTCTTCTGTCGACTTTGTGCTACACGAAGTCGCTCTTTTACTAGTGTGATCTTCTCAGAAGTCTCTAGAACTAGTTCTAGCCCTAGTTGTTGTCAATCTACCATAAGTAACTAGCATACCAGAAATCTGCAAGGGCGACCATAGAGAGCCTCGTATGGTGCCATGCCGATATTGGTTTGGTAGCTATTTTTGTATGCAAACTCAGCCAAATGTAAGTGTTTTGCCCATCCGTCATGAAAGTCCAAAATGCAACATCGTAACATGTCCTCCAAGATTTGGATTAAGCGCTCTGTGTCACTACCCACGATACGTGATTTCATGATTGGCACGGAACCCCTGAGTAGACCCTCCATCGGTACACCCGGCGTCCCGTCAACCTAATACAACACTAAACCCAATAAAACACAATCCTAATATAACATCCATCTAAACATAATCAACAATGAATAAACATATTACATCTCCAAATTTACCAAAAATAAAATTTCTTAAGTCCATAAAATATACAAAACCCAACACATCCCATATATGTGTTAAATATACATATACTAGGTGTTATCATGTACATAATATCAAAATGCAAAAGAAAATGTACAACACCTACATCAACAAAAACCAAGGGATGCTCCGCAGTCAAGCCTTCCTTTTACCCTTCTTATCAGATCCTGAAAGAAAAGGGTGAGGTGTGAGCTACAACAAGCTCAGTGAATGTCATTTACAAGGGGCAATATACGTGCATTTATAAAAATCATGGCAAGATCATAAAAACATTTGAAGTATCATGGTGATGAATTAAGATTAAATACATACCATTATAATGCATCATGTCATAAACAAGACAATGCATATCATTTATAATCATGCACATGCAATCCTAACACCTCTTGAGCAAGGGCGATCAAAGGCCTGGTGCACGACACACAGCGCCAAATCCAACACACAATACTCGTATTCTAATAAAATTTCTGGTGTCGTGCAGCACGTAGGATTAGCCTAAGCTAACCTACTTATAGACAAGCCATAAAACCCTCTACCAGGTCCACAACTGGGGATCACCAGTAGACTTACGAGACTTCCCAAGGGAAATCTCAACTAGGAGACCCAACAAAATTGCTAACCCTATGAATTATGCTCAAATACATTTCATGAAACATTAAAACATGCATAACACTTATATGTATCAATTCAAATTGGTTTAAGTAATACAATGCCACATATAAATAAATTCAAAAGTAAAAGAACACTCACACTTGATTGGATAAGCTTAGCCAATCCAATTTCAATTCCAATCACCACAAGAAACACTAGGATGCCTCAAATCACCCCAAGCACCAAAGTCTCCAATTGACTATATGGGTTACTAGATCAATCACAAAACCCTGAAAAAATAACATGGTTTACACAAACTGAAAATCAGTCATAAAGTGTGCCAAAAAGCCATGGTTAAACCCCAAATCAAAAGTCAATTAGATTCTAAATTGGTTATACACATGAGCCAAATCCCATATTGCTCAATTCAACCAAATAATATCGATATAACCCAAAATTAACCCAATTGAATGTGATAGGTTGATCCCCATGATTCAACCGCTAGAATACATGACATTCAATCACAATTAGGGTCAATTAGACTATTTATCAAGTCAATTTCATTAATTGACCAAGTCTAAGTGAAAATCCTCAATTTAGACAAAAATCTCTACAATAGGCATAGAGCCAAATTGAACTAGGTCATTCAATTCTAACACATGTTCAACCGTAATAAACCCATAATTTCATTCAATTTGGGTCCAATTAGACAATTCTCAAGTCAATTTAATCAATTGACTTGGTTTAGGTCAAAAGCCCCAATTTGAGCAAATCCTCAAATTACATGGCCTAGACCAAAGTTACACTACAATAGGGTATCCACTAATCAAAATTAGTAATTTGAAGTGTCATACATCAACAATTATCGATGCATTCATCAAAAATCACACGCAATTTGAATAGTAAACCATAGGTTTAAAATTCTAGTTTAGGTCAAATCCATGAAACCCCACCAATTTCTTGTTAGAAATTAGGGGTTTTACCATTTATGGACTCCCCATACCATCTAGATACACATATCACAAAATTAAAGCTTCAGTCCAACATTAGTTTTTCACCACTCCCTTAAATTTCGGGATTCATACAAACCTTAGGTCAAAATTAAGCTTGCAAACACACATAAAAGAGATAGAAGGAAGAAAATGAGAAAGAAATTAATACCTTGGAGGGATTTTGGGCAAGAATCACCCAAACCCTTGCCTTTTCTCTTTCCTTTCTCTTCTCCCCTTCTTTTCCTCTCCTCCAAGCTCCTTTCCCTCTCTTCAATGTGACAAAAATGAGCAAGTGAGCTAAAAAAAACGAGTCGGTTGCTTTTATAAAAAAATTTTGGGCCCACATGAAAAAAATACACTTAAATAAAAAGGAACAGTTTTTCTGCTGCGATTACTTTCACTTAGATAAGTAATTTCTTGCACAATACTAAACAATTTAACATCATAACCGTTCAACGGTTGTAGGAGTCAGTTACCAACATTTTGGTAAACATATAGCGCAATCAAATGGTGGAATTGCAAGATCAAACCATTTGATCAAAACTGCGCAAGAAAATCTGTAAATCCGTGAAATAGTATTTGGAGTCTTATATCTCACAATAGACAACACTGATCAAGATCTTCACCGTTCATAATGAATACCTATCAAAGAAGAATAATCTGAAAAATATTCAGCTCAATCGGACCACGGATCTAGGAGATCAAGTCATTGATGTAATCGGTGACAGAAATTTCTTCCTCCATGGAGCAAGCTCCACTGGATCCAAAACACCGTTTTTGACATGTTTTGACGTCGAACGGGTCTCCGATGCTTCCAAAACTTCATGCACACTCTCTATGACCTAAAATCATGCAAATACACTCGAACCTACGTGCTTCGAGCTTCAAATAAGCATATGTATACGTATACATATATGTATAAGGGTAAACTATGGGTCAAAATGACGTCATCTAAAGATACGGGTGCTACACTCTGACTGCCCGTTAGTCTGTGGGTGAAAATATGTGTTCATGGTGATCCTAGAGCCCATTCTACTTTGGAAGCTTTGCTAAAATTTTGATGTGAATAGAGAGTCTCGATCAGAGACGATCGTGAGTGGTATGCCATGAAGGCGTACGATCTCTCTTTCATATAATTCGGCTAGCTTGGCAGGGTTACCCGTGAACTTTATTGGTAAAAAGTGTGCAAACTTTGTAAGTCTATCAATGATAACCCATATTTCATCTTGACCTTTATTATTTTGTGCAAGGTCGTAACAAAATCCATTGCAATGTTCTCCCATTTCCATTCTCTAATAGGTAAAGGCTGGAGAAGTCCGGAAGGAAGTCTGCGTTCTGCCTTTACCTATTGGCAAATGAGACATCCAGCAACGAAGTCTGCGATAGCCTTCTTCATACCAAAAAACTAGAATTGTCGCTTGGCATCTTTGTACATTTTGTCTCCCCCAGGATGCATAGCAAACCTCGAGCAATGCATTTCAGAAAACACTTCTTTCCGAACTTCCGGATCGTTCTGTAGGCAGAGACATTTTTTGTAGAAGACTGCCCCGTCATCAAAGACTAACCAGTGAGGAAGGTCCTGTCCTCTGAGTAGAAGTTCTCTTTTCTCCATTAACATGGGGTCATTGGCTTGAGCTACTAAAATTTTTTGAATAAGCTCAGACTTGGCTGATAATTGAGAGAGTCGTGATCTTCTTCCCTCCTCGATGAGCTGTAAGTTAAAATTCTCCATCTCCGAAGCCAACTTCCCCATTTCAAAGTTAAAGAGTACAAGCAACATAATATTTTCTACTCAAGGCATCAACCACAACATTGGCTTTCCCGGGATGGTATTGGAGTTGAAAGTCATAATCTCTGAGAAGTCCTTGATGAAGTGTCTGTACTAGCTAGCCAAACCAAGAAAGCTCCGAATTTGAGTAACTGTGGTAGGTTGCTTTCAATTTAAAACCGCTTCAACCTTTGACGAATCCACTTCAATGTCATTGCCTGAAACCATATGACCTAGGAATTGAACTCTCTTCACCCAAAATTCTCACTTAGTCAACTTTGCATATATTGATGGCTTCTTAAGGTGTGGAGGACAATACTCAAATGTATCTTATGGGCATTCTCAGTTGAAGAATATATCAAGATATCATCTACAAAGACCACCACGAGTCGGTCTAAATATGGTTTGAAGATGCGGTTCATCAAATCCATGAACTTTGCAGGTGCATTTGTTAGACCCAACGGCATGACCAAGAACTCATAATGAAGTTATCAAGTTCTGAAAGCCGTTTTATTTATGTCCGACTCTCTGATCCGGAGTTAATGATAGTTGGATCATAAATCAATCTTAGAAAAGTATTTGGCATCTCTAAGTTGGTCAAACAAGTCATCGATCCTGGGCAATGGGTATATGTTCTTGATGGTAGCGTTATTCAACTTGCGATAGTCGGTGCAAAGTTGTAACGAACCATCCTTTTTACGAACAAACAGAACTGGAGCGCCCCAGGGTGATGAACTTTTTTTGAAGCCAGAACTCTCCAATTCCTTCAATTGTTTGTCTAGCTCAACCAGCTCGACATTGGACATTCTGTATGGTAGAATTGAGATGGGTCCAGTATCTGGTATAAGTATGATCTCAAAATCTAATTCTCGAACTGGAGGTAGACTACGAAGGTCATTTAGGAAAAATGTTGGGAATTCAAATATAACTGGGATATCGTGTACCTTGAGAGGGTACAGTGATGATGGTTCATTGTCATCACTAAGGGATAGGGCTCGGAGCTGTTCCTTGAGGAGTGCAACAATCGAGTTGTGTATCCATTTTCGCATTCCCTAAATCTTGACAAACTCTCTAATGGGCAAGGCTAACTGAACTTGCTTCTTCAAACAATCGTTATTTGCATTCAGTGGTGCGAGCCAGTCCATGCCGAGGATGATGTCGAAGTTTTCAATGTCCATCACAAGGAGACCTGCATAAATTATCTATTCTGACATTCGAAGTTCACATCTAGAACACTTCAATTTCACCTCAGTACCAGATCCTAATGGTGTTGAGACATAGATTGTGATGTCTGTGGGTTCAGGTTGCAACCCTAAATACCTTACCAATGCAGAAGATATAAAAGAGTGCGTAGCACCCGAATCAACAAGAAATGCACCATTGTATTGAACAAGGTAAATGTACCTCTACATTGTTATCTGAGAAGGGTTGTTGAGTGACAACAAACGCTCTGCCTTGTTGCCTTTGCCCCTGGTTTTGCTAGTTCTGCCTAGGCTGAGCATTAGAAGCAGGTGGGACTTGTTGGACTTGGATTGCGGGAATTGGCTGTCGCGGTTGTGGAGAGTGGGGACAAACACTTTTTACATGGCCTTGTTGGCCGTAATTGAAACAAGTCAGCCTCTACTGATGAGGCATCTGTTGTTAGTTCTGTTGATTGTGGTGTTGCTGACCACCACCCCTGCCATTGCCATTTCGACGGCCACCCCTGCTATTGCAGCCTCCTCTATGAGGATTATGAAAACCTTGATTGCTAGGGTTAGAAGTTTCAGCCGCAGATGTCGTGGCCTCATGTTTTTGCGCGGGGGATAGGAGAGCTAGGTTTTGATTGAAATAGGGCTTCTTCTTGTTGCCCTGTTGGGAAAACGTTGCAGGCTGTTTTTCCCTATTCTTGCTCAGTTTTCTCCTGCTCAAAGTTCATGGCCATATTGACAACCTCCCTATAATTTTCGAGATCCAAGATAGACAGGGCGTGTCAGATGTCTGGACTTAGGCCATTATAGATTGTCTCAGCTTTATCTCGCTCCGTTGAGATGGTAGAGATAGAGAATACCGACAATTCCTTGAACCTGACAGCATACTCTCGGACTGTCATGCTACCTTGGTAAAGCCTGACAAACTCTTGGCGCCTCTGCCTCTTCACTGCGCCAGGAAAGTACTCATTAATGAACAGTGACTCAAACTCCTTCCAAGACATGTCTGTTACATTGACCCTTGGGTCTTCTTTCACTGTTATCCACCAAGTGTTAGCTCCACCAACAAGTTGGTAGGAAGCTAGTGAAATTTCTTGACTCATCAAGCAATTTATGCACTTCATCCGCATCAATAGTGCCAGCAAAGGTAATGGGTTGTAGCTTCTTATACTTCGTGATCTAATCGATTTGGCTCTCTGACCCAGATTGTACAAGTGTTTGTACGGTGACCACCTGGTTGGCCGCAATTTCACGGACTGTCGTTTGAACTATCTCTTTCATCGCCTCAATGAATTCGACAAAAAAGTGTTCCATGCCCGCAGGCATGACAAAGGGTGTGGGCTAAGTTGGCACTGCCTGCCCAGAAGTAGTGGCAGTGTCGTGTGTGGCCTGCTCTCTCCTAGGAGGCGGCAGTTCCTGATTTTGTATCTCAGGAGGTGCCTCTTCTGCTGGACGAACTGTGTGTGGCCTTCCTCTCTTTCTTGTTTGCATTTTCTTACTGGCAAGGAGAAAAATAAAACTCTGCTTTAGGAACCGTAGCCAAGTATCGTGATATGATATTCTCAGCAATAAGTTTGAGAGTTCTGCAATATAAAACCACATATTTTTTTAGGTATGGTGTAAGGTTTTGGTGAGGAATCAAAGAATCTTATGTGCCTCATATGTTTGGCCATGGTATAAAGCAAGGTTAGAGTGTTTATACACTAAGTATGAAATTTTAAAAGTATTTCAAATGTTTTGGTTGTGGTTTAATAACATACATATGTTTTTAAAAATCCATACGAGTTATAGTGATTCTAAAATTAGCCTCGGTAAATATCCTGGTCTGACGTTCTATCGCATTCTTATGTGTTCAAACTCTTTTCCTTAGTCTTTTCGACTATTATCCAAATTCGTGTGTCCCATACCACATGAATTTGGTAATAAGGGGTTCAACCAAGTTAAGTTGTATGAACACGATCTCTACAAAACATCGGCTGAAGAGGAGTTCACTAATAGTATCATCCAAGTTTACTAGTCTCATACCGTGTAAACTTAGTGATAATGTTAGTAATTCAACTTTTTCCAGATGTTTTTTCACACAAGGTCGTGGGTTTTCTTACTTTCACATATTATGTAGTATCTTCCAATTTTGTTGTGTCCCATACCACTCCAAAGTTAGTGATACAAAAGAAAAAAATGATTGTAAGTCGGCCCACCAATCATAGTCTTAAACAAAGTATTTCATTCATAAAAAGAAAATATTTACAAATCCAGTAATTTCCCTAATTTCCCTGCCTATTACTCCCGCCTAGATCTCTTGGTAGATGCAGAGCGACTACTAGAAGAATGTTGAGAGGTGTTTTGCCATTCTTCTAAGTTTTGCACACGCATTATCAAAGTTTTCTGGTCCTCCCACATCTCAACAAAACCAGACACCAAAAACTATAACTGGTCAAATGGGTTAGTCAGTTGTCCCATCGACGGATGGTAGGTTGTCTGTCCCATAGGTAGAGGGTAGGTTGTAGGCATTGGTGGAACATGTTGGTCGTATGATTGACCCATTGGTGGAGGGTGGTTGGTTTGATTATACGAGGATTCCCTAACTGGGACTTCTTGGACGGTTGGATATGCTTGAGTTGAAAAATTTTGAAAAAGTGGACTCATCGGGATATCCTGTCTTCCGAAGTTTGGTGCCGCCCAATTTTCTTGTGGTTGGCTAACAGGGAATTGTGGATTCTGCTGATAGGGTGCCTCAGGAGTTGGAAAGCTTTGAGACGTCACATTGCCTTGGGTTGGGAGGTTCCAGGAAGGTGGATTTGTCGGAACTCCCTGTCCATCTTGATTTGGTTGGGGTTGATCAAAGTTTTCTTCTGGATTCCCAAAGAGTTCTTCCTCGGTGAAATGATGATTGTGTTGATCATTGGTTGGGCCTGGGTCCGTTTCAGTGTTTTGATTTGGTTCCTTATTTGGCGTTTCCCTGACAGGAATCTTGCGTCAACTTTTTCGTTGATAACCTTCAGTGTTATCACTAGCCCTTCTGCTATTTTCCTCTGAAGTAGCGCCAAATAATTCCTCGTCAGTCACCCTTCCTTTTGTGATGAAGGTTTTGGAATAGGAGGATAGTGCAAGCTTTAGTAATCTGTATTAAAGATTCATCAAAGGTATTGATGTTTGCCTAGATTAGTATCTTCATGATTAAGGCTCCATAGCCGAGGTACTCCTTTTTTGTAAGGTTTTGGATTGCCCTTAACATTTGCTGGATGATGATGTGAGGTAAAGAGATTAAAATTCCCTTTTATAAGCAGTATAGGGCAAGTAGTTGAGCCATTGACATTGAACCTCTAGTCACACTTCCAGCAAGATGTTGTCGACTACAACCTTCCCAAAGCCTGCAAGGGGTGGTTTTAGAAAATTATTTGGGAGGTGGGCGTACGTCTTTTGGGTATACACCTTATCGGTGAGGGAATTGAATAGTTTTTCCTTGGATTCAGTAATTTTTGCCACAGTCTGGGGTTCATGTGAATCAATGATCTTGTCTCCAATTGGGATTTTCATTAGTCGCGAGATAGTTTCAACGCTAATAGAAGTTTTTACTCCCCTGATCAATGTCTCCAAGACATGGCAAATTCCTTCCTCATGGAGTCCCTCAATATTCATGTATTCGTAAAATGACTTCACCAAGTTGAGAGAAACAAAACCCTCAACTTTTGTTATAATCAGCCACCCCAATTTCACGAGTTTGTCGTGAAGATTGGGACGGAGG
Source organism: Paratinospora sagittata (assembly GCA_035771175.1). Taxonomy (NCBI): domain Eukaryota; kingdom Viridiplantae; phylum Streptophyta; class Magnoliopsida; order Ranunculales; family Menispermaceae; genus Paratinospora; species Paratinospora sagittata. Next base: position 26,100,588 of record CM069604.1, on the reverse strand, counting down.
CGAGGATTCTTCATGTTGATACACCTCATTAATACAACCCTCCGTTGGTAGAGTTCCATAAGTCTTGTGGAAACTTGTTCCCGACTACTGAAAGTCTTTCATTCACTAAAGGCCATTATCTTGCTAAAAGGAAGATAAAACTTGTGAAGTACGCAAAATATATTCCTAACATTTCTAAGATTTATGCCTTGTCCGTCGGACAATAATTTCTATTTTCTTCTTGATGTTTATGTCATCATTGAATCCAAATTTTTCATTAGCAACAGGTTATATATATATATATATATATATATATATATATATATATATATATATACATTAAAAATCTTAATAAATATATATAGTTATAATAAATCTTAACTATATATATATATATATATATATATATATATATATATATATATATATATAGTTATAATTTTTTTTCTCCTAAGTGGTGGATTTGGGCGGGCATTGGACCTTTCGCTCTGATACCATTAAATGTCACATCATGCCCGGACGGGCCTAAACTGGCGGAACACTCACAAGCAGGGCGCGAATGCCTTATAACAGTTACAGAGTACGCAGGTACACAATTGAGTACAAATCTGATTTCATTAATTTCAAAATGTATTTTTGTACAAAATATAATTGAGGGAACATCCTCCCAAAATCTCCCTATAAATAAACAAGGGGTATAAAATGTGGGCCCAAAAACCTCTACCCAATCCACCGTAGTCTTCTATAAAATGGTTAACAACGGGGTGAGCTATTGCCCAGTGAGTAAAATAGTTCATGAATACGACAATTAATAAACAAAACTTCATAATCAAACATCACATATGCGCAACATAGCATCATAAACAGTACAACATGTATGAATGCATGACACCTTCTCATAATGGTTTTGTGATCGTACATAGCCCTAGATTCATGTACAGATGTCCATCTCCAAGAAATCCCGGATTCACATTGTACGTCACTCTCCAGGGGAAACATCAAGAATAGTGAGCATTGCTCTAATAACTATTCCATAAATGAAAATAGTGAGCATTGCTCCAATAACTATTTTGTGGATCACAAACCACTTACGTCCCTAGGTGGTTATGTATGATAACTATGCATGAGCAAGTCTGGTCTTTACTAATATTAGATAGGATTTGGCAACGTCTAGTGATACTTATCAAGGTCAGCATCACCACGTGCATTGTTAGGATGTCCAGTATCACTTGTACAAGCTGATAGCTTTCAAATAAGGCCAGCTAGACCAATCTCCAGTCGAGAGGTAGGACACAAGGTCCATTTAAATACCAATCTTGTAGAATAGCAAGTTGTCTCTCGTTCACTATTCAAAGTTACTAAGGACAAAACTAAATCTGGTTGAGTCAAATTGACCACTAATCTGACGTAGTAACAGTGTAATACATATACTCCAAATATACAGGCATAACTATGACAGGTATGAACATTATATGCAATAATGTAGTGTAAATGAATAATAGACATAATGATAAATGAATGAAAACTTTAATAAAAGTCATAAGACAAGCAACCTATGTTTCGTTCCCCACCTTCAGATAAAACTTCTTTCTAGAACTGGCGCTTCTTCCCGAGCAGAACCGCCTTGCACCTCGAAGAGAGTCTCAAAAGTAGGAGAAAGAAAATCACAATGAAAGTGATGAACCAACCAAAGAGAGCAAGAAAGAAGAGAGATGAGTTGTGTGAAAATGAAGAGGGGGGGTTATAGAAAAAGGAATGCCCGAACGTTCAGGCAAGCCTGAATTTTTTTTTTTGTTTAAACCGAGGGTATTACAAAAACAATAACAACTCTCATATGATTATTGTGAACATGTTGCACAAAAACCCAAAAAAACCTAAGGCTTTGGGGTTTTGTGTTATTATCTTTTTACAGAACATGCTGCAAAAAACCCAGAAAAAACCTAAACCTTTGGGGTTTTGTGTTATTATTGTTTTACAGAACATGCTTCAAAAAACCTAGAAAAAAACCTAGGCTTTGGTTGTCTCTATACTTCAATAATAGTGTGAAATAGCTAAAATTACCTTTCAAAGAATCACCAAGGAAAATTGCGCTCTTGATCGCAAAAGCCTTTGAACAAAAATCCTCTGCGAAGAGTCATAGAGAAGAGTTGTAAAGATGCTGCAAAGAATGAGAAGAGACGTTGAAGAGAAGAGGAGTTGTTTCCATTTTTTTGAGAAAATCACAGAGAAGTTGGAGGGGCAAATTTCGGTTTTTGAAAGAAAATCACTGATTTTTTCCTCTACCTGCAATAGAGGATAAACCTCTAATTTTTGTTATCATCTAATTATTATAGAGGTTACTTAAAAGTTAACAAACATTCTAAATTTCATTAACTTCTACTTTATTTAGACCTAAAGAGAATTAGAGGCTACATTAGAGTTATCAAACGCACCCTAAATGTGTTGTACCTCAACACAAATTGCAACACCCCATGACCTTTAAATTGCTTTTGAAAATCAAAAGTGATGGGCAGGTAGTTTGTATTGTAACTTTTATCCCAATAGATGTAGCATTAATTGAATGAATATTTAAAGAGAAATGATTAAAAGACTCCGAACAAAACACATAATGCGACACAAGTGGGTGTTTTGGGTATTTTACAAATTTAAGACAGCTTTTGAAACAGGAGTTATCTTCTTTTAATTTTTTTTCACTTTTTCTTTTTATTTTCTTTCTTTATTTATTTAACCACCTTTACTATTTGAAAACACCTATTTTTATCCCTCATAAAAATTAAACTATTTAATAAAAAAATTTAAAAATAAAACTAATTTAACTGTAAAAACTGCAACTTCATGTACAACTATAGATGTCTATCCGTTGGATATTAGTGATTTACACATCTTAAGATATGCAATAAATGATCTAATGGATATACATATATAGTTGCACATGATAAAAAGAAAACATTAGGGTCATTTGAAGTTTACTTATCGACTGCTGGGATTTTTCCTTATACCAAATGGATGTAAAGAGTGCTTTTCTAAATGGAAACATCAATGAAGAGGTATATGTGGAACAACCTTTAGGGTTTGAGGATGCTCAAGACCCGGAATATGTGTTCAAACTCCACAAAGCCTTATATGGATTAAGACAAGCTCTAAGAGCTTGCAATGTAGCTACGTGGAACAAATACATCACATGACAGGTGCAAAATGTTGATGGCCTTCTATGCCTCGGCGTGGTTTTTCACCACCACCACCACCACTTATGCTCAAATCGATTTCTCCAAAAGTGCTCCAACGTAAAATTTCTCCAAGGGCCTACGTGAATTTTGCTTTCTTTGACCGAGCGTACGTACCCATTCGTCCATTGTTTGATGATCTTGGTTGGACGACATTTCTTCGGTTTACCGATCCATGGTATGAACCACTAGTCCAAGCTCTCTACTCCGGTCTAATGCAAAATGCAGATGATAGGCTTCACAATACATACCGACATCACACGGGTGTCATAAGCCACCACATTTTCATTTCTTCGCAAAGGTTTGAAGAATGTTTTGAGCTACCGTGAGGTGATCCTTATGCTTTGGATCGTCGTGGTAATGTCGGATTTTCTGGTTTAGATGCTTTGGAAGCTTTAAATAATTTTTCTAAGAGAAAGGTGTTTCCCTCATACCTGAAGAAGTACTCCAACATCGTCTTCAGATTAGCTGCTCCACTTATTAGGTTGACCCAAAAAAAATGTGTCATTTGTATGGATTGATGGTTGTGAAAATTCTTTCATTGAGTTGAAAAAGAAGTTAACCACAGCACCGATTCTAGTCCATCCAGAGTCAGGAAAGGAGTTAGTGATTTATATTGATGCATACCATAGGAAGGTGCACACTTAGAACAAAAAGGAAAAGCCACTTCGCATGGGTAGAAAATGATATTTTGAATGAGGCTAACCTTTCTGTCCCTCTGGCTTTGGGTGGAGCAGCAGGCTTTGCATTGGATGCGTCATTCATCGGCTTCGTTGCTAGAAGGTTGAAGGAATGCGGATCTGAATCTGAAGATTTGTGCCTAACTTGTTCAGATTCGGGTGAAATCGTAGGTGTCCAAGGCATCTTAACTTTCAGCCACATCACCGTCCAAGCTTTTTGCCGCGACTCTTTCTTCTTCTGAGTCAAATCCCTCTCTACAAACCTCAAATATTAAGATCCTTCTTTCAATTTTTCATTTAGCACTTCAAATTCAAAACCCATGGACTCTTTGAGCCCTTGAGCAAACACTTGGCATGGTGTTCGAACATGATTAACACTTGACAAAATGGGTGCATGTGGGTGTAACATGTGCCTCAGATAGACATATTTTGTTAACTAGAAAAATTGTCTAAAAGTTTCTTATTATATTTTTTAAATTAACGTCTACTTAATAATTAAATTGAATTTTCAATTGCAATTTCTTAAGTAATTAGAGCTATTGTATATTATAAAAGAGATTGTATTTTTATTACCAATACTTAATTCTAATTTCATAGTAATTAATACGTATATTCAATTTGAGATGCAACTCACGAATTGGTAGTGGAAGAGGAAGTAGGGAAGTTTGGTGTAGAACAATGTGTTTGTGGATGTCCTCCATTTTCTCTTTTCCTTTTTCAGTTTTTCTCTTCCCCAACAAGCAACCCAACTTCTGCTCGCACCTCGCACGCGCTAGTCCCCAACGAATCTTTGCACGATGGGATTGACAATGGAGAAGGAAAACGTGGATGCAATTATTGATCATGGAGACGGAGGTGGAGACAGATATGCATAAAATATCCTAAAACACACCTAAAACATGCTCTATAACCTATCTAAATATGCAACTATCAAATACGCCCAAACTTAGGACTTTGATCGTCTCAAGCAATGGGAAAACAAAACTAAAATTCAACCCTTGAAGTGCCTTGGAGCGGCGATTAAACCGCTACCGAGAAGAGAACCTAATTGTTCAAAGCGAAAGAGGGAGTCAAACGTGGACTACCGACCTCAATCCGCAACAAACACTTAAGGAATATAAGTAAAGCGATCGGTAGAAAAAAGATCCACACCTGCATTACCCAACAAATACTTGGAGAAACTAAGTAAAGACAAACTTTTTGAAAAAAAAACCATGTTACTTTCGGTCGCTTCAATGGCTTTCTAGGTTTGCCTGTTGAATTCGAACCCGAAGTTCCCAGGAGGGTTCCAAGTGCCAGGTTTGAGATCATCGACTTTCCATTTCTCCAACTATATCACCATTTTTTTTTGGAGAAGACTCAATGACCATTTTTTTTCAATTGCCATTTTTTTTTGGGAGAAGACTCAATCGCATTAAAACACCATTTTTTTTTGGGAGAAGACTCAATCGCCATTAAAAATATCAACACACGAAACTTGCATTTGAGGTGAAAATTGTGTATTTGTTTATATTAGTACATGAAAGTCTCGTTTGGATTAAAAATTATGAGTTTTTGTATGTAAGCACACGAAATTCTAATTGAGTGTAAAAATCATAAATTTGTTTATGTTAGCAAATGAAAATTTCATTTGACTAGAAATTTTCAATTGACAAGAACTCAACTTCTTGTGCTATACTGCTTAGAAAAAAGAATCTTTGTCTCCCTACCTCACATTATCATCCAGCAAATGTTGCGGGTGATTCAAAACCCTGCAAAGAAGGACCTCCTCGGCTACAGGTTCGGTTCCCTGTAGCAATTTAATCTCGAAGTCGAATTCCCGAACTGGGGGTAGGCCAGAAAGGTCGTTTAGAAATACCATTTGGAATTCAAATATGACTTCGATGTCGTGTACACAACATGTTGTGAATCACTCAAATCAGAGTCAAGATGAAAAAGTTATGGCTATTTGAAACTATTTTATCGATCGGTCAACTTACCTACTGATCCAACCAGCAAGCAAATTTAAAATACCCATATCTTGTTCATCCCGACTCTAATTTTAGTGATTCAAATCAAGTTGTAAAGATCTCTACTTCCTCTTTCCAACTCATTTTGAATCACTTAAGTCAGAGTCCGACGCAGGGAGGCCATGGTCCATTGCACACTTCCACTTGACCCACGTATTATTCCATACTTGCAGCGAGCTGATTTTTATGGGGTAGCACGTGTTGGATTCATTCAGTTGGACTGGCACTTAATTACGGCCAACTCAAGGCAATACTACGTACCAAAGGTTTCCAACTCCTGAGGTACCGTATCGGCCAGTTTCACAAGTTCCTGTGAACCAACAACAACAGAATTGAGCGACACCAAATTATGGAAGACAGGACATCCCAATTAGCCCATTGTTTCAAGACTTTTCAACCCAAGCATATCCAAATGTCCAAGGGGTTCTAGTTAGGGGATCCCCATACAATCAAAACAACTACCCTCACCTATGAGTCAACCGTACGGCCAATACTTTCCACCAATGCTAAAACCCTTTTGTAACTTTACGAAGTCAATTACATGAATATACTTTCTTCAACTTGCTCTATTCAGGGCTGAGTTCATAGTTATGTTATATATCTTAGCCCTTTAGTCAGATTAGTAGTCTATTGTCATATTCAATTGAACGTGTTTCTCACATGCCCAAAAACAGTTTTGTGTTCTGGTGTTATATGTTGTGATTGTTGCTTGTTTGATGTTAAGTATGTATGTTTGTATGCATTTTCACATTCACACTGCATTAAAATGCATTTCATGACATTTTTGACATGTTTACAACCATTTCGGTTAGTTTGGGCGAGGGAGGGGTACTGTTTTCATCTCTAAACTCTAATATGGGATACGGGTGAGGAACGATACCCCACCATCCAAACTAACCCGGAATGCCTGTAAACATGTCAAAAATATCATGAAATGCATTTCAATGCAATATAGAATGTGAAAATACAAAAAAAAAGAGATTCATCGTTGTTTGAGCATGTTTTGTCTACACACTCCACTGCTTCATTCACTTTAATTGACTAAAAATTATATATATTATTGCTCCACACTTTACTAAAGAAGGATTAATTACTTCCAAAGATCAGCCCTTTATATATATATATTTAATCCTTTACACTCCACATCCCCTTTACAATCCAACTCCACTCGTCCTCCTTTCATGCCATGTAGACGTTCATAGACTCAAAAACAACCTTTTTAGTTGGTTGCCAACAATTGGCATGAAACATCGGCCTGCATTTAGCTTGTGGTTCAAAAGATATCAATCCATAATATTTTTTATCATTTTTTTGAATTTAATTATTTTTTGACTGCAGATTCTGTGCGTTCCGCGTGTACTCCTCCAGCTTGCTCAGCAGTTCTTCGTCTGTCATCATTATGAGCGCCGAGGCGCTTACTGCGCACGTTAGCCGAAACGAACGCCCGGACCTAATTCAACAGTTCGCGGGTCGTTCTGCTGTGCAGGATTCGACAATGATCCTTCCGTAGGTTCACACGTATCTTATACGTAGGAGCCAAATATACGCGTGTATGATTAGTAAATAAATAAAATTAGAGTGGTTTTGCATTTAATGAAGATAGAAAAAAAAAAGGTTAGTTGACGTTACTTTGAAAAAGTAATCAAACACAGGGTGGCACTACCCAAAAATTAGAAACTCGTTGGCGATATTCATCATGAATAACTGCCCCGCTCTGGTTCTGGGCGAGATGTTCACCTGGTTCGAACGGGGTTTCCATGTTTCGATCATGATTCATCTTTTTTCATTTTCTTTGCCTTCCTCCTACAATAAAGCCTCAACCTTTCTCTCCCCTAAACCCATTCTTCAGATTTGCTCCAACCAAGAAACAATCTTCCTGCTGTCGAAACCTTCGGCAACCCTCCAGGAATAGTTATTTGCTGCCCAACAACTTTTTTTTTTATTTTTGCGCACAGGAAAGCTTCCAATTTTGTCAAATCTCTTCGAGCTTCATCTGGCATTATATTTTTTTACAATTAGATTAGCATTTCCCATTTTCCAAAAGATGAATAGCATTTCATTCAGGCGAGTTTTCCATTCCTATGTGACTTCATTTCATGTTAAAGTATCATTGCTCGTATTTTAATGATACGTCAGCGTTGTAGAAGCTGAGATTATAAATAGTCCTTCATCATCAGCCAACATTAATATTAAATGTTTCACTCGAAGTTGATGAAAATGACAAATGGTTGGAGGGGGAAAAGCTAGCATGTGTAAACAAACTGCGATCGACGACCTTGAATATGTTCGTAGTTCAAAGATAACGTGGTTTCACCTACCAATGTCGTCCCCGACGGAGACCTGGCTCCTATTTGGCTCATTCAATTGAACACCCCGCCTCCTAGTTACTTGCATTCTCCGACCCCAGCTAGCTAGCTCTACCCTTAAATGACTCAACTAGCTAAGAAATTATTGTGCCTTTGACTATGGCCACCTAAGCAATTATTATATTAAATTAGATTTTGACAAGCTTCCTATTTTGCAGGTTTATTCGCGAAGAGGGAAGAAAAGAGAGGAGCGTAGTAATGTAGTGAACTGATGCATTAGGGGAAAAATTGGAAATTTGGGGAATATTGTAAAATTTGTCGTAATGGGAAGTATAAAAGAAAGAAACGATGTAAACCTTGTATTCTTTTGGTTGGGAAAAAATAGATAGGTGTTAATTCTGTAACAGTTTGTGCAATTCATTTTTGTTGTACATTTCTTAATACAATTTCAATTGATGCTTGAATTGATACCTATCAAGTTGGTATTAGAGCATCAATCAACATGGCACAAAAGAAAAACGACGGAAGAGTAGAATCGTTAGAGAAAGAAGTCAGAGAAATGAGGGAGGAACTCTAAATATTACCAGGAATGGAGAAATCGGTGGATGGTCTTGCTCAGAACTTGGCTTGTGTTCTACAAGCATTGGAGGAGACTCAAAAATTTGTAACGATGTTAACCACGGGGTTTCAATGGACAAACAGTGTTTGTCAAACCCCGCACGTGAGACAAGGGTTTCAGTCGGATCATCGTGAGTTGGGGAAACGAATCCGTGAAATTAGGGAAATGAGTAGAGGAAACATTAATGATGAGGAAGGATTTTGAGTTGATCATCGTGACTGGAAAGGGGGAAGACGTATTGATATGCCGATCTTTCAAGGGTATAACCCAGATGGGTGGATCTTCCTTGTTGAACACTATTTTGCTTTATATGATCTTTCCGATGTAGAAAGATTGACGGCAACCAGTGTGAGTTTGGATGGTGATGCTTTATCATGGTACCAGTGGACGATTTCGCAAGAACCATTTCATAGCTGGGATGATTTCAAGAACCGGTTGTTATTGCTATTCCGACCTACTTAGGTGGGGAGTCTTTGTGAACAGTTGCTAGCATTACGACAATCAGGTTCAGTGGCTTCTTTTTGCCGAGAATTCAAAATCTTGGTTGCACCACTGAAAGGGATTCTAGATGAAATCTTGGAAAGTGCATTTCTGAATGGTTTGTATCCAGAAATTAGAGCCGAAATTCATTTGTAACAGCCATAAGGGTTAGCACAGTTGATGGTGGTAGCCCAGCGTGTTGAAGACAAGAACTTTTTACTGAGAATGAAACATGATTTCAACAATAAACGATTCGTTAACTCGTCGTTCAATGGCAGCCAAGGAGAAATGAAACCAAGCGAGACTTTTCAAACTAGGGTGGTGGCTTTGTCTGATCGATCTTCGCAACAGCGGAGAGAACCACCTATGAAACTGAAGAAAAGAATACAAAGAGGAAGGTTGAAGAAAAGGATACAGAGAGGAACCAATGAATATTGGAGAAAGATTTTTCTGTATATTGAGAATTGCTTAATTACATGTCTAACATATATATGTTATTCTAGTTACACATATTATAGAAAGAATGCTAATATCTCTCTGTTACAGCCCCTAGAATAATGCTAAGCCATATATACAAATCTCCTAATTATAGAAAGAATGCTAATATCTAGAATAATGCTAATTATATACAAATCTCATAATTATAGAAACATATCATATAATTAGGAGATAAATCTGGCAATACTCCCACTCAAGCTGGATCAAGGGGATTAATTGAGCCAAGCTTGGAAAGAATACGATGAAAATGATCCGACAACAAGGCCTTTGTGAAGATATCTGCGAGCTGGTCATGGCTACGAGTGTAATGAGTAACAATGGCCCGAGTCTGGACATGTTTCCGAATGTAATGACAATCAACCTCAATGTGTTTAGTCCATTCATGAAAAACGGGATTAGAGGCAATGTGCATAACCGCTTGATTGTCACAACAAAGAGTTATAGACTGAGAATGAGAGATACCCAAATCGGCAAGGAGAGCCTTTAGCCACATGAGTTTAGAAGTTGTGGAAGCCATGGCCCGATACTCTGCTTCGGCACTTGACCGTGCTACCACTGTTTGTTTCTTACTTTTCCAAGAAACCAGATTCTCACCGATAAAGATACAATAACCCGTAGTGGATTTTCAATCAAGTTGATTTCCAGCCCAATCCGCATTCTGTATAGCCAAGAATTTGAGAATGCCCGTTAGCTTTCATGAGGATGCCACGGCCAATTGTTTTCTTTAGATATCGAAGAATTCTCTGAACAATATGCATATGAACCATGGTGGGAGAATGCATAAATTGACTAATAATGCTCACTGTATAACTAATATCAGGCCGTGTGATTGTTAAATAGATAAGTTTGCCAACCAATCTTTGATAGTCTTGAACAGAACCCAGAGGTGCACCAGATCTATCAAGCTGCAGTTTGCTATCCAATGGTGTGCGTGCAGGTTTGCAATCCAACATATCAGCATCACGCAATAAATCTGTCACATACTTGCGTTGATTCAAGAACAAGCCTTTGGAGGAAGTAGCCATTTCGATGCCCAGGAAGTATTTCAGCACACCGAGATCTTTAATGGAAAAATTTTGTTGGAGAACACTCTTAAGCTTACGTATAGCAGCATCATCATCACCGGTAACAATTAAGTCATCAACATAAATCAAAACAATCAGTCGCTTACCCGAGTGCACGTGAACAAATAAAGAGTGATCTACATTACTTCTCTTAAACCCAAGTTCTTCAAGAACCATACTTAATTTGGCATGCCATGCGCATGGAAATTGCTTCAAGCCATAAATAGATTTGTGCAATCGACACACTAACCTTGGATCAGTACCTTGCGGATGCCCCGGCGAAAGCTTCATATAGACTTCTTCTTCAAGCTCGCCATGCAAAAACGCATTTTTAACATCCATTTGTGAAAGAGACCAGCCTTGATTGATAGCGACAGAAATCAAGGTACGGACAGTTGTCATTTTTCTGACGGGCGCAAACGTCTCTTTTTAATCAACACCATATGTTTGAGTGAACCCTTGAGCAACAAGTCGGGCCTTATGCCATTCAATTGAGCCATCGGCTTTGAACTTAGTCTTGTACACCCACCTACTGCCAACTGCCTTTTTATCGCGTGGGAGGGAAACCACACTCCAAGTATTGTTATCAGCTAGTGCTTGGAGTTCATCATTCATAGCATCCTTCCAGACTGCCTGTTGAACCGCCTCTTGATAATTTCTTGGTTCGGTGACACTAGAAATCTGACTGAGATAAGCAGTATAGGTAGGTGATAAGTTTTGATAACTCAAAACATGATGCATGGGATGACATACCGAGTAAGCCACGTAATCGTGAAACCTTGAAGATGGATGTCGTTCACGAGGTGGATTACGGCGAGGAATAGGCGCAGGAGCTGGTGACTCATCACCCATGATCACTGCTGGCGCTGGGACAGGACCCACAGGTATGGTGGTAGTTGGTGCATGAGCTGTGCAAGGCACGTCATCACCGTTAGCAGTGTCTGCTGAAGAATGCCCGAAAGAGACAGCTTGTGGCACAACTGGTGGTACAGCAGCTGGAATGGGAAGAGGAAACAGGTCATGCTCCCCCTGACTAAGAATATCATCTGAGTTGCTGAAATATGGCACTGCCTTATTGAACCTAACATCTCGACTAACCATGAGCTTCTTTGTGACAGGCTTATAACATTTATAACCTTTCTGCGTAGGGGAATAACCCAAAAATACACATTGGATAGCCAGTGGTTTCAGTTTGTCGCGCTGATGAGACTGAATGTGAACATAGCAGGTGCACCCGAAGACTCTGAGATGAGAAAAGCTTGGAGTTTTTCCTGTCAACAACTCAATAGGAGAATTAAACTGCAAAATTCGACTAGGCAAGCGATTAATTAGATAAGCTGCCGTAAACACTCCTTGTGACCAAAAAATTTTGGGAACATTCATGCCCAACATCAGTGCTCTAGTTTTGTCAAGTAGATCACGATTTTTCCTCTCCGCTATACCATTTTGTTGTGGAGTCCCAACACAACTAGTATGGTGAATACTGCCATGCATGCTCAAGTATTGTGTCATGATATGTGTCATAAATTCAGTACCATTATCTGATCGTAGAACCTTAATCTTAGAGGAAAATTGAGTGATGACTAAGTTATGTAAGTCTTAGAACACATGAGCAACTTCACTTTTGGATTTTAAGAGATATAGCCATGTAAAACGAGAGTAATCGTCAACAAATGTGACAAAATATTTGTATCCATCAAATGATTCAAGCACTGGACCCCAAACATTTGAATGTACCAAATCAAAAAATTTATTTGAACGTGAATCTGAAGAAGAAAAAGGTAATCGAGTAGATTTTGATAAAGGACATACATCACAATTTAATAGATGTTTATTCAAAGCGGGAAAAAGTTTGGATAAAATGGGCGCCGAAGGATGAGCTAAGCGTTGATGCCACAACTCTTGAACAGAAGACAAGCAAGCATATGCGTGGGGTTCTTTGGACAAATAAGCATTCTTGGAAAGATAATAGAGTCCTTGATAGAAGAATCTTTCACCAATCGTCCTCTGGGTTATTAGATCCTGAAATACAACTTTGTTAGGAGAAAAGATGACACGACAATTTAGACTGGCTATTAATCGGCCAATTGAAAGTAGTTGAAATGGAAATGAAGGCACATAAAGAATGGATGATGAAACGGAGTTTGAAAGTAACTTAGTCTCACTGTGGCCAACAACACTCACATTCTTACCATTGGCTATGGTTATGGAAGATGAAGGAGAGAAAAACCCAAAGTCAGTCAAATTTCTAGAGATATTAGTTACATGATCAGTGGCACCCGAATCTATAACCCAATAATCATGCACATTACTAATATTAAGAGCGAGAGAAACGACATTAAATATACTTGAAACATCTTCAGAAGACAAGTTCTTATTTTCAGCAAGAAATCCCACAAATTGACCAAGCAAGGCCTAAGAATTACCAATCTCATTCTTGTCAACGGTATCGTGTTTGGCCTGAATGTAAGTAGCAAACTCATCGATAAGATTTATAGGACTAGAAGTAAACCTAGATAACCCATCAGATGGTGGTGCAGATACAAGGTTGGCTTGATATCCAGAGAATGGACCACGTTTCGAGCCTCCTTTGTTTGCAAACTTGGGTTTGAGGTCTGGGTGAAGAATCCAGCATCTATCCACAGTATGGCCAATGTTGCTACAATGGCTACACTTCAATTCATTCCTTCTAACCTTGTTCCCTCTGTCATCTGGACGTCGTTGAGTGGAAATATAGGCTCGTGTGTCAGATATATCTGATTTAATTTTTACGGACATAACCTTTTTGTGTTTCTTCACGTTGGATAGTCGCACAAACACTTGCAAATGTCGGCAACTCAGAATTCATGAGAATGCGGCTACAAAGATCTTCATAATCTGGGGTTAGATTTGCCAACAACTAGAAAATCTTGTCTTCCTCAGCCCTTTTCAACAAGATTGCCGAGTCAGTGGTATGTGGTCGATAAAAGGTTTACCTTCTTGTTGGAAAGAGGCAATATCCTTCTTGAGTTGGAACACCCGTGCAGAATTATTATGATTTCTATAAAACTCTTTTACGGCACTCCATAAATTCGCAGTCGAGTCGGAATAACTGAAAACCTCAGCAATATGTGGCTCCATCGTATTAAGCAACCACGATTGGACCATCTGATCATTAGCAAACCAAGCCTTGTATTGAGAAGACTGGACATCCGGAGCGGCATTGCTCCCATCGATAAAATCAATCCGTGATCTCCCACCAAGAGCTAATGTCACTGCCCTCGACCAAGGAAGATAATTAAAATCATTCAATTGAACCGAGCATAATCGCTGATTCGAATTGACATCAGAAGAAGAAGAAGATAACGAAACAGTAGAACTTTCCATGTTGGATGGAACTATTTCGGCCATTTTTGACAGAATAGAAACAAGAACAATCGAATTAATTTTTTTTTTATCAAAAAAAAATAAAAAATAATAATAATCGGGGTTGAAATCAATACCACCCCTTTAATGAGACAAGATATGATGCTTTTGAGAGTTGTTTTAATAAACAACTTTTCCTTCTTTCTTCTCTTTTCTTTCACTGGAACTACTTCTGAAACCCACAGTAACTGCAACAACTCACGGTAACGTAGCAATGCAACAACTCACGGTAAAAAAAAAAGAAGCAAAAAAATGGGTCTTCACCTTCTCTGCTGCAACGCGCACAGTGATATAAACGCTGCAATAGCAGTAAAGTTTCTTCAACCCACGGTTTGGCTCTGATACCATGAAGAAAAGAATACAGAGAGGAAGGTTGAAGAAAAGGATACAGAGCGGAACCAATGAATATTGGAGAAAGGTTTTTCTGTATATTGAGAATTGCTTGATTACATGTCTAACATATATATGCTATTCTAGTTACACATATTATAGAAAGAATGCTAATATCTCTCTGTTACAGCCCCTAGAATAATGCTAAGCCATATATACAAATCTCCTAATTATAGAAACATATCATATAATTAGGAGATAAATCCGGCAATAAAAACATTTAATGGAATCATAGCTTAAAGCACGTAAGGAGAAGGATTTCTGTTATTTATGTGATAAAAAGTTCACAGTAGGGCATCCTTGCAAGAAGGAGTTGAGGGTTTTACTTGTACAGGATTGTGAGCAAGATGAGTTTGGTTCTTCATCAGATGAATTTCTTGAGGAACCGTTGATAGTACCAGAAACGATAAAGCTGTTGTTAAATTCAGTAGTGGGATTAACGACGCCGAACAAGATGAAATTGAAAGGTTCCATTGGAATGAGAGAGGTGGTGGTATTGATTGATTGCAGAGTGACTCATAATTTTTTATCCGCAGAAGTGGTTCATCAGCTGGCTTTACCGTTAACGAAGACCATTAATTATGGAGTAGTAATGGGTATCGGGGTTTCAGTTACAAGGAAGGGCATTTGCAAGGGGGGTTTGTGTGGCACTCAAGGTATTTCGATAGTGGCTAATTTTTTTCCATTGGAGTTGGGTAGTACAAATGTAATTTTAGGAATGCAATGGTTGAGCACTCTTGGTAGTATGGAGGTGGATTGGAAAAGGCTAACTATGAAATTTAAGATAGGTAACTCCTTGATTACTTTACGAGATGATCTCAGTCTTGTTCGATCGGGAATATCGCTTAAGGCAATGGCAAGGGCAATACAACAACATGGACAAGGTTTGTGCGTGGAGCTTTGTCATTTATCGATGAATTTGGCATCCGAAGAGCATGATCTTGATATTCCGGATAGTGTTGTTGCGGTGTCGAATCAGTATCAACAGGTTTTTGCGCCTATTATGGAGTTACCTCCTCATTGTGATGTGGACCATGCTATTCAATTAACTTCTGGAGCGCTAACCAGTGAATGTTCGACCCTATCGTTATCCTCATTTTCAAAAAAAATGAAATTGAGCGCTTGGTGCAAGAGATGCTTGAAGGGGGTATTATCAAACCAAGTTTTAGTCCATTTTCCACCTTGGTACTGTTAGTCAAGAAGCAATGCGGAAGTTGGCAATTTTGTATTGACTATCGTGCATTGAATAAGGTAACTATTTCGGACCGGTTTCTAATACCAGTTATAGATGAGTTGAATGGGGCACATGTTTTTTCAAAATTAGATCTCAAGTCAGATTATCATTAGATTCGTGTGAGGAACGAAGATGTGCATAAGACCGCTTTTCGCACTCACGAAGGGCACTACAAGTTTTTAGTAATGTTTTTGGCCTTACTAATGCTTCGGCTACATTCCAATCCCTAATGAGTCGTATTTTTATGACGATTCGTGCTCATATTTTTTTATGGCATTTTAGTTTACAGTCTCAATTTGGAAGAACATTGTGTACATCTTCGTTGTGTGTTGTCAGTGTTTGCAGAAAATCAGCTTCATGCTAATGAGAAAAAGTGCCATTTTGCTCAAAATCAATTAATGTATCTCGGTCATATTGTTTCAGCTGAGGGTGTGATAGCGAATCCTCGTAAAATTTCGGCGATCTTGCAATGCCCTGTTCCCAAAACTCTTTGCGAATTACGTGGGTTCTTAGGATTAACAGGTTATTATCGCCGATTTGTGACGGGATATGGTTCTATTTCGTGGCCTCTCACACAACAGTTGAAAAAGAATGTTTTTGCTTGGAATGCGGAAGCCAAAGAAGCTTTTAACAGGCTCAAACAAGCTATGACATCGGTTCCAGTTTTGGCTTTACCGAATTTCTCTAAATTGTTTGTGGTTGAGACCGATGCCTCGGGGTATGGTCTTGGAGCCGTTCTGATTCAAGAACAATTACCAATTGCCTATTTCAGTCAAGTGTTTTCAACCCATGCTCAGCTCAAGCCGATTTATGAACGTGAGTTGATGGCCATTGTTTTTGCCTTTCAAAAGTGGCGGCATTACTTGTTGGGCCATCATTTTGTGGTTCGAACTGATCAAAGCAGTTTGAAGTTTCTCTTATAGCAACAGGTTATCAATGTCGCTTATCAACAATGGGTTGAGAAGCTTTTAGGATATGATTTTGCTTGAGAATAAAGTCACTAATGCCTTGTCTAGAGTCTCACCGTCAGTAGGTGTCGTCGCATTTTCTGTTTCCATATGCTTTGACACGTCCTTGATCTCTTCCCAAGTTGCAGTTGATCCACATTTATCTAAGATTTATCAGGATTTGTTGGCAAATTCTACTGTTTATTCACGGTATACTGTGGATAACGACATTCTCAGGTACAAAGGGCATTTAGTTCTTCCTAGTAATTCTTCTTCATTCCATCTTTGCCCCATGATGCTCATGATAGTGTAGAAGGGGGCCACTCTGGTTTTCTAAGAACTTACAAAAGACTCACACAAGACTTATATTGGATTGGGATGAAGAAGGAAATCAAGAAGTATGTTGAGGAATGTGCTATTTGCCAACAAAACAAGGTATTAGCTAGCGTTATCTCCAATTGGGTTATTACAGCCTTTACCAATTCTGGATCGTATTTGGTAAGATGTAACAATGGATTTTATTGAAGGATTACCGAAATCAGATGGGTTTGACACTATTTTTTGTGGTGGTTGATCGTTTGAGCAAGTATGCTCATTTTTCTATGTTGAAACACTCATTTACTGCTCCGGGTGTGGCAGCCTTGTTTGTGCGCAATGTCATTCGTCTCCATGGCATACCAAGGTCTATTATTTCCCATCGAGATAAATTTTTTCTAAGTCATTTTTGGAGAGAACTTTTCCGTTTACAAGGGACTAAATTGCGTCGAAGCACGACTTATCATCCACAAACGGATGGCCAAATGGAAGTGGTTAACCGTTGTGTAGAAACTTATCTTCATTGTTTTTGTTATGATAAGTCACGTCGTTGGGCTGCTTGGTTGTCGTGGGTTGAGTATTGGTATAATACTACATTTCATGCTTCTACTAATACAACTCATTTCCGGTTGGTGTATGGACGTGATCCTCCTCCATTATTGAGGTATGGTTCCTCTTCCTCCACTGTTTCTGCTGGGGATTCTCTTTTGTGTGAAAGAGATGCTATGTTGGATGAGTTAAAGGCTCATTTGAGTCGAGCACAGTCAAGAATGAAGTTGAAGGTGGATGGTCGTAGGCGCGATGTGCAGTTTAATGAGGGTAATATGGTTTATACTAAACTTCGACCTTATTGTCTCAAGTCTCTTGCTAAACGAGTCAATGAAAAACTGTCACCTCGGTATTTTGAGCCGTATAAAGTGCTGCAACGTATTAGGCAGGTCGCTTATCGATTGGATCTTCCTTCTTCCGTTTCTATTCATCTGATATTTCATGTCTCGTAGCTCAAACAAGCTTTAGGGTCGATCAATTTATGTCAACCTGTGCTCGCTATTTTGACTGAAATTTTGGATTGGGTGCTAGAACCGGCTGAGGTTTTGAGAATGAGCCAATTGTCGGGAGTGGATCATCTGGTTACTGAGGTTCTCATTCAATGGAAGGATTTACCTTCATTTGAAGCCTCTTGGGAATCTAGAATCAATTCGTAATCACTTTCCTCACTTCCACCTTGAGGACAAGGTGTCGCTCATGGAGGGGAATAATGATAAGCTTCCTATTTTGTAGGTTTATTCGCAAAGAGGGAAGAGAAGAGAAGATCGTAGTAATGTAGTGAACTGATGCATTAGGGAAAAAACTGGAAATTTGGGGAATATTGTAAAATCTGTCCTAATGGGAAATTATGAAAAAAAGAAACTATGTAAACCTTGTATTCTTTTGGTTGGGGAAGAAAGAGATAGGTGTTAATTCTGTAATAGTTTGTGCAATTCATTCTTGTTGTACATTTCTTAATACAATTTCAATTGATTCTTGATTGATACTTATCATATTTGCATCCTTTTGCACTGTTTCAATTACAAAATTAATAAAATGATCCAAAGAAAAACAAACCCAAGTCCATAAGTACCTAATACACGAGCTGATGTGGTGGTAATAGTATATTATATTAACCAATATTTGTGAGCGTTCTATGTTATGAAACTAAAAATACCTTTCATAAGGGTGATTGCATGGTTATTGGATCACAAAGATAATCTCGGGAAATCTCAAGTCTTCATGGCCGTTTGATTACTTGAAGCTATGCAATACACACACAACTCATGTGATTGGATGGCCATGAGGATTTGAGTCTGAGGTGTGCTAAAATAACTCAAGAAGTGTACTAAAATTTATACTTAAGTTGATGTGGTAATACATTATATTACCACATCATCAGAAAAAAAAAAAAAAAAAAAAAAAAAAAGGAGAACATATTTCAATTATCATATACTACATCAACATAAATATAATTTTGAATATAATTTTTAAATCGTAAAAGCATTTCTCTTTAAGTTTTTCCCTCTAGTTTCAATTCATTAACCTTTTAACATTTCTCCATAGATAGATTGCCTTTGTAAGAAATTTAATGATATAAACAATCACAACTTATTAGTTGAAGTGGAACCCGTGTTTCCCTTCCAATATTGTTTATAAAGTTAAGAAATTTGAGTTTCGATCCCCATAGCTAACTTTTACTCACTCATGAGAAAGTAGCTAATTCCCTTTGAGGGAGTTCAAATGAAAAATTCTTTGTATCCCTAGCCGGGCCCGTATATTTGTCTATCGGTATCTGATACCCCTTGGATTCATCACTTTAAACCATCATAAAAGAGAGAAAAAGAAAACAAAAGGAAATATTATAAGGTGGATTTAATAGGAAGATTTTATAAGAATATTCGTATAAATATTTGAATGTAGAAACATATTGATCATAAGTTTCCCATAATATTCGGATTTCTTCTTTTTCATAGATGCCCAACATGAGGCATATAAGATAATTCAAGCGAATAACCCTTTCAAAGAACTTTTATTTATTCTGTTTTTAACAAATGGGCCAATATATATATATATGAGTGGTACGGCAGGATTTTGTCTTACAAGAATATGGGACACTAGAATACGTATGGATGCTATAGATTATTCCTTGGTTTTTCTTTAGAGTCTACATGGATAAGAACGCACAAGATTCCAAGAGTAAAAAACGAAGGTACTCCTTTTCAAGAGTGTCTCCCTGTTTGTATATAAATATTTATAAAAGAACCTATCTAGATGTACCCAAGAAACAATGTTAATGTACCCAAGAAACAATGTTAATGCATATTTTTCATATATATCTGTACTATCTTTATATGAGGTCGGTGACCTTTCATCTTTAGAAGATAACCCTGCTATAATAGATATATTCCCAGTAACATCGAAGACAGTTTTTCTTCTTCTTTTTTTATATTTCAAATGATGTCAAACCAAGGTACTTACTTTGAAGATAGTTATTAATATATAAAACAAATGATGTCAAACTCCTAATATTAATTAACCCTTCTAATTATCAATAATATGTTTATTTTATATTTCTAATCGATTAAGGGTACGTAATTGTATTGTATCTCGCATTAAATTAAGATATCAGGCTCATCTTAAAATTAACAAATTACAATTTCACTCATCTTATTTATTTTACAACAAATAAATATTCTTAAGAAATTTAAAATTTGAATCATTAAGAAATTAATAATAAATATTCCTTGTGATAAAAGTGCACATACTTGTCAAACATAATCGAAGTAATTAAAATGCTATACAAAGCATCTGTTTTTCTATTCAATGGCACAGTAAATTAATAATTTCAAAATTTTCAGTTTTTTAAGACATTAGTAAATCTTCTATTGATTATACAGTAAACAGTAAATAATTTTAAATTAAGCTTTAATTTCAATGTAAAGTTTTTATTTCTCATATAAATAGAATGGTAAAAAGTTTAAAGTTGCAATTTTGTTTTCAATTTCACTCTTATTTATATTATTTCAAACTCTTCCTTTTATGAGCTAAATTTTTATATAATTTTATATGACATTTTTATTTATTAGTATGGACATGAAATCTAATTTTAATTACTTTTACTAAACAAATTATCATAGTAAAATAATAATAGAAAGCTACTAAATTTTTAGTTATTTTTATTAATTAGAAGAGTTTTAAGAAACCTGTCTATTGCATTGGCTGTAAACTTGAATAGATAATATATAGTTTGTACTTTCATTTAATTTATATCTTTTAATGTTATTTTACTTTATCACAAGATGAGTGTACTACCAAGTAATTAAAGTACAAACGAGCTGTTGACTTCTACAAGTACAAATGCTCATGAAGCAGCTTAGTTAGTTGAGCTAGCCACCTAGAATAAATTATTTATATATTGCCAAGCAATTTTTATATATTTTTATCAAATTTCTCAACCTAGCTAGCCATCCAGCTTACCCGGCCAGTAAGATCGATCTGACTAATTCCATTCGGCCCAATTGAAGCCTTTCCGAGGTGCTTTTGCCCTAGCTCTACCCTTAAACAAGTCAACTTATCATCCCTATTATAGTATTTAACTAAAAGATATCATACATACATACGCAATCTACTGGTAATCAATTTTTTTTTTTGAGGTCGGCAAGTATCAAAATTTTTTTACTAGTCCCTTCGATGCACGGGTACAAATGCCCTTAGGCACCGTTGGCCAACATATTAGTCGGTGACATTAGTCTCACTCGAACTCTTTACCTCATGATTGGAAGATATTTGTCCCTAACCACTGAACCAATCCACTGTTGGTTACTCATAATCAATATTATTAATGACAACAAATAATAAATCAAGATTATTGTGAATTTTATTGGAAATTCAAATATATGTGATTGTGTGTGAGAGTTGTATTAAATATCACATGTAAAAGTATTTATGAATTAAAAATAATTTGATGTTTGAAACAAATAAATCCACAAGTCTTTTTGTCATATTAATTTTAAATTTCTTTTAACATATAGCAATGTTGGAATTCAATATACAACGATTCTCTTATGGAATTCTGTTTATAAATTGGGCCAATAAAAGTAAAAGGGGTAGTGTCACACCCCGCCCCGACACGCCTAAACTGGCGGGACACTCACGGATGGGGTGCGAATGCATTATAATGATAGCTGAGTACTCGGAAGCACAATTAAGTACAAGTCTGATTTCATTAATTTCAGAATATATTTGTATATGAAATAGTTAAGAGAACATTATCCCAAAATTCTATAATGAATAATACAAAGGGTACAAAATGTGGGTCTAAAAACTTGCACCCAGTCCACCCTATTCTCTTGTGAAAAATTGGATAACAACGGGGTGAGCTACACGCTCAGTGGATAAAATAGTTCATGAATATAACAATTAATAAAACAAACTTCATAATCAAATATCTTAAATACACATCAGAGCATCATAATCAATTCAATACGTATGTATGCATGACACCGTCTCGTATTGGTTTGATGACTATACATCGCCTGAGTTCACTTACATATGTCCCTCCCCAGAAATAGTCGGGTTCTCATTATACGTCCCTCCTCAGGAACGACGCTCTGGATTCACGTACAGATGTCCCTCCCTAGGAGTAGCCAGGTTCTCATTGTACGTCTCTCTCCAGATAAATATAATGAATAGCGAGCATCGCTTCTAGCTATTCTATGAATCACAAACCACATACGTCCCTAGGTGGTGCTATGTATTATGTCAATGCATGAACTAGTCTGGTCTTTACTTAATATTTAGACAGGATTTGGCAACGTCTGGTGATCCTTATCAGGGTCGGTATCACTACGTGCAAGGTTAGGACATTCAATATTACTTGTATAAGCTGATAGCTTTCAAATAAGACCAACTAGATCAGTCTCCAGTTGAAAGGTGAGACACGAGGTCTACTTAAATATCAATCGTCTAGAGCAGCACGCTGCCTCCTGTTCACTATTTAAAGTTACTAAGGACAAGACTGAGTCTGGTTGAGCCAGATTGACTACTAATCCGGCATAACAACAGCGTAATACATGAATTCCAAATATACAGGCATAAGTATGACAGTAAGAACATTATACGCAATAATGCAGTGTAAATGAATAGTAGTCATAATGATAAATGAATGTAAACTTTAATAAAAGTTATAAGACACGCAAACCTATGTTTCGTTTCTCACCTTCAGATAAAAACTCCTTTCAGAACTGGCGCCTTTCTCCGGGCAGAACCTCGTTGCACCACACAGAGAGTCTCGGAAAGAGAGTCTCAAAAGATAAGACAAAAACTCAAGATGAGTGAAAAAGAGAAGGAAAATCACAAAGATGAGTGATTTTGGTGTGAGAAATGAGGAGGGGGAGGGTTGTTTATATAGAAAATTTGGCGACTGAACGTTCGGACATGTTTGCCCGAACAATTTTGTGTGTGTGTGTGTGTGTGCAAACCTAGGGTATTACAGGTAGTGCAAAAGAAGTTATGCGTTGAGTAGAATGAACGCTTTCAAAATAAGCAAAATGCAAAGCAAATAATTAAAAATAAATATATGTTTTATTGTTTAGTTTAATGTTAAATCAAACCTATAAATTAGTAAAAATGTTGGATTCTAAAAATTTTTATTTTTTCAAATATATCAATGAGACAAATATATCACAATTGCATAAAAATATATATCATCTTGAAGAGGCACAAATTAGATATTTGATCTTAAAATTTTCTTTTCAAATGTTTGTCATGGAAAGTTAGCGGGTTTTTACATTTATTCTCATTTTGAAGATTGGTTTGATGATTT
The DNA here is from genome assembly GCA_035771175.1 of Paratinospora sagittata. Classification (NCBI taxonomy): domain Eukaryota; kingdom Viridiplantae; phylum Streptophyta; class Magnoliopsida; order Ranunculales; family Menispermaceae; genus Paratinospora; species Paratinospora sagittata. The sequence goes on along the minus strand of CM069604.1, from coordinate 26,077,083 downwards.
TATGTTGCTTTTGTGTTTCTTTGGTGAAAGAGGAGCTTTAGTTTATATGTATTTATTTAATTATTATTATTACTATTATTATTATTATTATTAGTAGTAGTAGTAGTAGTAGTAGTAAAATATGTAGTAGTAAATTTTGTTTTTCCAATAAAAAAAAATAGAAAACTCATGCCAATAGTAATGAAAAACAAAGAGGAAAAAGATAACAAGAAAAAATAAAGATTCAATAAGAAATATAAGTAAAAAAATTTAATTGAGCTAGAGCATGGACCAATTAAAATAAAGATTTGTAAAATATACCTCTTGTATTAAGTAGGAAACGGGTACTCGATTTTTTAAGCCTATTTCCGGACCCGGCTTGAATTTTAAAACGAACACAATTTTTTGTCGAACAAACAGATTTGAGCCCAATTTGCCACCCTTATCTAAGGAGTACTAAATTGCAACCAATCAAAGTGACTAATTTGCTAATACAATATTCTAAAAAAAGTATCATCATGTAGCTTGTCATTTAAATATAAAGCCAAACACATGAAGAGAATATATTTTGGATAGGCATTTTGGACATAACAAAATATTATCGAATCAAAGTTAAATTCTCAGTTTTAGAAATTTATAAATCTAGTTAGCAATATTTGTATTGAACTTAACCTTTAAAAAATAAAAAATATTAACTTAATTGAAGTTATTAAAAGGTGAAATTTTACTTAAAATAAAAACTAATATTAAGTTTGTGAGATAAATGCACTTCAATCATGTAACATAAACACTCTAAATTTGAATCTATTCAGTTAATTAACTTCAATTTAAGAAATAATGTACATAAACTAAAAATCATATACAAGACGTGGATGCACAATATTAACTAGTATCAATAATATTGATTATCTCTTCCCATTAAATTACATTTAAATGTTATGTTCCTGATATATACAATTAATTTGGCTAGTTACAAATGATATGTTGACTGCTTGATAGCTCATGAAGCTGACAGTGGGGGAGAAAGAAAAATATCTATAAGACTACCAAACTAAATTCTATTTGGCCTAATTGAAGCCTTTCCAGGGTACGTACTTTCCTTAAAATAAGTCAACTAATGTACCTTCCCATTCAGTGACTTAATTATCATTAACAATATTAATATTTAATTAAAGTCGTGTAACACACACATAGATATATATAGGGTGAGAGATAGATATATAGATATATTATTACGATTTAATAACCCAAAATAAAATGGCCTAATTTTGCGTGCACATGCTATTCTAAAACATTATGTTTATATATATATATATATACTTTAAAGAATGCGATATTAAAATTTCAATGGTAGCAAATATTAATGATCACAACAAATCAAGATTATTGAGAGTTTTATAAAATAAATAAAAAAAATGCAAATATTTGTGTGTATATGTGTATACATGTAAAGATAGTTATTGAAAAAAAATAATTTAATGTTAAAAATAACTTATTTTATTTTATTTTCAATTTATTTGTAACACTTAGGGTTGTTGGTATCAATGTTTTGGTTTTTCAATGCAAACTAGTAGAAGTGGTAGATTGAGGAAAGAATAGTGTTAGTAAAACACACATATATATAGGAAACATACTTTCACAAGGAACCATATTTCATGCATAATATGTTTCTAAAGTGTGTCTCTCTAGGTTTTTTTCCTAGAAGATTTGTTTATTTTAGTCAATATCTATTTATACTCAAGAATATTTATATATTCTACGTTTAAAATGTAACTTTTTAATAAAAGGAATTAAAATATTGTTTGAAAAGGTAACATTAGATAATAAGAAATTTGTGAAAATGACTTCCCCAAGCGTGACCCCAATTATTATTTTTTATCATAAGATTTTCTTTAAAAAAAAAATAAAATTGTGTTACTGTCTCTTCCAAATATCCAAATTAGCCTTTAGTTTGGAAAAAAAAAAATGTTTGACAACAGCAACAACAATAATAATAAAGAAACTAGTTCTTGGCTTATTTTATGATGTCAAATTTATATTTCTAAATTTTGTTTTCTTATTATTTATCCCTATCTTATTTCAAATAAATAGGAACAAATTTTATATTTTAATTTCTTTAAAATAAATAGTAGACATCATGTGCAACCCTACATATATGTAACGTAGTCTAATATTAATAATGCAAAACTTATATTTTCACTTGTTGGACTCATTTCTTGGCATATCAATTTGGATATCAAACAATATAATAAATGGTGCTAATAATTTTATCTAGTACATTTCAACACCTAAAGTGAAGAAGAGTCAATACAAGATTCAAGTTCGTTCAAGTATAATCAAACGGATCAAATGAAATCTAAATTAAAGTTTGGACGTGTCAAGAGGAGAAGAGATGGATGAGGGCTAAAGATCATAGAGTTTAATTTAGGTTGTAAACCTTCTTGCTCAAATTGCTCAACCATTTTCATAAAAATCATCCATGCATCAATTTGTATTTAAAAATGATTTAAAATTGTTCAAACATGTTTGGTTTATATTTTTAAAACATTTCAAACTTGTTTAAATCATACTTGCATAATTTTCATCAAAATCACATATCTACAAGTATTTCAAAAACATATTGGTTTAAGTTTTTCAAACTTAACTTATTTAAGAACTTAGACTTGTTCTCTTTGTTAGAAATGATTTCAAAGTGTTTTAATCATCAAAGTTGGCGTATTTTCATCACAGTTTGTTCCCCAAACAATTTCATAAAGTTGGATTTTTGAAAAATCAGAAAACCCAAGAAAATCGCTTAAGTCTAGTTCAAACTAGTCGACTGGATTGAGCAAAAGCGTGCTTCTGCACGTGAGCAGCACTTTCTTGCATTTGAGAAGCGTGCTTCTGACTAGTTTATGGGTTCTTGGCTTGCGAGTTTACGAGCAATGCGTTGTTGGTTCAAACCAGTCGCTGGTGACTGTCAGGACGCGATCCTAAAGGTCGAAAAAACTAATTTTTGAGCCTCTAACGGCTAGTTTCTTGTGTTTAACGGCTAGGGCTCACTTTTAATACATATACACGCACTTGGGCCACTTTAAACACAAGAGAGAGAGAAAAAAATGTGAGTCCATTGAGTGATTTCCAAAATCATACTCTTTCTCACATTTTCAAAACCCTAGAGCCAAATATTTGAAACCAAAGTTTGGATTTCAAACTTTCTTTTTGTGCATCATTCAAAACATCTTCAAAATCATTCTCTTGAGCAATCTTGATGCAGAGAAGGCAATATTTATGGTTGTAAGATCTTCTTCAATTAAGCTTAAATTTCTATATATTGTATTTGAGTATTTATGTTTTGAGCTTCATTATAATCATTTTACTTAGGCCTTGTTTGATAGCTGAGAAAAGGTTTCTCAAGAAAATACAGTTTTCTTGAGAATTAATTTTTCAAGAAAAAATTTCAATTCTAATGAATTTTCTCATGGTTTGTTTGATTGTACATGAGAAGATATTTTTTTACACTCTGATGACGTGAAAAAAAAATTGGATAGTAAAAAGTTTCATAAAATATAAACATGAACATAACTAATAATACTAAAAACTTTCTCTTGAGAAAATTAAATTTCCTCACCTCTACAGATGATAAAATTTTCGTGAGAAAATAAGAGATTGAGAAAAATTTTCTCGAGAAAATATTGATAATCAAACGCACAACTTTTCTATTTTCTTGAGAAAATATTTTATTTTCTCAAAAAAATAACAATTTCTCGCCAATCAAACAGGGCTTAGTATTTTTGGTTTATTTCTAGTTGAAATAGACCAAGTCAAGTGATTCAATATCACTTGTGATTCCAAGGTTGGAATTTAAGTTTAGTTTCACCCTTTATCTTGAAAAGGTTCAAGTGGTTCATCCTTAGCCCGCGAAAATGATTCTGACTTTCCCTTGCCCTTATAAAAGGAACTTGTGGTTCATCTCTATCCCTTAAAAAAGGAACTTGTGGTTCATCTTTAGCCCAGTAAAAAGATAGGTTTGTTTTGAACTTTAAAAAAGACATTGTAACGGTTTAGTTTACACCCTTGAAGTGAACCCTGTTATCTTAAGGAACCATAGGATGAGAATGTTTTGATGATTCCAAACTACTCATATGTGTATATCTAATGATCTTGCTAACTGTTTCAGATCGATCAAAAATCAAGATCAAAGAACAAAGCTCACAAGCCTATTGAATGTCAAAGATCAAAGTTTCAAGATTTCCAACACTTAGAATGTAAAGCTATTGATCAAACTACTCTCAGCAAGATTTAATCAATTGCATGTTTTTGTTCGATGTGCTTTTAAAGGTTTTTCAAATGATTTAAATTCTCAATTATTTTGAGAGTTTGATTTGATCTGTAAAATATCGAGATTTGAATAGTATTTGTCGAGTTTTAAATGAAAAATCAAAACTTCTTTTAAGTGTCCATCAGGACGCTAATTCGTCTTTTTAGGACACTAATGTCTTAGCAGCGCCTTCCTGAACTTGATAAGTCAAGACGCTGATGAAACATTAGAAAGCTGATAGAGTTCATGGTTGAAATGTACTTAGTCATCAGGATGCTTACTTCATTTGTAGCGCCCTTATTAAGTCAACCAGTAAACTTGTCAGGACGTTGATTCAATATCAACTCTTTGACAAATTTTCAAGCTTTTAATGATTTAAACTTTCAGGACGTTGATCATCCTTCAGTGCACTTACTGTTCTTATGAGTCAAAATATCATGACGCTCATCGTTTAGTAGCACCCTTATGTTTTTCAGTTATTTTTAAAATGTTTTAAAATATCAAGACGCTTACTCGTTAGTGGTGTCGTTGTGACTTTAAATGTTTTAAAACAAACCAGGACACTAATTGTGAATTACCTCATGAAGTTTAGTCGTTTTAATTACCAAGTAAGTTAGGACGCTTATGATTAAATAGCCCCCTCACTTTACAGTTCATCAGGACCTTTATGGTCCATGAGCACCCTCAAGAAACAAAACGACAAAGTTGGTTTTATGCATCAAGACGCTGATCAACCGATCAGGACGCTAATCCAACGCTGTCAGGACACTAATCCAACGCTATCACGAAGTTGACGCCTACATGTTTTTCAGTTTACTTTTTCAAAAATTTTTATGCACAAAAACCTTTTCGAATTTGTCAGAGATTTCCTCTGATACACGAAATCACGATTCCTGAAACCTTCCTTATTCATGTAATCTGAAAAGAACCAGAATGTTCGTAAAGATTGCATTTTCCATCTTCGTGAAATATTCTAGATGTTGTGAGTAAACGATCATTTTGGAAATTCAAATTCAAATGACCAACACCTTCATTTATACTGAGTCTATATATACTAGCACTTAGATTGATCAAATCAGATACCAAAAATTTTATTGAGCAAATGCTTTTGAAAGTTAGTCGAATTTTCAATTTGATTTCAGAGCTCAAACTATTTTTAGTTTTCAAAGTGTTTTCTTTGAAACTTAGCTTATTGAAAAGATTTTCATACCAAGCTTAATATTTATCTTTCTTTGAAAATTTATTTGAAGGATATTGAACTGTTTTCTACTCAAATTTTCAGCACTGTTTCAATCATATATCATTCTTGCTGAAAGAGAGATTTTGAGAAATAGTTCATAGGATACAGTTGTATTCCATTTCACATCTTGTAAATTATATCGAGTTGTAACAGTGGTTATACAAACTACTGAGTACCCAACATTGTTTTGTTGTTGAGATAGGTAGTTCTCAAGCCTGTAAATTGAGAGGTTAGGTTAGTCTCACACCCGAAAGTTGAGATAGGTAGTTCTCAAGCCTGTAAGTTGAGAGGTTAGCTTAGTCTCACACCCGAAAGCTGAGATAGGTAGTTCTCTAGCTTGTATGTCGAGAGCTTTAGGTTGGTCTCAAGCCTGCAAGTTGAGCATTGTAACGGTTGTTCTCATACCCAGAAGTTGAGAAAAGGTGTAACGATTTGGTTCTCACCAGTAAGAGAATCCCTTAGTGAAGAGGTTATAAATCTTAACTGAGAAAGTTAGGTAGTAGACGTAGGCAAGTAGCCGAACCACTCTAAATCGGTTGTACAAATTGATTTACTTTTTCGCATTTATTTAGTTGCCATTGTATTACATTTAAATTGTCTAATTGTCCAATTTAGCCCCCCTCTTGGACATACCTGGGCTAACAAACCCAAAGTAGTGGAATCATAGAAAGAGTTTTCTCTAAGCGTGGATGTAGGAAAAGGGTTTTTCGAACCACGTAAAAATCCTTTTGTGCAATATTTTCATTTATGTACCTTACTTTAGGCTCATTGATTCATTTTGAGTATATAACTTAATTTAATCAAAAGATTTTCACTAAAAACTTAGAATTTGTCAAAATCGGTCATAACACTCAATTAACCCCCCCTCATCTTGGATGTTAAACAATAAGAACGTTGAGAAGATCTCCCAGATCGTGCTGAAGTAGCAGCAAATGTTGAAAATTGTTTTTCCCCTCCTACTACTTCACAACCTCCAACCTCAGAAGGATGAAGTAAGTGGGTGTCAGAGCATCAACTTGAAGTTGAGATTAGCTTGGAATCAAGGACGTCCGGGGTTCAACCATAAGTTATCTGGTGGAGACTAGTGCCACTCCTTGGATGATAAGAAGAGGAGTCAGTACTACGCGAAATCCTCCCACCTTAGATCGACACCCAGGAGGAAGAACAAGGTCGCAAGAAGCTTCTCTACTAGGTCAGTATCCAAGAGGTCATCTAGGTCTGGACGTACTGACTCTTCTTGGTCTAGCAAAGGAAACCCATCGAGACATTACAATAAGTACAAAGAACTCCCATCTCCATTTATGGATGAGATCCTCCAAGCTCCCCTACCGATGAACGTTAAAATAGCTGAGGTGGGGCATTATGACGGAAAAGGAAACCCTAGAGACCACATCGAGAACTACAAGTCCTGGATGGAGTTTAAGGGCTACGACATGTGCAAAGGATTTCGGGTTACCCTCAGTGGTGTAAATCTACTAGTGATCAGACAAAGGCAAGATGAAAGCTTGAAAGACTACTAGCTTGCTTCAACGCTGAGGCAATACAGGTAGATGATTTTGATGACAACACGACTCTCACATCATGTGTGGCAAGGCTCTGAGCTGGGAAATTCCACTACTCCCTTGGCGGAAAGAAGAAAGCTTGAACCTATAAAAAGCTCCTACATCGAGCTACGAAGTTCATCAGCACTAATGAGCAAAGTGATGCAAAGCGAACGAATGTCTAACTTGCTAAGAGCTCTGACCAGGACAAGAAGAGGAAAAGAGATAAACAAGAAAAGTTGAGGGAAACTACCGGAGTGGTAAGAAGTCAGAGTCTAGTCATCTGGAATAGACGAGCGAAAAGGTGCCCTAGAGCGTACACACCCTTAAACACCTCTCAAGAGCAGGTTATACTCGAGATTCATGATAGAGATTATGTACGATGGCCGAAAAAGCTACAAACACTTGCAGATCGAAGAGATAGGAAGAAGTATTGCAGATACCATTGAGACCATGCTCATAATACCAACTAGTGTTATGACTTAAAGAAGGAGATCATAACCCTGATTCACAAAGGTCATCTGAAACGAGTTTGTCAATGACTTCAACCAGACAAGAATCAATGTGCCGAGAAGGAGAGAGTTGGACCACTTAGGGAGATCTAGACCATCTTTAGAGGAAACCTGACCAAGACTTCAAACTAGGCCCTGAAGGCTTATATTCTCGAAGCCTGGTCAGAAGTCATGAACCTACGGTTTCAACCAGAGAAGTAAAGGAGGAGTAACTTTGCAATCACTTTCACATAAGAGGATGAACAGGGCATAGTACAACCACATGCAAATGTCTTGGTAGTTGTTATGAACGTAGCTAACTACAAAGTCCACCAGATGCTAGTCGACAACGGGAGCTCAGCGAGCATACTATACTTGATAGCATTCGAGAAGCTTGGACTAACCAAGGAGTAGCTCAACCCTATTGACGTGCTACTCATCGGGTTCACAAAAAATTGAACCATACCTGAATGACGAATTTTACTTCCCATAACAACTAGGGATTTTTAGAACAAAGTCACTGTCATGATTAGCTTCCAAGTAGTCACGTGCCCCACAACATCTAATGTTATCATAGGTCGACCACTACTTAATAGCCTTAGAGTTATGGTGTTGACATACCACCTAGCATTTATGTTCTCAGCAGAACGAGATGTGAGCGTGGTGAAGGGGAGCCAAGACGAGTCAAATGAGTGTTATGTTACGATAATGAAGAGGAAGACATGTCAGACTGACAACCTAAAAATGTCAGAGGAAATACTGATGCAGCTAGGAGTTCCGATTACTTATGATCTTGACCCTAGAGAAGTCGTGCAAGGAATTGAAGCCCAGGATGAGTGGAGAGAGGTGCAGATCCTTGAAGATCCCACCAAAACTGTCAAGGTAAGCACCAGGATAAGCTCAAAATTCTCCGACCAGTTGGTCAACGGGTTGCGAGAACACAATGACATCTTTGCCTGGTTACAGGAAGAAATGCATTCCGACCAGTGTTATAATGCATCGCCTCAATGTCAACTCAAAAGCGAAAATAATACGACAGAAGAAAAGAGCTCAAGGCCTACGAGAAGAGGTTGATAAGCTCTTAACAGCTCGGTTCATCAAAAAAGTGCTCTACTTTGATTGGCTTGCTAATGTAGTCATGGTCAAGAAGCCAAATGAGAAGTGGCAAACCTGTGTGGACTTCACTGATCTGAGCAAGGCATGCCCCAAGGATAGCTTATCCCTACTGAGGATTGATCAACTAGTAGATGCAACAGCAGGTCATGAGTTTTTGAGCTTCGTGGATGCTTACTCAGGGTACAACCGAATAGCGATAGCTTTAAGAATGAAAAAGGACAGCGTTCATAACTGACCGAGGTTTGTACAGTTTCAAGGTCATGCCATTCGATTTAAAGAATGTCGAAGCTACCTATCAGAGGCTAGTCCACCAGATGTTTGCAGAAAATATCGAAGTCAACATGGAAGTTTACGTCGATGACATGTTGGTGAAGAACGTGAAAGCATCAGCTCATCCTTCCGACCTAAAGGATGTGTTCAATGCTATAAGGAGATATCATATGAAGCTCAACAGGACGAAGTGCACTTTTGGAGTGAGTTCGGGAAAGTTCCTCGACTACCTCATAAACCAGAGAAGAATTGTGGCTAACCCTAATAATATTCGAGTTTTGGTCGACAGGAGGTCCCCCGGAATAGTTAAGAAAGTGTAGAGGCTCACCGGGTGCGTGGCAGCTCTGAGCAGGTTCATCTCCAAGTCTATAGATAGGGTGTCTTCCATTTTTCAAGCTTATTAAGAATAAGGATGTGGAATGGACCTCAGAGTGTAAGAAGGTCTTCAAGGCCTTCCAAAAGTTGAAGACCTACCTGAGCCAAGCTCATTTACAGTCCAAGCCCGTCCCATGAGAGAATTTTTTCCTCTATCTATCAGTTTTAGATACAGTTGTTAGCTCCGCGCTGGTGAGAGAAGAGCTCGAAATCTAGAGAGCAACCTATTACATCAAAAAGTCATTACTGGACGTAGAGACTAGATATCTGGAGATAGAAGTTAGCTCTGACACTAGTCACTTCAGCGTGGAAGCTGAGGCCATACTTCCAAGCTCACTCCATAGTGGTCCTTATCCAACATCCCTTGCGACAGGTCCTCTAAAGGCTAGAAACATTGAGAAGGCTGACCAAATGGGTGATCGAGTTGAGCGAATTCGGCACTGAGTATTGGAAAAGAACTATTATCAAGGGTCGGGTGTTGGCTGAGCTCTTATCCGAGTTCCCACAAGGTGTTCATCACTCAGACTTGGATAATGAGCAGGCTGTGACAAAATTATGGATGTTGTTCATCGATGGATCATCTTGCAAGCAAGAGTTGTTCTTATCTCACCAGAAAACCAAAAACACCTATGTGTTATTCGCTTTGGCTTCTCGGCCTCCAACAACGAAGCAGAATATGAGGCAATCCTAATAGGATTACGACTAACACACAAGTGAGAAGTAGGCAACCTGGTCATTTATTGTGACTCTCAACTTGTGGCAGGGCAAATTATGTCTGAATACTAGGTTAAGGATGACATGATGCAAACATACTTGCGCAAAACACTAACCTTGTTGGGAAGGTTCAGGAGTTACAAAGTGGCACAAGTGCCAAGAGCGGACAACACCTTCGCTGATGCATTCTCCCAGCTCGCCTCTTCCTCCAAGCTCAAGCTCATGATACATGTTCTAGTAGAGTTCCTACCAGCTCCAAGTATCAAGGAATCAGCTCAGGTTGGAATGCTTGATCAGACTCCTTCGTGGATGGACCCGATTAAAAAGTTTATACGCACCAACGAGCTCCCAGATGACGAGCTGAAGACAAGAAAGATACGAAGGTAAGTTGTTGGGTACTCCCTTGTAGAGCAAGCACAACAAGTTATCAAGGAATTCCAAGTCGGTGTATGTGGTAATCACTCCAGAAGAAGAGCTTTGGCGTATAAGATTCTTCGCCAAGGCTATTACTAATCCAAAATACACAAGGATTTTTTATGAATAACTCAAAAGTGTGACAGCTGCCAGAGGAATGGTACAGACATCCGACCTCCTGTGAGAATCTCTCACTGATCCAAAGCATAAGGACTTTCGCTCCATGCTGGGTGGATCTGATAGGACCCCAACCGAGCTATAGAGAAAAGATCAAACTTGCAATTTTTGTCGTAGACTACTTTACTTATTGGGCCGAAGATGAACCCTTAACACATATTACTGAGCAAAAGACCACGAAGTTCCTCTGGCAAGCGATTTTGTATCGTTTCAATGTTTCGTATCCCATTATAACAAATAATGTCAAGCAATTTGACAATGCAAGTTCAGTTTATTCCGCAAAGAGTTGGGCATCCGATACTTCTTCTCTACCCTTGCTTATTCTCAGGCCAATGGTCAAGTCGAAGTCATGAACAAGATCACCAAGGCACCCTGAAGACTAGATTGGAGGAGAATAGGGGAACATGAGCCGATGACCTGCCACAAGTCCTGTTGTCATACCGTACCACTTCTCAGACTGCAATGGGAGAAACACCATTCTCTTTAGCTTTTGGCATGGAGGCAGTCATCCCCATAGAGATTTGGCATACTAACCTTGAGAACAACAAACTTTGACGAGGTGATGAGCTCGGATGCTCAGTGTTTTGAGCTCGACCAGTTGGAGGAAAGACGGGAGCAAGCATAAATCAGATTGGCAGCATACCAGTAGAGGGTATCCAGACCCTACAACTCCAAGGTCAAGCATAGGAGCTCCAAAGTTGGCAACTTGGTGCTTAGAAAAGTCATACTCAACACTCGAGAACCTGGATTGGGAGCCTTTGGCCTAAACTAGGAGGGCCATACAAGGTTACCGTTGTACTCTAACCAGGTGTTGAGCTGGAGGATCTGGCAAGAAGAAGAATACCCAAGCCTTGGAATGTAGAACACCTCAAGAAATACTATCAGCATGATTCTTATCATTCGCAGAGTATCCATAGTGATCATTCCAAAAATAAACTATACCAGTTTATTTAATTCATGTTTGTATTTATTGTTAGGCATGTCACTACAATTTAACAAGATAAACTTTTTCATGCCTTAAATCAATTTCAGCATGATGATAGAAGCCCTTATAAAATAGCTTCTTTAATTAATTTCATGCCTTACTCATCTCAGAGTCCTTAACCCAATTTTCTATTATCTCTTATCGTCAATTAGCTTAAATTTAGCCAACTCGCTTTATCCGTTTCAGATACTTAATCATTCTCTAAGATGGTCTCCACTCAGAGCCGCAAATTCTTTACTCCGTCTACTATCTATCAGACTGCCAGTTCAGATAGGAGAGTCTCTTCTCCTGAAAGTTTCCATAACTTTCACATCTTTTCATTCCATCTGGCTTATCATTGAGACCTTATATTTATTTTACTTCAGTCTCACCTATATTTATTTTTACAGAAGTACTCACACCGTTGGCACCCACATCTGGAGCTATCAATGGTTCAAGCCTCTGTCTTTCTCACATTATAACTTTGCCACAAACTCATAAGCTGTGTGCATTTCGTTGTTGTTGGGTAGTTACTAGCGATATATATGCTATGTAATTTATTATCACTGGATTACATCCAGTTCTTTTTCTTTTAGCCTTCTGATCATTTCTTGATCAGTAATTTTCATTGTTAATCTTGACTATTCTTTTCCACATCTGAAATTCACCGACACAGGTGATTCTCAGTAAAGATAACATATTGGATTAGGCTTAACATAATAAGACTACCCATATATATATATCCATACAATCAATCATAATATCATAAAACTTTTATTTTTTTAAGGATTTTAAACCTAGGCTCTGATACCAATATTGTCACGACGCCCCTAACGTAGGCCGACGTCATGACCGGCACAATGTATTATACACTGTATATACCCATATACAGTATACAATACACTGTCAGCCTTCACATAATCTCACAATCCTTTCCAAAATTTTCAGAAATTTCGACAGCACCTCCCCATAAAATGGACAATTCACATTTTTTCCTAATATACCACAAATCAAATCAAAGAGATATATATAAATAATCATTCCACTATTCATTCCATTCATTCACACATCAAATTCTCACATGATAGATACCTATGATCATCTCATTCCATCATCCCAAGCATTATATAATATTACCACACAACCCATCTAGATGATAATACATATATAATGTGTGATATATATTCATTTGACAATAAAGAAAATATAATCCATTTCCTTCGCATACATACACCTACCAGACGAAGGCTCCCGTGATTATCACTCACGGATTTTTCCTTTTCCCTTCGACTCAATACCTGAAATATTGGAGGAAATGGAGTGAGCAATCAACAAGCTCAGTGAGTATAGCTCTTGACATGACCATCGCATGCATTTAGGAAAACATGGCATATCAAATCGTGTAAATTAAAATATTTCAAAATCCCATATGCAACATTCAGGAAAATAATATACATGCACACAATATATAGTTTATGCTCATTCAATAAATCAGTGCACAGTTTCATCAAAAACTTTACCATCTCCCTCCTTCAAGGCAAAAGAGCGGGTCTAACCCTTGTATGGCCATTACAAGGTAGCCACAACCTCTCATTACCCAATTCACAGTCATTTCAAGGATCGCAACCCTTGTTAGGACAGGCCTACTGACAATGAGGTTTCGCAAAACCTCATCCGGGTCTAATTCCTAACGAAATGACATTATTATAAGCTCCAAATGCTAAAAATCAGTTTGCATGATCCATAAAAACTCAATGCATTACATATAAATATATAACATGCATCCAATCAAACATTTTATATGTGTACAATGTCATACAAGAACCAAATCAAGAAAACTATACTCACAGTACAACACTTTCCAACTTAAACCCAATCATCGTCGCTTTCGAGTCCAGCTCCAATTTAAATCTCAACCTGTCACAACCACTCCATAATTCAATTTCATTGATTCATATCTATTTATATATTTAATTTCTCAACTCACTTCAAATAAAGATCCACCTGAAAAATATTATATCTGTGAATTTAGATTCCAACTTCATTTAGGACTCATAAGCAGTTGAAGAAACTACTATCTCGTTTCTGTGGTCAATCTAGATATTTCCACAAGAAAGAACGGTGAAAATAGAGTTCCAATTCATATTTTTACTAATTTTCAGTTTATTTTTCTACTGGAACATATATCAATTTTATTAAAAATCTAGAACATTCCTAAAATTATTCTGTCCACATCGACACGTGTAAAATCACTCATTCTATCATTGTACTACCTTCAACAGGTATTTTATTGAGGTTTTACACATTCGCGAAGGTCACGACAGTGAATTTTACTCACCAAAACCACATATTTAGTTACTAAAAATATTAAATCATATCCAAAAATCACAATCTTAGCATCAAAACGTCCGGAATTCAGTTCTTTACGATTCTATGATCTCAAACCGGAGTTTCACTGGATTCCAATTCCATTTTATTCACTGGATATGATCGTAGTACTATTCACATCATCACTATTCATTGGAAACATGTAAATTTTTACTAAAATTGTCAAACGGTCTCCAAAAATCATGAACTTAGCATCGATGGACTCGTAACAGTTCATTCTACAATTTTATAGCCTTAAACTAGAGTTTCATTGGGTTTTAAATGATTCAAATGGTCTCCAATCGAAACTCTAAATTCTAACAAACTTCCAACGGCTATAAAAATTCCAAATGAACACATAAATTCAATCTAACCACATATTCGGGGTTCCTACAGCCTAGGAAATGTTTTCCAACCTTCCTAGTGGATTTTCATTCACGTTGGGTCAAAACTCCAATTTTTGAAAACGTCGTAAAATGGCTCCCACAGCAAAAATTACTCCAAAAAAGATGTTACATCTAGCTTAGATATGAATTTCACGAAGAAATAGAGTGAAAATCACTTACCATGGGTCCGAATTTCGCTCGAATCTCGCGTTCTCCCTCTTTTTCCTCTCTTCCGCCCTTCTTTTCTCTTTGTCCGTCCTTCTTTTCTCTCTCTTCTTTTTTCCTTTCTTTCATTCAGCAACTCCTTTCTATTCTTCTTTTCTTTTCTTTTCTATTTGTTTTACACGTTGGATATTGACATGTTGGAGAGTGAGAGGTTGAAATTCAAATTATGAAAGTTGATATTTAAATGATCCAATGCACCTCATGCTCAATAGTTAACCAACTCACCCCATACATTAATCAATTTAATTCAACTCCATTTTTTTAATTGTAAGCACCCATATTAAATGATCTCATATGTATCATTTTCATGTTATAATTTTATTTATTTACTAATCATACACGCGTATATTTGCCTCTTACGTATTATACATCTTGATATACGCATAATTTAACGTATGTATTTTATTAAAACTACGGGGTGTTACATGACGACCAAAAAACTACAAGTATTATAGTGTCTTAGGACTTCCAAGCAGAGCGGTGGTCACCGAGATGGGGGCTTTGGCCCTAGAGTGCCTTGGGGGTACCTTGCACTAGCTCGGTACCTACCGAGAAGATGGCATTGCAAAAAGTACCTTGGGGTACCAACCTGAAGTATTGGTATCACCGAGAAGCGGGCCAATACCTAAGAGTGTCTTGGGGAAGCAGAGACACTAGCTATCGAGAAAGGGACTCATGTCCTTAATGCCTTGGGGGTTGGACAATCCTTACCGAGAAGTCTGAAGTAGGTTAAATCACCCATTGGCCCACCGAAGTAACGTGATTTTGTACTTATAAAAAGTTCGACAAGCCACATGAAGCTCGACACCCTACCAAGCAAACAAGTCTCCGAGCTAACGAGTTTTTAGAACGATTCGAAAAAACTGTATAAAGCTCGATTCCCTGCCGAGCTTGCTAGCCCGGTACCTAAGAAAAGTCCAAGTTAGTTAAGTGTACACATGGTAGCTCGATACCCGAATGAGCTCGATATTGAGCTACTAAGCTCGAAGTGCCTCGACAAGCCCACGATAGGTTCAACTCTATTGAGCTATCGATTTCATTTAGTTTAGAAAGATTTTAAAAATTTACGTGTGTTCATGATAGCTCGGTATGGCGTCATAAGAAGGCCTAATCAACTACCTACTGAGCTAGATTGATTCGTACTTGGAGAATGTTCGAAATGGCTATCGATACGCATACTAGCTTACCGACCCAACAAGGTACCGAGATCTATGTGTGAATAGACTAGCTTGGTTCGTTTGTAGGGTACTGCCCTAGTCCCCTGCCGAGCTTAAGACACCTAACAAAATCTCTCTAAGGCATGAGATGAGAGCTCGGTATGTTGCCTAGAGCGACCGACCTCACCAGCACTCTAAGCACATCACACTTAATGTGTCGCGACCCCCTCCGTAGGGTGACGTCACGACCGACACAGGATACTATATTTGTCATACACATAAGTACATGATACTTTATCAACCTTCTCACATACAAATTTTCGCCAGAATCTCCCCGTAAATATGACGTTCCACAAATTTCCTGATAATCCACAAAATCCAATTACATGTCCACATATCTATCATATCACAATCCAAATATGATATCAAGATCCTACACACAGATATTTCATATCATATCCACATGTATGTTACTAAACGATCCACGTATCCACAAGGTCCAAATGTCTATACATTCCCAAAATCTCAAATCATATATACAACCCACTACTATTTCATACATATCATAAGTAGTGTTATATATATACATACTTACAAAGTATGAAAAACATAAACCAAACTTTCCAACTCATACACACATAGCAAACAACAACCACAGATCAATCTTTTGTAGTTTTGCCCTTGCCCTTGTAAACGACACCTATAATGAGAGGAAATTGGGGTGAACTACAACAAGCTTAGTGAATAATCTATCTGTAGCATTACATATGGATTCCTAATAAAACATGGCATTTAAATCAATATAAATCCGATATACAAGTAACATGTAAATATCAATACATGATTAAGATACTATTCGCGCCACTCTATAAATATCATACAATGCATAAAGCAAATAAATCAAATCCTCACAATCATGTACATGAGTGCATCCTTCCTCTTAATGCATATTTGAGGAACATCTGCCTCATCTGACCATCCACTCGGATCATTCCAAGGGCCTCACCCATAGGCTACTTTCCTACAAATTTACCCCCAAAGGAAATGATCTCGTACCTTTCTTATTTTAATAAGCCTAGGCATGTTCGATGTTCAAACCAAAATTTAATGCATTCAATACATAATGTAATTAATCATGCTTTCATTTCATAAAACAGGGTTTATTTAAATACAATGCCACACATAAGACCATACATAGAAATACTCACAAACAATGGTGTACAATCTACATTACACTTCTCTACACTTTAGCTCAAACTAGCTCACTTGTTCATTCCATCCTACACAAGCAGCTCACTTATGTACTCACAATCAGTCACCAATTCTTTCCACAGAACTCTACAATTGAACATTGTCAATCATCCATAATCAATTACCAATCAAAATTCACATCTAAAACACATCAAAACATCATCCAAACTGTTCCCAAAACCCTCACACAACAAGGTCTGGAAAACATCATTCCAACCATGGAAAACCAATAATTTTACCATCAAAAGATTCACGATTCAACAAGGAGTCACTTACCTAACAATTGTTCACCAATTGCCTTCAACCCCAGCTCAAACCATCTTTTCCAATCTCACAATCTAACAATGGAAAATTCGCCAATTTCACATATGTTAAACAACTCAAAGAGAGGAACACAAATACGAAGTTTTTATCTAAAAAGGGTTGATCCTTGCCTTGGAATTGCAAACCCTTGCTTTCGTTTCTTCCTTCCCTTCGTTCCCCTCTTTTCCCAGCTCAAAATACTCTAGAATGAACGAGAAATCTGGTTTTAAAACAAGTAAACCGCCTCACCGTTCATTTAAAAAAATGTTGTCGGACCACAAGAAACGCACTTAGCCTTCCCAAAAGCATGCTTCTGCGCTGCCTAAAAACTGTTCTGTC
The DNA here is from genome assembly GCA_035771175.1 of Paratinospora sagittata. Classification (NCBI taxonomy): domain Eukaryota; kingdom Viridiplantae; phylum Streptophyta; class Magnoliopsida; order Ranunculales; family Menispermaceae; genus Paratinospora; species Paratinospora sagittata. The sequence continues at coordinate 26,059,474 of CM069604.1, read as the reverse complement.
TCTGCTTACTGCGAGGAGCGCGCTTCTCTAAAAATTATAGAGAAGTATGCTCTTGGGTTTTCACCACTGGAGCGCGCTTCTCCCCCAGGAGCGCGCTTCTTAAAGCCCCAGGTGAAAATTTCTCTAAGGGTTAGGTTCCAAATGCTATGTTTAGGGTCCGGGTACATCTTGGTCCCTAATAAACACACATTCACCCTATTCTAAGGTCATATACATACGTATACGCGTACAAATACGCCCGACTATTGAATCAATTATCCTCATGTCCCTTACAAGAGTATGTCCCTTATATGAACAATATTTTGATGATCACAAACCACATTCTGTTTATAATAACATTATTTGCATAGCACATCTAATCCTACATGAAAGTTTTGAAGAATCTATGACGCATGGTGAACGTGTTGTCAAGATCCATCTGAAGACCATGATCACTTGAAATATATATATATATATATATATATCGTGATATGATTAGATTGTGTCTAGGTTGTAGAACCTTCACTATCATATGATTCAACAATATGCATAACTACATGTTTTTAGTCGAGTTGATTTTCGATCATTTGCATTTAAATTATTTATGTTTGATTTGATCCAAAAATACTGAGACTTTAATTGCATTCATCGAGTTTTTTCAAAATTATTTTTAAGTGTCCATCAGGACGCTAAAAATACATTAGGACACTAATAATGTTCAAGGTTGAAATGTACTTATTCCTCAGGACGCTTACTTCATCAGTAGTGGCCTTCTTTTAAGTCAACATGTGAACTTGTCAGGACGCTAATTCAGTATTAGCGCGCTGATTATTTTCTGAGTTTTAAATTGCTTTTAAAATATCATGGTGCTTACTCGTTAGTAACACCCTCGTGACTCTAAGTATTTAAAACAAGGCAGGATGTTAATTGTGGATTAGCGCCCTCATGAAGTTTAGTCGTTTTACTCGCCAAGTAAATTAGGACGCTTACGATCAAGTAGCGTCCTCACTTCATAGTTCAGCAATACCCTTATGGTTCATGAGCGCCCTCAAGGAACAAAACAACAAAGTTGGTTTTTATGCGTCAAGACGCTGATTGACCAATCAGGACGCCAATCCAACACTGTCATTGTTCTGACTCTTACACTTTTACACTATACCTTTTCAGAACTGCGCAAAACTTTTCAGAACCTTTTGAAACTTTTTAGAACGTTCTAATAATTTATTAGAACATTCCTCTTTCGTTAAAGATCAGAAGATTCAGGTGTTGTCGCCATAACTGCACAGAGATGAATCGATCTGTTTCGAGAAAGAATGTGTTCGTTGTTTTTAAAATAACTTTGTGTGCCAAAAATACCAAGTCCATTGCGCCACTACTATTTTTATATATATGTTGTCTTATTGCAGATCAAAGAGAACCGATCTATCAAATACGAAAACTGAAAAATCATTCAAAGCGTTTAACAGTTTTCACTTGTGCAAAAATTTTTGGAAATTAGTCTTCTAATCACTGCTTTAAACTCTCGATCTTTTGAAACACATTAAGTCTTCTGGATTAGTTGATCTTCATCTTATCTCTTTATAAATCCATTGAAGAAGACAAAAACTTTTTGAACCAGTTTTCAGTTGAACTTCATCATACATATTTTGCTAAATTTGTGATATCAGAAGGTTCAATCCAAAGCTTTGTAAGTATCACTTTGATTCTAAGTAAAGAGAATCATATCTCATCTTGTACTTTGATATTAGTAATTGGTTTGTCATTGGGTTAGATCAAGTGTTGCTCAAAGTTGTAAAGGTTCTTCTCACACCCGAAAGTTGAGAAAGTGTACCGGTTTGGTCTTCACCCGTAAGAAGATCCTTAGTGGTACCTGTTTAGTCTTCACCCGTAAGAAGATCCTTAGTAGAATTTGGACAAATCCTAAGTGAGGAGGTTAGGTAGTGGATGTAGGCAAGGCCAAACCACTATAAATCTTATTTGTATTATTTCTTTTACTGTCATTGTGTTTAGATGGTATACTTTATTTAATCTATTTTCAATATTTCATACATTCAAAAGAAAGGTTAAAATCTGCTACGTGTCCAATTCACCCCCCTTTTCGGACACAACTGGGCAACCAGTTGGTATCAGAGCAGGTTAACCGTCAAAGTATCTAACAATCTTTGATTAAGTATGGCAAGACAAAATGTAAGAAATACTTATCTTTCAGGTGAAGGAAACTCCACCAACCGACCTTCACTGTTCAAAGGAGATAGCTACTCACACTGGAAAACCAAAATTAGATTCTATCTTAAAGCCCAAGACTTAGAAATGTGGGATGTTATTGCAAATGAATGTCCAACACCTACAAAGACCGTAGATGGTATTAATGTCTCTACAGAGTTAGACAAAAGAAGTCCCAAGGAAAAAAAGATAGAGTTGTTAAATAACCAAGCGGTAAACATTTTGTTTTGCAGTTTATCTGTTGAAGAGTTCAATAGGGTTACCACATGTGAAACCGCTAAGGAAATCTAGGATAAGTTAAAGGTCACCCACGAAGGGACTTTGCAAGTTAAAAAGTCAAGCTCCAAATGCTTGTTGAAAAATATGAGACCTATAGGATGGAGGGAACTAATTCTATAGCGAAGGCTATTGCTCGGTTTACAACAAACATCAATGAGATGAAGAACCTTGGAATAAGCTATGACCAAAAAGAAACTGTTAGAAAGTTTCTAAGGGATCTACCTAAAGCTTGGGAACCCAAGGCCACGGCCATTGAAGAAGCCAAAAATCTTGTTGAATATACCTTTGATGAACTGTGTGGTTCATTAATGGTTCATGAAATGAAAATAAAAGATAAGATGTGCCCGGTCAAGGTTGAGGAAAAAGAGAAGAAATCTATTGCCCTTAATGTTAAAACTGATTCTGAAGATGATTCAAACTCAGAAGATGACAAGGTTATGTTATCTAGGAAATTTAATAGGTTAATTAGGAGAAAGAGTAAAAGTGGCTCCTACTCAAAGTTTCACAAAGGAAAGAAACTTGAGTCAAAACCTATAGAGTTAATTTGTTACGGTTGTAACAAACTAGGTCATGTAAAGAGTGAATGTCCCACTAGATATAAAAAGAACACAAGTTCGAAAAGGAAGGACAAGAAAGTTCTCAAAGTCACGCGGGATAATTCAAGTTCAAGTGAGGATGAACTAGATTCAGATCACACGGTTGCATTGTGCTTAATGGCAAACACAGGGATGAACAAAAATGAAGAACTATGGTATCTAGACAACGGCTGCTCAAGGCATATGATTGAAGATAAGTCTAAATTTTTGAGCCCTGGAAAGAAGAAAGGAGGAAAGGTCACCTTCAGAGACGACAACAAAGGTGATATTGAAGGCATCGAGATCATTGGTAACGATTTTCTATTCATATCTGATGTACTTTATGTTAAAGGGCTGAAGCATAATCTCTTGAGCATAAGTCAATTATGTGACAAGGGTTATGACATTTCATTTGAAGCAAATAAATGCATTGTTAAGCATGTAGATAAAACTGTTGCATTCATGGCATCTAGACTTTACAATGTGTATTGCACAAATCTTAATGACACAAAGAAACAAAATGTAGCAGGTTTAAGTGTTATTTCTTGTGATGATGCATGGCTTTGACATAGGAGACTTGCTCATGTAAGTATGGATAACATATCTAGAATTGTAAAACATAATCTTGCCAAAGGTATTCCAAAGGGAATCTACTCAAAAGACAAGGTATGTGAACCATGTCAACTTGGTAAGCATACCCGATCATCGTTTAAGAGCAAGAGGCATCAATCTACTTCTAGAGCTCTCGAACGGATTCACATGGATCTTTTCGGACCAACCAAAACCCAAAGCTTAGGTGGTAGATCTTATGTATTTGTGATTGTTGATGACTTTAGTCGATTTACTTGGGTATTTCTATTGGCTCACAAATCTGATGCATGCGAACTATTTATAAAATTCTGTAAAAGAGTTGAAAATGAAAAAGGTCATAAAATCAACATAATTAGAAGTGATAGAGGATGCGAATTTATTAATAAAAATCTTGAAGAATTCTACAATAAACAAGGTTACACTCACCATCTCTCGGCCCCTAGGACACCACAACAAAATGGTGTAGTTTAGAGGAAAAATAGGACTTTGCAAGAAATGTGTGGAACAATGCTTAATGAGTATAACACAACAAACCATTTTTGGGGACAAGCTATTTACACAGCCTGCTATGTAATGAACAGAATCCTAATTAGGAAAGACTTGAATAAAACTCCATATGAACTATGGAAAGGTAAAGCACCCAACATTAGTTACTTTCGAGTATTTTGATGTAAGTGTTTTATCCTAAATGATAAAGACAAATTAGACAAGTTTGAACCTAAATCTGATATAGGAATATTTTTAGGATACTTTTATCATAGTAGAGCCTATAGAGTTTTCAATAAATATAATCAAACTGTAGAAGAATCAATTCATGTAAATTTTGATGAAAGTGAAAATAAGAAAAGTCTTGAGGATGAATTTAAACAATTAAACTTTGATGATGATGAACCCAAGACAACTAAGATCATAGATCTTGAGACTGAAATGCCTTTAGAAACATCTAAAAACTCTAGATTGCTTCAAGGCCTATCCAAAGATCAAATATTAGGAAATCCACAAAAGGGTGTATCCACTAGAGCTTCAATTCAAAGAGATCAAGAGCTTGTTGCTTTTGTATCACAATTTGAACCAATTAAACTGGAAGATGCACTGAAAGATGAAAACTGGATTCTTGCTATGCAAGAAGAGCTAGGACACTTTGTGATAAACAAAGTATGAGAATGAGTTCCTAGACCATTTCATCAATCTATTATAGGAACCAAATGGATTTTTAGAAACAAAAAGAATGAACAAGGTATCATTGTCCGAATAAGGCTAGATTGGTTGCACAAGGGTACAACCAAGAAGAAGGCATAGACTTCGAAGAAGCCTTTGCCCCAATAGCAAAATTAGAGGCAATAAGGATGCTACTTGCCTATGCTTGTTACAAGGACTTTTCCTTATACCAAATGGATGTAAAGAGCCCATTTCTAAATGGATACATCAATGAAGAAGTATATGTGGAACAACCTCCAGGGTTTGAGGATGCTCAAGACCCTGATTATGTGTTCAAACTCCACAGAGCCTTATATGGATTAAGAAAAGCTCTAAGAGCTTGGTACGATCGACTGAGTAATGTTTCTTTTAGATCATGAGTTTCAAAAAGGAAAGTTTGATCCAACTTTGTTTATCAAACACCATGATGATAATATGCTTATTGTTCAAATATATGTAGACGATATCTTTTTTGGTGCATCAAACAAAGAGTTATGTGATGAGTTTTCAAAACTAATGCGACAGGAATTTGAAATGAGTATGATGAGAGAACTTACATACTTTCTCAGCTTGCAAATTAAGCAAATGCTAAAAGGCACCTTCATAAACCAATCAAAGTATGCTAAGGAAATGGTTAAAAAGTTTCAAATGCATAATTTGAAATCAATTGATACTCCCTGTAACTCTGCAATTAAATTAGATAAGGGTGAAAAAAGAAAATCGATTGATTCTAAACTTTATAGAAGTATGATTGGAAGTCTATTATACTTAATAGTAAGTAGACCTGACATTATGTTCAGTGTCTGTCTTTGTGCAAGATTTCAATCAGAACCTAAAGAATCTCACTTAAAATGTGTCAAACAAATATTCAGATACATCAATGGCATAACAAACCTAGGAATTTGGTATTGCAAAGGTACTACTTTTGACCTAAAAAGTTATGTAGACTTCAACTATGATGGTAGTCTAACTGATAGGAAAAGTAACCCTGAATTTTGTCACTTTCTTGGAAATTCTTTAATTTCTTGGTTTTGCAAGAAACAACACTCTGTGGCACTATCCACAGTTGAAGCAAAATATGTTGCAACTGGAAGTTGTTGTTCTCAGGTCTTGCATATAAAACAACTTCATGATTATCAAATATTCGTTCAATGTGTTGAAATTCTGTGTGGCAATACAAGTTCTATTAACATATCTAAAAATCTTGTATTGCACTCCCGAACTAAACATATTCAAATCATACATCACTTCTGTAATGCTCGTACCTTAGGATGATGTCATCTTAACCCGTAGAGTACCCAGATACGCGTATGTGTGTGTATTTGTACATGTTTCGATTCCGTAGGTCCATGTCTTGTGCCCAAATGGGCAAGAGGATATTAAAAATTAGTCCAAAATTCGTTTTTAAATAGAAATCGACCTATTATATGCGAAATTTGGATGTGTATTGATCGTGTAGCAAAAAGATGAAAAATTAGAAAATCTGGAAACCTGGAATGTGTTCTACACTAGCCGAGAGGCTTCCAGGCCAAAGAAAGTAGTGAAACGCGTTCCATGGCCCTGGAACGCGTTTCATCTAGGTAAAATACAAAAAAAATGTGACTTTTTGTGTGGGCCCCACTCGTGACTTGGCTTGATATATACCCTCTTTGCCTTTCATTTGCACATTAGAACATTGAGAAAATAGGAGAAATGAGGTAGAGAATGAGGGATTTGAAGGAGATTGAACAAGGGTTTGGTTTTCTTGGCTTTTAAGGTATAAATCCTCACATCTTAGCCTTTTAATCTTGTTTCCATGGTTGAGTAGCATCACATAATTTGTTTTGGGGGTGTTTGCTACTGTATTTTCTGAGTTTGAGACCATGTTCTGGGTTTCATAGCTAGAGCTTGACTTAGGTCTTGCATGTCACCTATGTGGTGTACATTAGAGTCCTTGAACACACCCTAGTGTTGGTTTTGATCAAGGCATGGCTATGGTGGGCTTATGCTCATTTCTTTGGTCTAGCTATGAGAATTTTGGTTCTCATATTTTGGAGATGAGCTAGGATTTGTTTTCTTATGTGAGCATTGATGTATTTGTGGCTACCTAGGGTTCGATTGTTTGTCTAATGATCTAGTTTTGGTTGAGAATTCATGGTATTGATGTGGGTTTGATCATTGAATCTATGTTTGGCATTCTCTTGGGTTGCATGTGATCTAGTTGAGTGTTTTATGGCTTGAATGAGCTTGAATTGTAGGCACATTGGTGCAACCATGTTAGAGTTAAGTGTTGGCATGTAATTTGGGGCTTAAATCATGATTGTTGGCTTGTGTATGGATTGTTATTGATGGATGTATAACCTAAATTGTATGCAGGGTTTGTTGATGATCCAAGTGTCCTAATTGTGCCAATTGAGGGCTAATTCATGGTTTAGATGCTACTTGTCATTGAAGGATCAATGGTGGCATCCTAGTGCTTGTTTTGGTTGGAAATTGGATTGACTAGTCTAGCCAATTGACTGTGAGTGTTTCTTTGCATTTGGTTTTTTTATGTGGCATTGTAGTAGAAGAAATGTTTTGAATGGATATTTATGTGTAATGCATGTTTTAATGATTCATGAAATGGATTTGAAGATAAGCATGAAGGGTTAGCAAATAGGTGAATCTGCTCGCTGGGATTTTAGGAAATCTCATGTGCTAGATTGTGATCCCTAGTTGTGGACCTAGCAGAGGATTTTATGGCTTGTGAAGATAGGATCGCCTAAGCATGAAAAATGTCTTCAGTGGGCTGATCCTATTAGCTACACAACCCTAGGAATCCTAATAGAATGCGAGTATATGACGTCGAATCGAGCGCTGAGTGTCACGAACTTAGGCTTGATCACTTCTTACTCATGAGGTGGATTAGGATGACATATTGCATGTTTGAAAATGGAAATGCATTGATAGATTGTTGTCATGATGCATTATATTTCAACATGTCTATGATATTTGTATCTCATCATGTTATTTGAACTGTTTTGATGATCTCATGCTTTATTTGTATAAATGCATATATATTTTCATTTGTTGAAAACATTCACTGAGCTTGTTGTAGCTCACACCTCCTCCTTATCATTTCAGGTTCAAATAGGAAAGGGAAGGGGAAGGCTTAACTACGGAGCACTTCCTGTGGTCTTTTTGTGATGTAGGTGATAGTTGTTCATGTCATATCGTATTTTGAGACTATGTATATGATAACACCAAATGTAATTTTATAACACTTAGATGGGTTGTAATTATTTTCGAAGTTTTAAATTTTGATGATGTTTATGATATGGATTATGTTGCTTGAGGATTGGATGCTTAGCAGGTTGGTTATGTTGAGGCTAAACAGGACTCTAGAGGTATCGAGGGAGGATGTACCTGGGGTTCTGTGCCGGTCATGACGTCATAAATTGTGGGTCATGACAAGTTATTGCGGGATCATGTGCAAAATGGAGAAGTTACATTGTCTCACATTGCACAAAAGAACAACGTACTGATATATTTACTAATTTTTTACCCAAAGACTAGTTCGTTCACATTCGAAGAGAGCTTGGCATGTTCTCTGAGACTGATCTGTCATATTTTGATGCTTACCTCAGTAAGGGGGAGAAATACTTTTTTATATTTACAAAAGGGGGAGAAGTAATATCATTGAAGCATCATAAACTCATAAACTCAGGGGGAGTTTTAGTATATTCCTTGGTGCTAAACTCATATCATAGGCAACAAGGAGCATTAGTAATGTGTTTGCATAACATTATCACTACATTGAATGCATATTCACATTCATTATTTTAGCTCACTTCAAAGCCTATAGCAATGTGTTTGAAATCATCAAAAAAAGGGAGATTGTTGAACCAATTATCCTCATGTCCCTTACAAGAGTATGTCTCTTATATGAACGATATTTGATGATCAAAAACCACATTTTGTTTATAATAACATTATTTGCATATCACATCTAATCCTACATGAAAGTTTCGAAGAATCTATGACGCATGTTGAGCATGTAGTCAAGATCAATCTGAAGACCATGATTACTTGAAAATATATATATATATATATATATATATATATATATATATATCGTTAAATGATTAGATTGTGTTTAGGTTGTAGAACCTTCACTATCATATGATTCAACAATATGCATAACTGCATGTTTTTAGTCGAGTTGATTTTCGATCATTTGCATTTGAATTATCTATGTTTGATTTGATTTGAAAATACCGAGACTTTAATTGCATTCATCGAATTTTTTCAAAAGTGTTTTTAAGTGTCCATTAGGACGGTGATACATCTTTCAGGACGCTAATGTCTTAATAGCGCCATCTTGAAATTGATAACTCATGACGCTGATAATACATTAGGACGCTGATCATGTTCAAGGTTGAAAGGTACTTATCCATCAGGACGCTCACTTCATCAGTAGCGGACTTATTTAAGTCAACCCGTGAACTTGTCAGGACACTAATTCAGTATTAGCTAGCTGATTGTTTGTTGAGTTTTAAATTACTTTTAAAATATCAGAACGCTTCCTTGTTAGTAGCGCCCTTGTGACTCTAAGTATTTAAAACAAGGCAAGACGCTAATTGTGGATTAGCGCCCTCAAGAAGTTTAGTCATTTTAATCGCCAAGAAAGTTATGACGCTTACGATCAAGTAGCGCCATCACTTCACAGTTCAGCAAAACGCTTATGATTCATAAGCGCCCTCAAGGAACAAAATGACAAAGTTGGTTTTTAGGCGTCAGGACGTTAATTAACCAATTAGGACACGAATCCAACACTGTTATTGTTCTGACACTTACACTTTTACATTATACCTTTTCAGAACTGTGCAAAACTTTTCGGAACGTTCTAATACTTTATCAGAACATTCCTCTTTCATAAAAGGTCAGAAGATTCAGGTGTTGTCGCCGTAATTGCACAGAGATGAATCGATCTATTTTGGGAAAGAATGTGTTTGTTGTTTTTAAAATAACTTTGTGTGCCAAAAATACCAAGTCCATTGCACCGCTGCTATTTCTATATATATGTTGCCTTAGTGCAGATCAAAGAGAACCGATCTATCAAATACGAAAACTGAAAAATCATTTAAAACGTTTAACAGTTTTCACTTGTTCAAAAACTTTTGGAAGTTAGTTTTCTACTCACATCTTTAAACTCTCAATCTTTTGAAATACATTAAGTCTTCTAGATTAGTTGATCTTCATCTATATGTCTTTATAAATCCATTGAAGAAGACGGAAGCTTTTTGAACCTGTTTTCAGCTAAACTTCATCATACATATTTTGTTTGTCACGACCCACTATTTGTGATGTCATGACCGGCACGGAACCCCGGGTATATCCCCCTCGATATCCCTAGCATCCAGTCAGCCTTCTAATAACACACCATAATCCCAATCCCCCGCATCAAGACATATGGACAATAATATATCATCAATGTAAAAGCATACCCAAATGACAACTATAATTTTTTTTTTGTTTTGCTAAGTCCATAATGTTCAAAATATACAAAATCCTACTTAACCATAAATTACAACCCATCTATGTGTTAAGTATAAGCATTAGGTGTTACATAGTACAATTTATCAAAATAAATGCGAAAAAGTACTAAACATCTACGTCACAAAAGTGTAGGGAAAATGCCCGCAGCTAAGCTTTTCCCTTCTCCTACCTCTCCGAACCTGAAAGGATAAGAGTGTGGAGTGAGCTACAACAAGCTCAATGAATGTTTTCTACAAGTGGCAACATATATATCCATTTATGTAAAACATTGCATGATCATTAAAACCATTTAAATATCATGGATACAACTAAGATTACATACATGCTCAATATAATGCATCATGTCATATACAAGACAATGCATATCATTTATAAACATGCTCATGCAATCTTAACACCTCCTAAGTAAAAATCCATACAAGGGCCTGAGTGCGCAACACCCATTGCCCAATCGACCTCTTACCCATATTCTATTAGAATTCCTAGGATTGTATGAACCATAGGATCTGCTCACCAAGACAAGTACCATGCCTAGGCGAATCCTAACATACACAACCCATAGAAATCCTTTGTCAGGTCCACAATTAGGGATCACCACTAGACTTACGAGATTCCCCGAAGAAAATCCCAACTAGGAGACTCTACCCAATTTCTAACCCTATTATACTATGCTCAAATACATTTTATGAGACATTAAATCATGCATACTACAATAGATAAGCATTTAAAACACATTTCTACACTACAATGCCACATATAGAAACCAACAAGTAAAAAAACACTCACAACTTGATTGGCTAGACTTAGCCAATCCAAGCCAATCCAATCCACAAGAGAACACTAGAATGACCACAATCACCCCAAGCACCTCAATCCCCAATTGGCCTCTTTGGGTTACTTAAATCAACTAAAATCCCTACATGAAACATGGTTTATACATTATTTAAAATCAGTCCACTAGTGTGCCAAACAACCATGATCAAACCCAATTCCATAGCCAATTAAGATTCTAAAATGATTATACACATGAGCCAATCCCATATTGCTCAATTCAACCATTTAAAATCAAATTAAACCATACATAACTCAATTGAATGCAATAGGTTGATCCCCATGATCCAACCACTATATTACAAGGCATTCAATCATAATTAGGGTCAATTAGACTATTTATCAAGTTAATTTCATCAATTGACTAAGTTTAAGTCAAAATCCCCAAATTTGGGCAAATTTCTCAAATTACATGGCCTAGGCCAAAATTACATTACACCAGGGTTATCCACTTATCAAAATCAGTAAATTGGACTACTATACATCCACATTTACCCATGTATTCAACATAAATCACATGCAAATTGAATAGGAAACCCTAAGTCCAAAATCCTAATTTAGGTCAAATACCTATAACCCTACCAATTTCTTGTTAGAAAGTGGGGGTTTCACCATTTATGGACTCCAAACATCCTCTAGATTAACAGATCTCAAATGCAAGACCTAATTCCAAAATGTATTTTCCACCACCCTCCTTAAATTCTGAAATTTATGAGTGGAAAACACCCATTAGGTCAAAAGCAAGCTTCCATGCATGAATGAAAGTGATAGAAGAAAGAAAGAATGAGAAAGAATGAGGAAGAAATAATTACCTTGGGGATTCTTGAGCAAGAATGCACACAACCCCAACTTTTCCCTTTCTTTTCTCCTCTCCCCTTCCTTTCCTCTTCTCCAAGCTCCTTAGCCTCTTTTGGAAGTGAAAAATAAGAGAAATCAGGTCTCAATGGCTTATATAGAGGTTAAGTGGCATTTTGGGCCCACACTTAAAAAAACACACTTTAATAAAAGAAACAGTTTTCCTGCTGCAATTACTTGCACTTAGATGAAAACGTTCTTGCAAAATACTCACCCATTTAACCTCTTAACTGTGGAAAAGTTTTCTGATTCAGTTACCAAGCTTCTGGTAAACTTTCAGCTCAATCCAACGGTGGGATTACGAGATCTAACTGTTTGATCAAAACTGCGCAAAAAAATCCGCAAATCCGAGAAATAGTGTTTGGAGTCTTATACATCACAGTAGACAACTCCGATCAAGATCTGCACCGTTCATAATTAATATCTATCAGAGAAGAATAAGATAAAAAAGTTTCAGCTCAATCGGACCACGGATCTAGGAGATGAAGCTGTTGATGTAATCGGTGACAAAAATCTCTTCCTCCATGGAGTGAGCTCCACTGATCTAAAACATCGTTTTCGACATATTTCGATGTCGAACGGGTCTCCGATCATTCTGAAACTTCACGCGCACTCTAAAGGACGTAAAATCATGCAAAGACACTCGAACTAACGTGCATCGAGCATCATATACTATATGTACACGTATACGGGTACTCTACGGGGTTAAAATGACGTCATCCTAAGGTACGGTCAGTACATTGTTGAAACAGTGATATCAGAAGGTTCAATCCAAAGCTTTGTAAGTATCACTTTGATTCAGTAAAGTGAATCATATCTCATCTTGTATTTTGATATTAGTGACTAGTTTGTCACTGGGTTAGAGCAAGTGTTGCTCAAAGTTGTAAAGGTTTTTCTCACACCCGGAAGTTGAGAAAGTGTATCGGTTTGGTCTTCACCCGTAAGAAGATACTTAGTGGAGTTTGAACAAATTCTAAGTGAGGAGGTTAAGTAGTGGATGTAGGTGAGGCCAAACCACCATAAATCTTGTTTTTACTGTTTCTTTTACTGTTATTGTGTTTATATGCTATACTTTATTTAATCTACTTTCAATATTTCATACATTCAAAAGAATGGTTAAAATCTGCTAAGTGTCCAATTCACCCCCCTCTCGGACACATCTGGGCCAACACTGACAATACGTATAAGTCAACATACAAGTCTGACTTACAATTACAGGGTGTTACATAATGAGTTTTCAAGAAAAAGATAAACAGCAAAACATCCAGACCAGGTAAATAAAAGAGGGAAATGAAGAAGCTATGATCAGCCCAACTCAGTGCAGTCTCTCGGCAGTTAGTATCATCTTATACTGGAGAGTTACCTAGAGGAGCTGGAAAATGGAGTCAACGCAGGAGAAGTCATACTTTTCCATGCTCTATTTTTTCCAGGACTCTACAAGAACAGAAGATAAATCATTACTAAACAAGTTATGATCAATCCGAGCAGAAAAAGAAAAATGCATGAAAAGGCCCAAGGGATAAAAGAAAGCTTGGTACTTGGGTTTTTGAATTTGGTCGGTACACCAGCATCCTCCGCCCACTCCCCATATGCAAAAAATCAGGTGTTCTTTCAAGTTTTATTAGAAAAGGAGTTATCAGTGATCAAATGACCCCCCCTTCACCCAGTGGTAGGTAGTTGCATAATACCATCTCGTGCATTGAGGATGAAACTTCAAGCTACACGTGAGTTTGAACTCCTCGAAGTCAACTCCGACCACTCACGCTCCCTCCAAAACACCATACAGCTCAGTATAGCCCTTCACACATTGGGATTGAGCTAGGTTGGAACCACACCCAGGTCGGAGAAAGGCGACACAATGGGCTCTACAATGGTAGGCTTAGCCCATCTTGGAAAGTGACACAGCCTTCACTAGCTACGAAGCCCTCCGCCACAGGAGGTCGGCCTAATCGACTATGATCTGTCTCTACTCGGAAGAGTGGCACATTGAGTACCCCATGCTAGTCAGAACCCTCATCGCTTTCTTCAGAACCTGATTTAGATTCCTCATCAGAGTCCCCTTCTTTTTCCTCTTCCTCGAAACTGGCCTCAACCTCCTTTCTCATCCTCCTCAGGGGGGAAAAGCTCCTCATAAGTGACACTGAGCTCCTCAGTGGGAGAAGAAAGGTGGTCGGGAATAGGTTTGGGGTCAGCCATGGAAATACCCTAGAACAACCTAAGGATACCGAGCTGGGCAACAAGAAAATAAGGAGTAGAGCAAGACTATACCAAGCTTGGTGGAAATCCAGAAAGGAGTGCAAACCAAATGACAAGTGGAGCTATTTATAACAATCAACACGTGCGACATTTAAACATGCATATCGAGGTAAGATTAGAGGCTTTCGATGTGAAGAATACAAAACAATAAAGCATAGGACATCTTACGATTCATTTCTCGAGGATGTCCAAATGGAAAGAGCAAGACCTTGGTGCCAAAGGAAATAGATTAGAGGCCTCGACCAACTGAAGCTTGATAGGAGCCTGGTGGGTCGATGCTGGACCCATTTCTCGACAAACCGACCTAGAAGCCACGTGACTAACCACATGGACAACCTCAAGATTCGGAGATGACGTCAGCTCATAGCTCCGAGCAAGTCACCAGGGTTCTAATCAGTTATCGAAGCCCGGCGAGCAAAGGCACGATGATGACGTCATCTCGACATACCGAGTTGACCTGACCCGACACGTTGTGTAACACCCCGTAATTTTAATTAAAAACCTACGTCGAATTACGCGTATATTGAGAAGTATAATATGCATATTTTATACGTAGGAGCTAAATATACGCGTGTATGAAAATACATGCTAGATTTAAGGGGTATTAGTACACCAATAAACTTATTAAATAAATAATATAAGTTTTATTAGTTGAATGGGTTGGTTACTTAAATATGTGAATTGAGTTGAATTAAATTGATTAATTTATGGGGTGAGTTGGTTAACTATTGAGCATGAGGAGCATGGGATCATGTTTATGTAAAATTATCATCTCATTTCTAAGCTCTCTCCAACGTTAAATAAAAAAAAAACAAAAGAAGAATGAAAAGAGGTTGCAGAATGAACGAAGAGAAATAGAAAGGAGAGAACGAAGAAGAATGGACGAAGGAACATGGGGTTCGCGCGAAATTGGTACCCACGGTAAGTGATTTTCACTCTATTTCTTCGTGAACTTGATATCTAAGCTAGTTGTAACCTTTCTTTCAGAGTATTTTTTGTTGTGGGAGCCGTTTTACGGCGTTTTCAAAAATTGGGGTTTTGACCCAACGTGAATGAAAATCCGCTATGAAAGTTGGAAAACACTTCCTAGGCTGTAGGAACCTTAAATATATGGTTAGATTGAATTTATGTGTTCATTTGGAATTTTTATAGCCGTTGGAAGTTTGTTGGAAGTTAGAGTTTAAATTGAAAATCTTTTGAATCATTTAAAACCCAATGAAACTCCAGATGAAGGCTATAGAATGGTAGAATGCACTGTTGCGAATCCATCGATGCTAAGTTCATGATTTTTGGAGACTGTTTGACAATTTTAGTAAAAATTTAGATGTTAGCAATGAATAGTGATGACGTGAACAGCAATGTGAATAGTACTATAATCATATCCAGTAAATAAAATGGAATTAGAATCCAATGAAACTCCGGTTTGAGATCATAGAATCGTAGAGAATTGAATTCCGGACGTTTCGATGTTATGATCATGATTTTTTGCTATAATTTGATATTTTTAGTAACTAAATATATGGTTTTGGTGAGTAAAATTCACTGTCGTGACATTCGCGAAGGTGTAAAACCTCAATAAAATACCTGTTGAAGGTAGTAGAATGATAGAATGAGTGATTTTACACGTGTCGATGTGGACAGAATAATTTTAGGAATGTTCTAGATTTTTAATAAAATTGATATATGTTCCAGTAGAAAAATAAACTCAGAATTAGTGAAAATATGAAATGGAAAATATATTTTCACTGTTCTTTCTTGTGAAAATATCTAGATTGACCACATAAACGAGATAGTAGTTTCTTCAACTGCTTATGAGTCCTAAATGGAGTTGGAATCTAAATTCACAGATATAATATTTTTCAGGTGAATCTTTATTATTAGTGATTTGAAGTGAGTTGAGAAATTGAATATGTACATAGATATGAATAAATGAAATTGAATTATGGAGTGGTTGTGACAGGTTGAGTTAGTTGGGTTTATGAATTTAAATTGGAGCTGGACTCAAAAGCGACGGTGATGGTATTTAAGTTGAAAAGTCATGTACTGTGAGTATATTTTCTTGATTTTGGTTCTTGTATGACATTTTAAATATATGAAATGTTTGAATGTAAATATGCTATGCATATATTGTTGCATTGTGTTTTAATTTGCATTCATAAATGATTTCTTTTGAGCATTGGAGCATGTGAGACTTGCAAAGGTAAGTTGGTGTCATTTCGTTAGGAATTAGACCCGGATGAGTGTTATGCGTAATCTTATTGTCAGTAGGTGTAACACCCCGTAGTTTTAATTAAATACATACATTGAAGTATGCGTATATCAAAATGTATAATACACGTATAAGAACCTTTAAAGTCATGTGTACATGTGACAAATGAACTTGAAACTGTCAAAAGTGAGTTGGAACGTGATTTAAATAGAAATCGATTGATAACACATGTATTCTTCAGGTAGATTGAGTGTATGAAGAAGAAGAACGAATAAAAAGATATAAAATAAAATAAAATAAAAATTGTTCATTTGCGGGTACTGTTCACAGAACAGTACTCGTATTGAAAAAAAAAATTAAAAGTCGTTGCTGGAGAAGCAGAACGAAGGAGAAAGAGAAGAACGAAGAAGAGAAGGAGAAAAAGGAAACGGAGGATTTGTGGCCAAATTCGACGTGCCGGTAAGCTATTTTTGCTATTGTTCGTCGTGAAATTAATATCTAAGCTAGATGTAACGATTCTAGAGGAGTAATTTTAGCTATGGGAGTTGTTTTACAGTGTTTTTAAACTTAGAGTTTTTACCCCACGCGAATGAAAATGTGTTCGAAAGGTGAAAAAACACTCCCTAGACTATAAAAGCCCCGAATATGTAGTTAGATTTCATTTAGTTGTTCATTTGGAACTTTTATGGTTGTTGGAAGTTAGAGTGTATATTGCAGACCTTTTGAATCATTTAAAACCCGATGAAACGCCTGTTTACGACTATAAAATGGTAGAAGGCACTGTTGCGAGTACATCGATGCTAATTTTATGATTTTTGGAGATCGTTTAACAATTTTAGTAAAAATTTGCATCTTTCGAATGAATAGTGATGACGTGAACAGCGATGTGAATAGTACTATGATCATATCAAGTGAATAAAATGGAATTAGAATCCAATGAAACTCCGGTTTGAGATCATAGAATCGTAGAGAACTGAATTCTGGACGTTTCGATGTTAAGAACATGATGTGTGGATATGACATATGTTTTTATATGTATTTTCATGGTGAAATAACCATATCTTAGCCGCTGAACCAGCTAGACAATTTGAGTATCGTAATAGTGTTTTGGTGAGTTGAAATGGTGATTCTCATGATAATTTATGGTTCATTTTAGTGTTTAAATTGAGAGCTTAAGTGCATGGATAAATGCTCTTGAGGAAGAAATTATGATGGACGTTTATTGTTGCTCGATTTGAGATGATATATTGGCTTAGAAACCCCGTGTAACCACTGTGAGTATAGTTTTCTTGATTTGGTTCTTGTATGGCATTGTACATATATAAATTGTTTGAATGTATGCATGTTTATGTAATGCATTGAGTTTTTAGTGATCATGCAAACTGATTTTAGAAATTGGAGCTTATAATAATGTCATTTCGTTAGGAATTAGACTCGTATGAGGTTTTGTGAAACCTCATTGTCAGTAGGCCTATCCTAACAAGGGTTGCGATCTTTGAAATGACTGTGAATTGGGTAATGAGAGGTTGTGGCTACCTTGTCCGGCCATACAAGGGTTAGACCCGCTTTCTTGCCTTGAAGGAGGGAGATGGTAAAATTTTTATGAATGAGCATAAACTATATATTTTGTGCACGTATATTATTTTGATGAATGGTGCATATGTGCTTTTGAAGTGTTTTAATTTAAACGATTTGATATGCCATGTTTCCTAAAATGCATGCGATTGTCATGTCAAGAGCTATATTCACTGAGCTGTTGTTTGCTCACCCCATTTTCCTCACCATTTCAGGTACAGAAGCAAAAGAAAAAGGAAAACTTTGAGCGTAATCAGCACGTGACTAGGACATAGCATTGCTGATGTACGTATGTTTTAGAATAAGTGGTTACATGTTTATATATTTTGAGATATATATAATTATCACACATCTTATATCTGTATTACCATCTAGAGGGTTATTTTGGGAAAATAAGATATCAATAGTTAGTTTGGATTGTTAATATATTTGGCACTTGGACAATGGAATGTTTGATTAACGAATGACAATTATGGTATTTTGGATTATGGTATACATGGATGGAATGAGTATATATATAAATATGGAGATGATTTGATTTGTGATATATCAGGTTTTGTGAAATGTCAGTTTATGGGGACATGCTGCCGAGATTTTTGTATGAGACTATGTGAAGGTTGACAGTATACTATCTACTGTATACGGGTATGTACATAAGGCCTTTTTGTCACACCCCAGTACACAGCACACCGCAGTGTCTAGTACCCCCAGGATGTGATGGGTACCTCATACCGAGAGTACCCCAGCCGTTATATACCACGTAATATTGTCACATCCCAGTACACAACCCTTCGCAGTGTCTAGTACCCCCGGGATCATTTGTCTACACTATTCATTCCTTTTTATGAATAATGCAGGGCCTCCCCCAGATTCAAACTCACGACCTCCTTATAAGGTTTGATTTCGCAATCTGAGTAACCACTGAGCTAATGGTTCAGTGGCTACTTAGATTGCGAAATCAAACCTTATAAGGAGGTTGTGAGTTTGAATCTGGGGGAGGCCCTGCACTATTCATAAAAATGAATGAATAGTGTAGACAAATGATCCCGGGGGTACTAGACACTGTGGTGGGCTGTGTACTGGGATGTGACAATATTATGTGGTATATAACGGCTGGGGTACGCTCGATATGAGGTACCCATCACATCCCTGGGGTACTAGACACTGCGGTGTGCTGTGTACTGGGGTGTGACAGTAGGCCTCTCCTAACAAGGATTGGAGATCCTTGAAATGACTGTCAACTGGGTAATGAGAGGCTGTGGTTACCTTGTAACGACCATACAAGGGTTAGACCCGCTCTCTTGCCTTGAAGGAGGGAGATTGTGGATTTTGTGAAAAAAAAGAATGCATTGTTTTCTTGAAAACCCATGAAATTTATGTTGTTGTCATGTATGATATATTCGTTGATTGATGCATGTGTTTAATACTTGTTTGAAATTATTTTAAATGCCATATTTTCCTAAATGTATATAAGTGTCATATCAAGAAAAATATTTACTGAGTTGTTGATTGCTCATTCCATTCCTTCAATATTTTAGGTACAAAGTTAAAAGGAAAAAGGGAACGTTAGAGAGTGATCGACTCGTGACCCAAATCCTTACCTTGTTGATGTATGTATGCATTGGAGTAATGGATTATACTTGTGTTAGTTTTTATATATATATCACACATTATATATATGTATTATCATCTAGATGGGATGTGTGGACATATATATAGCTGAATATATTGGATGATGAAATGAGATGATCATAGATATTTATCAGGTGAGAATTTAATTTGTGGAATGAATGGAATGAATGTGATGATTATATATATATATATATATATATATATATATATATATATATGTTTGATTTGATTTGTGGTATATTAGGGAAAAAATGTGAATTATCCATTTTATGGGGAGATGCTGTCAAAATTTCTATAAATTTTGGGAAGTATTGTGAATGTCTGTTGAGGCTGACAGTGTATTGTATACTGCGTATGAGTATGTACAGTGTATAATAAATTGTGCCGGTCATGACTTCAGCCTACGTCAGGGGCGTCGTGACAATATTTGTATCAGAGCTTAGGTTTAAAATCCTTAAAAAGATAAAAGCTTTATGATATTATGATTGTTTGTATGGGTATACATATGGGTAGTACTATTATATTAAGCCTAATTTAATATGTTATCTTGACTGAGAATCATCTGCGATGATGAATTATAGAATTGGGAAGGATTAGTCAAGGTTAACAATGAAAATTGCTGATCAAGAAACGATCAGAAGGCTGAAAGAAAAAAGAATTGGATGTAATCCAGTGATAATAAAGATATATATATATATATATGGCTAGTAACTACCCAACAACAACGAAATACACAGCTTATGAAGCTTGTGGAAAAGTTGCACTGTGAGAAAGACAGAGGCTTGAACCATTGATAGCTCCAGATGTGGGTGCTAATGGTGTGGGTACTTCTGTAAAAACATATATAGTTGAGACTGAAGTAAAAATTAAACAAATAGAAGGTCTCAATGATAAGCCAGACGAAATGAAAAGATATGTGAAAGTTATGAAAACTTTCAGGAGAAGAGACTCTCCTATCTTAACTGGCAGTCTGATATTAAATGTAGTAAAGAATTTGCTACTTTGCTTGGAGACCATCTGAGAAAATGATTACGTCTCTGAAAATGATAAAGCACGTTAGCTAAGTTTAAGCTAACTGATGATAAGAGATGATAGAAAATTGGGTTAAGGACTCCTGAGATAATTAAGGCATGAGATTAATTAAAGAAGCTATTTATGAGGGCTTCTATCATCATGCTGAAATAGATTTATGGCATGAAAAATTTTCTCTTGTTAAAATATAGTGACATGCCTAACCATACATACAAACATGAATTAAATAGACTGGTATAGTGTATTTTTGGAATGATCACTATGGATGATAAGGATCTAGAAGAAATTTTGGGATCCTATACGGCAGGTTTGCTAATTGTTGGGTTATAAATATATACGCAAGTTGTGAGGCAGCCTATAACTTTCGGGTTAGCCAAAGCTGTGGTGAAATTGTTAACACCAGCAATAGCGAGATAGCTTGCACTGCCGTTAGAAGCCAAGTCATCAACACCAGTTCTAGGTAAAAGGAAAAATAAGTAATGTAAGGAAATGTTGGGGCAAGAATATGAAATTCAAGATAAGCAAAACATTGTGTAAGGTTGAGATTTTGGCAGTATTAGTGACTCTAATTTTGTTAGTACCTGACCCAATAATAATGGGAAAGAGGGAAGTGATGTTAACGAATTATGAAAATCAAAAGTGGTCTCCATTGCCTGAGCAGGAGTCACAGACTGAGTAAATTGTATCTCGACCTGAATTGTAAACAAAAACACAAGATGTGTTAATGTCCAGTTAGTCGATATGGAATGCCCCAATAGTTTTATCAATGTGACTCCACCAGATTTTAGAGAATAAATTAAAGTAAATACAAGATCAAATCCAAAAATTAGTAAGACGTTGATAACAGGTATGATCAACATTTTGTTATTATGTATATTTGGACGTATTGTTGGATCTACCTGGTCCTTTATCTCTGGTGATATGGTAGACAGATTGTATTATCTTCTGTTATAATAATGCATCATTGATTGTGAGTATGCCTACAAGAGAAATAATCTACCTTGATATGGTTAGCAAATATTATGTATAATACATATGAGGGTCATCAAGTAATTATGGACTTTAGAATATGAAATTTTTGGAATTGGATGCTTTGTTGGGTATGATTGGCTTGTCACCTCTCATGCCAGGTGGAGCGTCTCTCTGAAAAGAAGTAATATTCTGAATAAGTGAAAAATTCTCATTTTGAATCTCGAGAAATTTATACCCTCAAAATCTTCTATCTAAGCTAAGCTAGTTATTGACGAGGACATGGAGAATATGGCTAGTACAAAGCCATTTAGAGTAATGTACTAAGGCATGCAGTTGATTAAAATTCCTGTGGTGAGCTGGTATATTGGAGTATTCTCTGATGAAGTATTAAAATTGCTACCTGGACAGAAGATTTATATAAAACTGATGCCAAGCACCTGAGAAATTGTGAGGATTAAGGTGTAGGTAAATGTGTTAATTAGCAAAAGATTTATTATCCTTGATATGCCACCTTGGCGAGCATTTGTGATAAGATGGAAAGAAGGTATAGTGAAATATGTTTAAGTATAAATTACTGTTGACTGACCAAGGTAACAATAAATAATGAATATCCTTTACCATGGATAGATAGTCGAATTCGATTAACTAAATGGAGCCAAATTTTCTTTAAGATCATTTTGAGATTTAGGCACCATCAGTTAAGAATTCGAGAAAAGGATGTAACGCAGACTGTTTTAAGACAAGATATGAATATTATGAAATTTTAGATGCAGTGAGTATATGAACCATATCTTGATTATTACATAGTCTTCGATGATGATATATGCAATTGTCCCAAGAAATGAGAGGAGCATGAATAGCACCTCAGAATTATCTTGTAGTCACTGAGAGAGCACCGATTGAGTGCCAAGCTCAATGAATGTGAGTTTTGAATATAATTAAGATGAGAATTTTTGGATCATATGACTAGTTTAAATAGTATCTTTAAGGATACTGGGAAGGTCAAAATGATCATAGAACATTTAAAATTGATTTCAATGATGGAAATCAGAAGTTCTCTAGTATTAGTTGTATGCTATAGAAAGTACGTGGAATGATCCTTGAAGCTATTTGTTCCACTCACGAAACTAAACCGGATGAATGTTATATAATGTGTGGACCGTTGTGCATGGAGAAGCTCTCACAGTACTAAATGTTACTACTAGTTCTAGAACCTGGAAGTAATTGTGACTGATGAATATCAGGTCCAGATCGAGATTTTGCATTGATACAAAAGGATAGGTTAATTACTTGTGTCTCGAGATATTTGATAGTGCACAAGAATAACTATCCTTGGAGTGAATAAAACTTAGTTGGTAGTTATTTTGAAATGATGAGAGCATTGCCTCTATAATAAAAAAGTCATATTATCTTCAGATTTTAAGAGTCTGAAGTAATTATTTGAACGGAAAGAAACTGAATATGAGGTAATAAATGTGGCAAGAATTCCCAAAGGATTTGATTTTATATCGAATTATTATCCTAGGAAAGGCCAATATGTTGCTGAGACATTGAGCAGGAAACAGTCTGAAACTGGAGTAGTATCTATTAGTTAGCCATAAATGGAGATTGTTGTGAGTGAGAGTTACAGTTATGAGTGTACTCTCTATTACTCCATGTGTTGATATTTGTGCTCGGATGCATGTTCAGCTGATTGATACTCATATTCAAAGAGTAAGATTTATGATGAGACAAGTATGATATCAGTATGAAAGATTATGGAATTAGTAAGATTGTGTTAAATGAAGATGGGATTCAAATGGTATCTTATGGGTTATGGGTAGCAATGATACCATTTGGATAACCATTAGTGGACTGATAAGTCTGCGTATTCTTCCAATGAACACCAGAATTCTATTGATAGACTGAGCATATTGTATACGTGTGAGATAGGGAGATTTTATGGGAGTACTCAGATATTTGTCATGTCGGATTAAGATCCAGAGATTGTGTCGAGATCTGATATATGATGCAGACTCGATTTGGTACTCATCTCCTTCTCAGTGTGATATTTTATTCTCAGACTGGTTGACAGACTGAGAGAGTGACTTTGATGCTTGCGAGCATGCTCGGGTCTGGTATACTTGAATCTTGGTAGAAGTTGGAAGGATTATTTTATTTGTGTAAACTTGTGTGTATAAATAGCTATTATAATAGCATAATGATGGCACTCTAAAGGTTTTATAGTAAGCCTTATAGATCTCCAACTTGTTGATTTGAAGGTATGGAGTTATTGTTATTGGTGCCACAAGATATTATTAAATACACAGGGTTGGTATATAGGCCTTGAAAGTTATTGTGGCTGACTCAGTTTCATTAAGGGTCTTACCACAGAAAAGCTAAATAAGATTTGGGATAAAAGAAAAGCGTGCACCGTAATCTGTTGGACCATTTGAGATCCTTGATAGGATAGGTCCATTGGCTTACCGATTTGCTCTACTGTCACAGTTGATAGGTGTCCGTAATATTTTTTATATATTGATGTTGAAGAAATATCATTCGGATTCTATATATGTTATGGATTTAACTCAACTCTAAGTTGGGGAGGATACCACGTATCAAGAAGAGCATACATGGGAGCAGAACTCTAAAATGCATGAACAGTTTTCTGGGATTGAGTATCACTTGAGGAATAGTCCTTCATTCTAATTTCGAAGACGAAATTTTTTAAGTTGGGGACATTGTAACACCCCGTAATTTTAATTAAAAACCTACGTCGAATTACGCGTATATTGAGACGTATAATATGTGTATTTTATATGTAAGAGCTAAATATACGCGTGTATGAAAATACATGCTAGATTTAAGGAGTATTAGTACACCAATAAACTTATTAAATAAATAATATAAGTTTTATTAGTTGAATGGGTTGGTTACTTAAATATGTGAATTGAGTTGAATTAAATTGATTAATTTATGGGGTGAGTTGGTTAACTATTGAGCATGAGGAGCATGGGATCATGTTTATATAAAATTATCATCTCATTTCTAAGCTCTCTCCAACGTTAAATAAAAAAAAAAAAGAATGAAAAGTGGTTGCAGAACGAACGAAGAGAAAAAGAAAGGAGAGAACGAAGAAGAACGGAGGAAGGAACGTGGGATTCGCGTGAAATCGGGACCTGCGGTAAGTGATTTTCACTCTATTTCTTCTTGAACTTGATATCTAAGCTAGTTGTAACCTTTCTTTCAGAGTAATTTTTGTTGTGGGAGTCATTTTACGGCGTTTTCAAAAATTGGGGTTTTGACCCAACGTGAATGAAAATTCGCTAGGAATGTTGGAAAACACTTCCTAGGCTGTAGGAACCTTAAATATATGGTTTGATTGAATTTATATGTTCATTTGGAATTTTTATAGCCGTTGGAAGTTTGTTGGAAGTTAGAGTTTAGATTGAAAATCTTTTAAATCATTTAAAACCCAATGAAACTCCAGTTGAAGGCTATAGAATGGTAGAATGCACTGTTGCGAGTCCATCGATGCTAAGTTCATGATTTTTGGAGACCGTTTGACAATTTTAGTAAAAATTTACATGTTTCCAATAAATAGTGACGATGTGAACAGTTACGTGAATAGTACTATGATCATATCCAGTGAATAAAATGGAATTAGAATCCAATGAAACTCCGGTTTGAGATCATAGAATCGTAGAGTGACATTGCCCATGGGTTTGAAATTTTGTAAGCTTTCTTCTTCTTTACTTTTTTTTTATTAATGAAGTTCTTATTTCCAGTAAATTCCGTTTTTCTTTCTTTCATTTTATTTCTCATTATTTATTGTTTTTTTCTCATTTCATAGTTTTATTTTCATTGAAAGTTAATTTTATTTCAGTTTTAGATTAATTTTTTTATTAATTGCTTTCAAACCCAGGATGTTAGAAACAACCATGATTTTCCTTTGACTTATTTAGTATATAATATTTTATTTTATTTTCTAAAAACTTAAAGTAACTTGCACAATCCTTGTTGATCGACCTTGCCTAGTGCTACTACTTACCTTGTACGGTTGTAAGTATTTATTACATCAAATTTTTTGTGTCGTTGTCGAGGATTGGTGTTAAATCACTTTAATTTTTTTAAGATTTTAAATTAATTAATTATATGCTTTATATGATCAAAGATCATTTACATTTAGGATTTCCCTATTTTTGCTCATATAGAAATAAAATCTTAGGATTAAAATTTACATAATAAGGTTTTGCATCATCCTTTGTTCGGAATCATTGTTTGGTAGCTAAATATTTTCATAATTGGTTAGTAAAGGGAATTACCTCAATGGAGATCAAGGGTGAATTTTATCACCACACTTGGCTAGAAATTAGGTCAATCATCCCTTACGCGCTCACCTTAGCTTGTCTCTGAACTTAATTAAAATAAAATATGAACTTAATCACTTAGGGTTCGAGCTCATTAGTGAGGATTCACCATAGGTTGCACCAATTTTGCTTGATTGGTTTAGTTGATTCCAGGAAGCCTTGTCCCCGGTAACATGAAAATTATGAAAGGGAGGCAGCTTTGTTGCTCCAGGAGTAGGGTATTTAAGAGGACCTTGTGCCCCACCCCACCACCTGGAGGTTCACCCAGGTTGACTAGGCTAAGAGACCGGATTGGAGGCCCGTGAGATACTCTTTAGAAGTTGTCTAGGTATTAGGAAGTTCAATTGTTCAAATCATTTTTTTTTTTGGAGATGTGTGCTAGATTTCCTTAGAATTTTTTAATTTTCTTTGTTTGTATGTCCTCTAGTTTAGTGTAGATCAAGGTTAAAGAAATGAAAATACAAATAAATAAATAAAACATAAAAAATACAAATACAAAGAAATTAAAAAAATTTAAAAATGAAAATTGACATGAAGATTTACTATTAATGGTTATGAACCCGTCATTGAACCTTCATATATGAATTTTTGTTCTATATGTTCAAACTCAACCCATCATAGTGGAATTTGCCCATTTAATGCAGCCTACACTGAGTACAATTGAGATTAGACCACTGCACATAATGCACATTGAAACCTTAGCTATAATTCATTTTCTGAGGCATATTCTCAAGATTATGCTAATGACCCAAATTTATATTGGACTGAAGGCTCACATTTTGGGGGTTCATTTAGTAATCCCTTGCCACAACCTTTTCCTCATTATTTTTTCGAATGAATATTGCCCTATGAATTGCCTCAACAACATTCAGAGTCATTTTTGGAAAAGACCCTACATTTATTTATACAGAGCACTCTTCAATCTCAAATTACAACTGCAGAATTTTAGATTGCAACAGAAAAATTCTACATTGAGACCGAACAATCTTTAGAAAGGTTGATGACACATATAGGTCAAATAATTTGTGTTCTTTATGAAGAGGAGGAGAGTAAATTTTTTAGTCAGCCTGAACCTTATTTAGAAAATTATTATGAACCTACCTCAAATTCAAATTCTAAGTTAACATATGAGGAGGTATCATTAATAAGGACGGTTTGACTATAAATTTTGAAAACCTGGAGGAAGAAACCAATGAAATACAAATAAATAACACCAAGGAAGACCATGTGTCAAATGTTAGCCTAAGTGGTTTCTTACTTAGCACTTTCCTAAGTGTTTTGATGCTAACAAACAATATACCATTTGGTGCTAATGTTTGAACTAAGTATATTTCAGCACCTCAAGTAAAGCGAAGAAGGATTACAAGCTCAATTACAAGAAGAAGAATTAAAGTGGACTCAAAGCTCAATTCAAGTTCAAAGACACTTCAAAAATGAACAACACGAACAAAAGATTTCAAGAAGAGTAGAATTGAGATTAAGAGAGAGGTATGTAAGTCTAGAATTAGGATGTACTTTCTTTATTCCTTATTGCTCAATCCTTTCAAATCATACAAGCATAAGTATTTTGCAAAATCATCATATTTCAAATGATCATGATGTTTAATATATTTGAAAATGATCTAAATGTTTTCAATCATGTTTTGATTATTGGAAAATGATTTCAAATGTTTTCAAGTCTTTATTTTCATGCTCAAAGTGTTTGATTTGATTTAAACTAGTTTGTGCAGTGATCTTTTAAAGAAACATCTTTGAACTATGTGAATTTTGAAAAACCAGGCCTGAGAAGCGCGCTTCTTAGCCTTGTAGCAAGCTCCTTAACAGTCTGAGCAAATGGCCTCTCCGTTTTGCATAGAGAAGCACGCTCCTACCCAGGATAAGCGCGCTCCTTGCATGCAGACATAAATTCTGGGTAAGCCCATCAGGACGCTAACGTTGTATTAGCGCCCTCCTTGATTTTTGGGTTTTTGTCTATCAAAGAAGTGCGCTCCTACCCAGGAGAAGTGCCCTCCTTGCGGTCTGCAGAATTCTAACGGTCAGATTTTTTGAATCTTTGACCACTCCAACGATCATATTTTTTAGTGTAACGGCTAGTAACAGTTTTTTTAATCTATTTATACATCTACTGTAGCTATTTTACACTAGAGAGAGAGCACACACAAAGTTTCAAACACATTCTCTAGATTTCTTGGGTTTTCCAGTTTTGAAGAGTTTTTCAAAATGAGAAAATGAGTTTCAATCTTTTCAAAGTTATTCTCTTATTCTCAAAGATTTCGGATTCGATGTTTGATCGAGTAAAAGGCTTTCGGATTTGGTGTTTGATCAAGTCAAAGGCTTTTGAAGTGCATTTTACAACCATTTTTCTAAAATCATCATACAAGCTTTCTAAAGATCGCATTTGAGCAATATCGAATCTGTGAAAGGTAAAAGGTGGTAAGTGATATCTCTAACTCTCTCTGTCCATTGCTAGCTTAATGTTTAATATCTTGTGATTGATGTATATGCGTTGTATTATAAGTGTTATACTTGTTTAGAACCATCTTAATCATTGTAATCTTGTAACTAAGGTTTGGTATGTTTCATGATTGAAACAACCAAGTCAAGTGAGTTTGACTCAATAATTCCTAGGTTGGACTCATGGGTAAGTTTATCTTTTACCTTGAAAAAGGATCAAGTGGTTCTTCTTTAGCCTGCAAAAAGGATCTCGGTTCTTCCTTATCCTGCAAAAGGAACAAGTGGTTCTTCCTTAGCCCGTGAAAAAGATGTGCGGTTCATCTTTAGCCCGCGAAAGGATAGGTTAGCCTTGAACTTGAAAAAGAAAAATTTGTAACGGTTTGGTCCTCACCCATAAGAGGCTTCATTAGTGAAGTTTGGAAATCCTAATCGGGAGATTAGATAGTAGACGTAGGCGCGGCTGAACCACTATAAATGCTAGTGTTCTTTACTTTGTGCATTTTACTTTATGTTCATTAGATTTATTTAAGCATTGAACTCAACTTAGTCAAAGAATATCATTAAGGAATTAGAAAAGTTATAAAATGACCATTACACCCAATTCACCCTCCTCTTGGGTGTTTAACATCAAATTCCCCTGAGCCAGAGTATGAAAACCCTTGTGTGCCTAAAATATTAGTTCCTCAGGTCAAATATGTCTTGATTTAAGTTGAAAGGATTGAACCCATTGATTTCATATTTAATGTTCAACATGTTTTAAATTTCATTGATGATATATCTATCATTCAGGATTGTTTTCAAAATAAATAAAAATATTTTATCCTAGATATGATAATATGTTTATTACTTCTTCAGTAGTTCCCAAAAGCTCCAAAATTCTTATTTTTAGAATAAGGGACTATGAACTGACTGGATGGCTAGGGCGGCCACCTAATTAAGCTTATTTGTAGGTTAGCTCACCCTTTTGGACTTTTTTTTTTTTTTTGACATTGAGGAGAATATTTGGTTGTTAGTGGGGGAGGGTGTCATTTCATTATTTTTAGGTCATTCTAGAAGTTTTAGGTGTCATTTTAGTAGCATTTTTTTTTCTGTTAGAGTAAAAATAAAACAAAAAAACAAAAAAAATTAATTTTTTTTTTTAGTGTTTAGGAAAAGTGTTCACTTGTATAAGCATATTAAATTAAGTGTGAAAATTGGTTATTCAAGGCAAATGGTAAAAGAATGTGTTAATTGGTGCATCTAATGAAATAGATAAGAGTGTGAGTCTGAGTCATGCGATTTTTATGAAATAAATAATTGTAAACTCCTTTATTTGCACTCACATCTGACAAGGCCTAAAATTAGGTTTAAAAATTAATAAAGTGGACTTTCTCAAGCCATGGAGTATAAGGTTGGAGTATGTCTCAAGAACTGGTTTTTCATCTTCATAAGTAGCTTAAAGTATAGTATGTATATATATTTATAAATAAATAGAAGGCAACAAAAATGTTGCATAATCCAAAAAAAGAAATGCAGAAAAAAGGTGAAAGTAGTTATATATTAATGTTAAATAAAACATCTTGAGATGGTGTGCAAGATGTAATTAACTTATGAGGGTATAAGGGCATCTTGAGTTGGTATGCAAGATGAATGTGATAGATAACACGTTTCACCAGCGAAGGTTGTGATTAAGACTTTGCCATCGTTGTACAAAATTCGATTTGGATTGAGATAATCAGTTTAACTAAGTGTTTTAGGTGTAAGGGAGACTACTACAATTTTCAAAAATAAAGCGAAGTTCTAGTTTAAAGTCAGAATTCACTTTACACAAAGAGTTTACATTACTTGCATTACGAGAGTTTTATGCCTTAAGACTTAGAAAGTTTTCATTAACTGGATGGATCATAAGCACTTAACCTATGCCTTGGATTAACAAGTATAATGCTAAATAAATGAGTTTGTGAAAGTGAACACTACTTTAGTCGAGTAGCAGTTTTTAGGATTGTTTGTTAGTTGTGAGGATTTTTTATGTCACATTTTTGCTATGGGGCTAGCAAATGTTAGCGGGGGAGTGTGATGAAGCTACAATGTTGCATATTTTTACCTATATTTTTAGTGCTTTTAGGCTAGGAAATAAAAGAAAAGAATAAAAAATAGAAAAATAATAATAAAAATCTCTTTAGGTCACATTTTTATGTTTTTAGGTCATTTTTAGCCATTTTAGATTATTTTAGAAATGCATTTTAGGAAAAATATTTTTTGTCACATTTTTTTAGGATTCATTAGGAATTAGCTTGTTAATTTTTATTTTTGCATTTATTTTATTTTAAAGGCCCTGAATATCATTTTTTTCCAAAAAGCATTGGATAATTGTTTAAAGTAATTTATTTTTTTATAAACTATATTTTGATTTTTTTCTAAAGGTATTTTTCAGGCTCAATATTAATTTTCAAATATCAAATAGAATTCTGAAGCCACCTATCAGTTGCAACTAAGAAGAATGTTCCACATGTCTAATGTCACACCTCGCCCGGATGCGCCTAAACCGGCGGGGCACTCACGGACGGGGCGCGAATGCATTATAACGATAATAACAGAGTGCGCGGAAGCATAGTTAAGTACAAGTCTGATTTCATTAAATTCAGATTATAATTGTACATGAAATAGTTAAGGGAACATTCTCCCAAACTTCCCAATGAATAATACAAATGGTACAAAATGTGGGCCCAAAAACATGCACCCAATCTACCCTAATCTCCTGTAAAAAATTGGATAACAACGGGGTGAGCTACACGCTCAGTGGGTAAAATAGTTCGTGAATATAACAATTAATAAAGCAAACTTCATAATCAAATATCTTAAATACACATCAGAGCATCATAATCAATTCAATATGTATGTATGCATGACACAGTCTCGTAATGGTTTGATGATTGTACATCGCCTGAGTTCACGTACAGATGTCCCTCCCCAGGAGTATTCGGGTTCTCATTGTACTTCCCTCGTCATGAACGATGCTCTGGATTCACGTACAGAAGTCCCTCCCCAGGAATAGCCAGGTTCTCATTATACGTCCCTCTCCAGAGAAATATAATGAATAGCGAGCATCGCTCCTAACTATTCTATGAATCATAAACCACATACGTCCCTAGGTGGTGCTATGTATGATGCCAATGCATGAACTGGTCCGGTCTTTACTTTAACATTTAGACAGGATTTGGCAATGTCTAGTGATCCTTATCAGGGTCGGTATCACTACGTGCAAGGTTAGGACATTCAGTATTACTTGTATAAGCTGATAGCTTCCAAATAAGACCAACCAGATCAGTCTCCAGTTGAGAGGTGAGACACAAGGTCTGCTTAAATACCAATCATCTAGAGCAGCATGTTGCCTCCCCTTCACTATTTAAAGTTACTGAGGACAAGACTGAGCCTGGTTGAGCCAGATTGACCACTAATCCGGCATAACAACAGTGTAATACATGAACTCCAAATATACAGGCATAAATATAACAGTATGAACATTATACCCAATAATGTCGTGTAAATGAATAGTAGACATACTGATAAATGAATGTAAACTTTAATAAAAGTTATAAGACACGCAAACCTATGTTTCGTTCCCCACCTTTAGATAAGAACTTCTTTTAGAACTAGCCCTTTCCTCCAGACAGAACTGCGTTGCACCGCACAGAGAGTCTCAAAAGACCAAAAACTCAAAATGAGTGAAAAAGAGAAGAAAAATCACAAGGAGAGGTGATTTGGTGTGAGAAATGAGGATGGAGGAGGGTTCCATATATAAGAAATTTGACTCCTAAACATTCGGGAGGGTTGCCCGGACATTCGGGTATTACACTCTACCCCCCTTAAATGGATTTCTCCCTCGAAATCAGTTCAAGTAGTCATGATGGTTATCTGCTTGAGATTCACTGTCGGTGTCATCGTTTGCTAGTTCAGGGTAGTGCCTGTATGGTCCCTGAATGGCACTGTGGCCAGTGGAATCCTCAACATCATGAAACCATGGAGAGCAAATGGAGTCGAATTCGTCCTCAGAAGATTTCAACCTTTGCTTAACAGATGGTGGTGTAGGGCGCTGGTTACATCGTTTGAGGGGAGGTAGGTTGAGTGGTGGAATTCTTTTTCGTGTTATTGCTCGGATCCGGCCGCCTGGCAATTTTGGTAGAAGATCCTACCAAGATGAGGGCACGGGATTGCTTTGGGCAAAATTGTTACGAAAAAGCCATGCGCGCTCTGGCGATAAAGATCGTTGTCTGTGTGGTGATGGAGTTGGTGATGCAAAGTAGTTGTGACTAGACTCGGATCCTAGAGGAGTCACCACAGGTTGCCAAGGAGGCCACTACGTGTGTGCATCACTATTTCCATCAATTTTATTTTCAGACATCTGCATAGTTATTCAAGTGAAACGATGTATTAAGATATTTGTAACCAAAGTTTCATCATTTTATTGATAAGTGAAATAGTACAATGTATCACATCATCAATTATTACAAGAAAACAATTCAGGGTATTTCTGTTTAATTGTTGCTTCTAGTTCCCATGTTGTTTCCTCTACTCCGTGGTGATCCTAGAGCACTTTCACCAGTGGTATGCTACGTCGCCTTAGTTCTTGAGTTTTTCTATCCAAAATCTGTATCGCTCTCTCTCTTGATACTTATTTCATTCCTCAACCCGAACCTCGACTAGAGGGATGATATGCGAAGGATCAGGACGATACTTTCGAAGCATGGATACGTGAAAAACGTCATGAACCTTAGACATGGACAATGGAAGGGACAGACGATAAGCAAGTTTGCCAATACGTTCAATGATCTGAAATGGACCGATATACCGTGGGGAGAGCTTTCCTTTGATCCCAAAGCGTTTGACACCTCTTGTGGGCTGAACTTTTAGAAAAACCAAGTCCCCCATATCAAATTCTAGAGGCTACCTCCGCTTGTCAGCATAGCTCTTCTATCGATTTTGTGCAACACGAAGTCGTTCCTTTACTACTGTAATCTTCTCAGAAGTCTCTTGAACTAGTTCAGGGCCCAACTACAATTGATCTGCCATATCTAACCAGCATACCGAAGATCTGCAAGGGCGACCATAAAGAGCATCGTACGGTGCCATGTCGATACTAGTTTGGTAGCTGTTGTTGTATGAAAACTCAGCTAAATGTAAGTACTTTGCCCATTCGTCATTAAAGTCCAAAATGCAACACCGTAACATGTCTTCTAAGATTTGGATAAGACGCTCTGACTGCCCATCAGTCTGAGGGTGAAAGGTTGTGCTCATGGTGATCTTAGAGCCCATTTTACTCTGGAAGCTTTGCCAAGACTTTGATATGAATCGAGGGTCTCGATCAGAGACGATCATGAGTGGTATGCCATGGAGACGTACGATCTCTCTTTCATATAGTTCGGCAAGTTTGGCAGGGTTATCCTTGAACTTTATTGGCAAGAAGTGTGCAGATTTTATAAGTCTGTCAATGATAACCCAGATAGCATCTTGCTCTTTATTATTTCGAGGCAAGGCCGTAAAAAAATCCATTGCGATGTTCTCCCACTTCCATTCTCCGATAGGTAACGGCTGGAGAAGTCCAGAGGGAAGTTTTCGTTCTGCCTTAACTTCCTAGCAAACGAGACATCGAGCAATGAAGTGTGCGATCTCCTTCTTCATTCCAGAAAATAATAATTGTCGCTTGACATCCTTGTACATCTTGTCACCCCTAGGATGCATAGCGAACCTCGAACAGTACATCTCAGTGAGCACTTCTTTCCAAACCTCAAGATCGTTTGGTAGACAGAGACGTTTTTTATAGAAAATGGCCCTATCTTCAGAGACCGACCAGTGAGGAAGGTTTTGTCCGCTGAGTAGAAGTTCGCATTTTTCCATTAACATAGGG
Organism: Paratinospora sagittata; assembly: GCA_035771175.1. Classification (NCBI taxonomy): domain Eukaryota; kingdom Viridiplantae; phylum Streptophyta; class Magnoliopsida; order Ranunculales; family Menispermaceae; genus Paratinospora; species Paratinospora sagittata. The sequence goes on along the minus strand of CM069604.1, from coordinate 26,025,064 downwards.
TTGTTGGCTTGAGCTGCTGAAATCTTTTGAACCAGCTCAGAGTTGGCTGACAATTGAGAAAGTCGTGATCGTGGTCCTTCCTCGATCAATTGTAGGTTAAAATTCTCCATCTCTGTAACCAACTTCCCCATTTCGAAATTAAGAGTGCAAGCAACATAAGATTTTCTACTCAGGGCATCAGCCACAACATTGGCTTAACCGGGATGGTACTGCAGTTGAAAGTCATAATCTTTCAAGAATTCCAACCATCGTCTTTGGCGGAGGTTTAGGTCTCTCTGGGTGTAGATGTACTTAAGACTCTTGTGATCCGAGAAGACCTCAAACCATTCACCGTATAAGTAATGACGCCATAACCTCAGTGCAAATACGATAGCTGCAAGTTCCAAGTCATGTGTTGGGTAATTACCCTCATGAATCTTTAATTGCCTTGAGGCATATGCGACAACTTGGCCTTCTTGCATTAGTACCGCACGTAATCCTTGGAGAGAGGCGTTTCTTCAATTTCTGAAATGATGATTCACAGGCGGGATTCCAGATGAATCGCTCGTCTTTCTGAGTGAGCTTGGTCATAGGTTCAGCAATCTTTGAGAAGTCCTTGATGAAGCGTTTGTAATAGCCAGCCAAACCAAGAAAAATCCTAATCTGAGTGACAGTCGTACGCTGCTTCCAATTTAAAACCGCTTCAACCTTAGAAGGATCCACCTCAATTCCATTGCCTGAAACCACATGGCCTAGAAATTGAACTCGCTTCGCCCAAAATTCGCACTTACTCAACTTTGCATACAACTGGTGGCTTTTCAATGTGTGGAGGACTATCCTCAGGTGTATCTTGTGGTCTTTCTCAGTTGAGGAATATATCAAGATATCGTCCACAAAAACCACCACAAATCAGTCTAAGTATAACCTAAAGATGCAGTTCATCAAATCCATGAAAGCAGCATGTGCATTTGTTAGACCGAATGGCATGACCATGAACTCGTAGTGACCGTAACGAGTTTTGAATGTCGTTTTGATAATGTCCGACTCTCGGATCCGGAGTTGGTGATAATCGGATCATAAATCAATCTTAGAGAAGTATTTGGCATCTCTAAGTTGGTCAAACAAGTCATCGATCCTGGGCAACGGGTATATGTTCTTAAAGGTGACGTTATTCAGCTTGCGATAGTCAATGCAAAGTCGTAACGAACCATCTTTTTTGCGAACAAACAGAACTGGAGCGCCCCAGGGTGATGAACTCTTTCTGATGAAGCCATTACTCTCTAATTCCTTCAGTTGTTTGTCCAATTCGACCAGCTCGATATTGGACATTCTGCATGGTGGAATTGAGATAGGCCCGGTCTCAGGTATGAGATTGATTTCAAAATTGAATTCCCCAACGGGAGGTAGACCAGGAAGGTCATTTAGAAAAATTGTTGGGAATTCAGATATTACCGGGACATCATGTAACACCCCGTACTTTTGATTAAATACATACATTAAATTATGCGTATATCGAGATATATAATACACGTATTTTATACGTATGAGCTAAATATACGTGTGATAATGCACGTGTTTTATACGTAAGAGGCAAACATACTAGATTTAAGGAGTATTATTAAATGAAGATGATACATATGGGATTATCCAATATGGGTGCTTCCAATTTAAAAAAATGAAGTTGAATTAAATTGATTAATTTATGGGGTGAGTTGGTTAACTATTGAGCATGAGGAGCATGGGATAAAAAAAATCAAATAAATATCATTTATACCACTCACTCTTTAATGTGTAAATCTCCAACGCAACAAGAGAAAAAAATAATAAAAAAAAGGGATCTCTCTCTTTAATCTCTTTCTCACACGTATGAGGAAGAAAAAAAAAAGGAAAGAGAAAAGAAGAAGTTGCAGAATGAGAAGAACCGAGAAGAAGAAAGAAAGAAAGAAAAAGAGAAACGCGGGATTCGCGCAAAATCAGGACCCGTGGTAAGTGATTTTTACCCTATTTCTTCGTGAAATTACTATCTAAGCTAGATGTAACGATTCTAGCGGAGTAATTTTAGCTATGGGAGCCGTTTTTATGGCGTTTTCAAAAATTGGGGTTTTGATCCAACGTGAATGAAAATCCGCTAGGTAGGTTGGAAAACACTTCCTAGGCTGTAGGAACCTTAAATATATGGTTAAATTGAATTTATGTGTTCATTTGAAATTTTTATAGCTGTTAGAAGTTTGTTGGAATTTAGAGTTTCGATTGAAGACCATTTGAATAATTTAAAACCCGATGAAATTCTAGTTTAAGGCTATAGAATGGTAGAATACACTGTTGCGAGTCCATCGATGCTAAGTTCATAATTTTTGGAGACCGTTTGACAATTTTAGTAAAACTTTACATGTTTCCAATAAATAGTGACGACGGGAACAGTGATGTGAATAGTATTATGATCATATCCAGTGAATAAAATGGAATTATAATCTAATGAAACTTCGGTTTGAGATCATAGAATCGTAAAGAATTGAATTCCGGACGTTTCGATACTAAGATTGTGATTTTTGGATATGCTTTGATATTTTTAGTAACTAAATATATGATTTTGGTGAGTAAAATTCACTGTCGTGACCTTCGCGAACATGTAAAACCTCAATAAAATACCTGTTAAAGGTAGTGATTTTACACGTGTCGATGTGGACAGAATAATTTTAGGAATGTTCTAGATTTTTAATAAAACTGATATATGTTCCAGTAGAAAAATAAACTGAGAATTAGTGAAAATATGAAATGAGAAATCTATTTTCACTGTTCTTTCTTGTGGAAATATCTAGATTGACCACAAAAACGAGATAGTAGTTTTTTCAACTGCTTATGAGTCCTAAATGGAGTTGGAATCTAAATTCACAGATATAATATTTTTCAAGTTGATCTTTATTATTAGTGATTTGACGTGAGTTGAGAAATTGAAGATGTAAATAGATATGAATAAATGAAATTGAATTATGGAGTGGTTGTGACAGGTTGAATTAATTGGATTTAAATTGGAGCTGGACTCGAAAGCGACGATGATTGGGTTTAAGTTGGAACGGGTTGTACCGTGAGTATATTTTCTTGATTTTGGTTCTTGTATGGCATTTTAAATATATGAAATGTTTGAATGTAAATATGTTATGCATATATTGTTGCATTGTGTTTTAATTTACATTCATAAATGATATTTTTTAGCATTGGAGCATGTGAGACTTGCGAAGGCAAGTTGGTGTCATTTCGTTAGGAATTAAACCCGGATGAGTGTTATGCGTAACCTCATTGTCAGTAGGCATGTCCTAACAAGGATTGGAGATTCTTGAAATGACTGTGAATTGGGAAATGAGAGGTTGTGGCTACCTTGTAACGGTCATACAAGGGTTAGACCCGTTCTCTTGCCTTGAAGGAGGGAGATTGTGGATTTTGTGGAAAAAGAATGCGTTGTTTTATTGAAAACCCATGAAATTTATGTTGTTGTCATGTATGATATATTCGTTGAATGATGCATGTGTTTAATACTTGTTTGAAATGATTTTAAATGCCATATTTTCCTAAATGCATATAATTGCCATATCAAGAAATATATTCACTGAGCTGTTGGTTGCTCACTCCATTTCCTCCAATATTTCAGGTATTGAGTCGAAGAAAAAATGAAAAATCCGTGAGTGATAATCACGTGAGCCTTCGTCTGGTATGTATATGGATGCATTGGAGGATATAGGTTATATTTTTGTTAGTTTGATATGTAGAATTATCACATACTATATATATATTATCACATAGATGGGTTGTACATAGATTTTGATTTGACATTTTGGGTTATATAATGCTTGGGATGATGGAATGAGATGATTATAGATATTAATCAGGTGAGAATTTAATTTGTGGAATGAATGGAATCAATGGAATGAAAGGAATGTCTGTGATGATGATTATTTATATATATTTCTTTGATTTGATTTGTGGTATATTAGGAAAAAATGTGAAATGTCCATTTTATGGGGAGGTGCTGTCGAAATTTCTGAAAATTTTGGAAAGGATTGTGAGATTATGTGAAGGCTGACAGTGTATTGTATACTGTATATGAGTATATACAGTGTATAATACATTGTGTCGGTCATGACGTCAGCCTATGTCAGGGGCGTCGTGACACATCATGTACTTCGAGAGGGTACAGTGCTGGTGATTCATTTTCATCACCAAGGGATATAGCTCGAAGTTGTGCCTTGAGAAGTGTCGTAGTCGAGTTATGTATCAATTTCCTTGTTCCCTGAATCTTGACAAACTCCCCCGTGGGCAAGGTTAACTGAACTTGTTTCTTCATACAATCAATTTTTGCATTCAGTGGTGCGAGTCAGTCCATGCCGATGATGATGTCAAAGTTTTCAATGTCCATCACAAAAAGATCTACATATATGATATGTTCTGACATTCGAAGTTCACATCGAGAACACTGCAATTTTACGTCAGTACCATATCCTAAAGGTGATGTGACATGGAGTGTGAATGTTGTGGGTTTAGGATGCAACCCTAAATGTCTTACCAATGCAGACGATATAAAAGAATGCATAGGACCCGAATCGAACAAAACATGCACCAATGTATTAAACAAGGGAAATGTACCTTTGACTACATTGTTGTCTGGGAGGGGTTGTTGAGCGATGGCAAATGCTCTGCCCTGGTTCCGTTGTCCCTGGTTTTGTCGGTTCTGCCTGGGTTGGGCATTAGCAGTAGGTGGTGCTTGTTGGACCAGAACAACGGGAATAGGTTGCTGAAGGTGTGGACAGGCATATCTTACATGGCCATGTTGGCCGCAGTTGTAACACTTCGGTCGCTGCTGCTAATAGTTCTGTTGGCCATGCTGATTGTGGTGCTGACCACCACCTCTGCCATTGTCGTTTCGACGACCACCACTGCCATGACGGCCTCCGCAGCCATGATGTAGAAAACCCTACTGGCCATGGTTAGATGGTTTAGCCGCAGGTGTGGTGGCCTCATTATTCTTAACAGGGGCTAGGAGGGTTGGGTTTTGATTATAATAGGGCTTCTTCTTGTTGCCCTATTGGGAAAAAGTTGCAGGCCATTTTCCCTTATTCAGTCTCTGCTCCTGCACAATCTTCTTCTACTCAAAGCTCATGGCCTTGTCAACGACCTCCTTGTAAATCTTGAGATCCAAGATCGACAAGACTTGTCGAATGTCAGGACGAAGGCCATTGTAGAATTTCTCAGTCTTATCTTGCTCCGTTGAGATGGTGGAGACTGAGTAGACCGATAATTCTTTAAACTTCCCAGCGTACTCCCTGACTGTCATGCTGTCTTGGAATAGTTTGGCGAACTCTTGGCGCTTCTGCCTCTTCACTGCACCGGGGAAGTACTCATCAATAAACAATGACTCGAACTGTTGCCAAGTCATGTCTGTAGTGTTGACCCTTGGGTCCTCTTTTACTGTTATCCACCATGTATTTGCTCCACTAATAAGTAGGTAGGTCGCAAGTGGAATTTTTCGTGCCTCATCGACTCTCATTGCATCGAGAGCCTTCTTTGACTCATCCAGACATTTCTGCACCTCTTCAGCATCAATGGTGCCAGCAAAAGTAAAAGGTTGTAGCCTCTTGTATTTCGTAATCTGATCGGTTTGAGTGTCCGACCCAGATCTCACAGATGTCTGAACAATGACAACCTGATTGGCCGCAGTCTCACGAACGGCTTCATCGCCTCGATAAATCCGACGAAGAATACTTCCATACTCGAAGGTATGGCAAAGGGTGTGGGTTGTGGTGGCACTGTCAGGTGTGGCCTGTGCTGTCGTCGGAGGCGGCAGTTCCTGGTTCTGTATCTCAGGAGGTGCCTCCTCTGCTGGACGGACAGTACTTGGCCTTCCTCTCTTCCTGGTTTGCATTTTCTCACTGGCAAGGAGAAAATAAAATCATGATTTAGGAATTGTAGCCAAGTATAATGTTATGATATTCTCAGCAACAAATTCGAGAGTACTGCAATATAAAAATCACCTATTTTTCTAAGTATATTGTAAGGTTTTTGTTGATGAATCAAAGAATCTTATGTGTCTCGTATGTTTGGCCATGGTGTAAAAACAAGGTTAGAATGTTTATATAATAAGTATAAAACTTTGCAAGTATTTCAAATGTTTTGGTTCTGGTGTTTTTTTTGTGAACATACATATATATTTCATTGAAAATCCATACGAGTCATAAAAATTCTAAGATTTTCCTCGGTAAGTATCCTGATCTAACGTTCTATCGCGATCTTATGTATTCAAACTCTTTTGCTTAGTCTTTTCGATTATTATCCAAATTTGTGTGTCCCATACCACATGAATTTGGTAATAAGGGTGTCAACCAAGTTAAGTTGTATGAACACGGTCTCTATAAAACATCGGTTGAATCGTAGTTTACTAATAATATCGTCCAAGTTTACTCGTCCCATACCGTGTAAACTTAGTGATAATGTTAGTAATGCAACTTTCTCCAGATGTTTCTTTTCACATAAGGTCGTGGGTTTTCTTACTTCTGCATTTTATTTAGTATCCTTCAATTTTGTTGTGTCTCATACCACTCCAAAGTTAGGGATACAAAAGAAAGAATGGTTGTAAGTCAGCCCACCAAAGATAGTCTTAAACAAAACATTTCATTCATATATAAAATAAAATTTTACAATGTCAGTGTTCATTCCTGGTTTTCCTGCCTACTACTGCTCCTTCTAGACCTCCTGCTAGATAAACTACTAGAAGAAGGTTGAGAATTTGCTCGTTGCTCTTCAACGTTTCGCATACGTGTTAACAAATCACTTTGAGTCTCCTTTATTCGAGCAATGCTAGCTACGATCACATTTAACTGTTCGAATGTGTTAGTCGATTGCCCCATCGATGGTTGATGGGTCAACTGTCTCATAGGTGGAGGGTAGGCTATAGGCATTGGTGGAAAGTATTGACCGTACGGTTGACTCATAGGTGTGGGGTAGTTGTTTTGACTGTACGGGGATCCCCTAACTGGAACCCCTTGGACATTTGGATATGCTTGGTTTAAAAAGTCTTGAAACAATGGGCTCATTGGAATGTCCTGTCTTCCAAAATTTGGTGCCGTAAAATTTTGTTGTTGTTGGTTCACAGGAACTTGTGGAACTGGCTGATATGGTACCTCAGGAGTTGAAAACCTTTGGTACGTAATATTGCCTTGAGTTGACATGTTCCAGGAAGGTGGATTTGCTGGAACTTCTTGTCTATCTTGATTTGGTTGAGGTTGATTTAGATTGGCAAATAAATATTCCTCAGTGAACAGGTGCTCGATTGGATCATTATTCGAGGTTGGGTTTGACGTATGGTTCTGGTTTGGCTCATTATTTGGTACCTCCCTAACAGGAATCTTGCGTCGACTTTTTCGGTAACAATGTCCTTTTTCGTCTCTAATTCTTTCATCATTAAATGTCGAGCCGAATACTTCCTCGTCAGTTACCCCTCCACTTGTGACATTTTTCTTGAAGATAGAGGATGTTGTAACTGCCTTAGTGATCTGCTTCGAAGACTCATCAAAAGTGTTGACGTTTGCTTCGTATAGCATCCTAATAATCAAGACTCCGTAGCCCAGGAGATCCTTTCTTAAAGGGTTTTGAATCACCCTAAACATTTGTTGGATGATGATGTGAGGTAGGGAGACCTTAATTTTCTTCTATATACAGTATACCACAAGAAGTTGAGCCCTTGACATAGTGCCTCTAGTCCCCCTTTCTGGCAAAATGTTGCCGAATACGATCTTTCCAAGGTCGGCAAGAGATGGTTTAAGGAGGTTGTTTGGGAGGTTGATGTACGTTGATTGGGTGTACGGCTCTTTGACGAGAAAATTGAACAACTGTTCGTTGGACTCTGCGATCTCTGCAACTGTTCGTTCTATCTTCAATTGGAATCTCCATAAGTCGCGCAATAATTTCGACGTTGATAGAAATCTTTGATCCCCTGACCGTTGTCTCCAAAACAGGGCTAATCCCATTTTCTTGAAGTCCTACGCAATCCATGGCTTCGTAAAAGGATTTTATCAAGTTGTAAGAGATGTTACCCTCAACTTTTATTATGTTGAACCACCCCAGTGTTGCGAGTTTTTCTTGAAAGATCGGACGGAGGCGAAGATCTCAATTGTCGATACTCCTCATAGTCATAACCTCCCTTTTGGACAATTGGTTGAGTCTAGTGGGAATTGGTTCCCTATTACCGGAAGTCGTTCCTTTACTTGAGGTCATTCTTTGCTTAAAGGAAAATAAATTTGTGAAAGACACTAAATATATTCCTAACATTTTTAAGATTTATGCTTTGTCCGTTGGACAATATATTTTATTTTTTCTCTTGATGTTTATGCCATCATTTAATCCAAAATTTTCTATTGGCAATATGTTATATATATCTCATATATACATAGATATATATTCTATTGGCAATATGTTATATATATCTCATATATACATAGATATATAGATATATATATTCAATCATAACCATACATATAGTTTTTATAAATCATAACTATATATATTTGAATCTAAACTTTAATATAAATCTCAACTATATATAATTCATATATATATATATATATATATATATATATATATATATATATATATATATAGTTCTAGAGATATATATATATTTAATCATAACTATATATATATATAATTTTCATAAATCATAACTGTATATATATATATATATATTTGAATCTAAACTATATAAAAACTATATAGTTTTCTAGATCTATATTTAATATAAATCTCAACTATATATATAGAGTTCTAAAGATATATATATCTAATAAATAATTCCTTCCCCTAATTCGGTGGACTTGGGTGGGCCATGGACCTTACGCTCTGATACCATTAAATGTCACATCCCGCCCGGACGTGCCTAAACCGGCGGGACACTCACGGACGGGGCGCGAATACATTATAACGATAATAACAGAGTGCGCATAAGCATAGTTAAGTACAAGTCTGATTTCATTAAATTCAAAATATAATTGTACATGAAATAGTTAAGTGAACATTCTCCCAAAATCCCTAATGAATAATACAAAGGGTACAAAATGTGGGTCCAAAACTTGTACCCAGTCCACCCTAATCTCCTGTGAAAAATTGGATAACAACGGGGTGAGCTACACGCTCAGTGGGTAAAATAGTTTGTGAATATAACAATTAATAAAGCAAACTTCATAATCAAATATCTTAAATACACATCAGAGCATCATAATCAATTCAATATGTATGTATGCATGACACCGTCTCGTAATGGTTTGATGACTGTACATCACCTGAGTTCACGTACAGATGTCCCTCCCCAGGAGTATTCGGGTTCTCATTGTACTTCCCTCCTCAGGAACGATGCTCTGGATTCACGTACAGAAGTCCCTCCCCAGGAATAGCCAGGTTCTCATTATACGTCCCTCTCCAGAGAAATATAATGAATAGCGAGCATCGCTCCTAACTATTCTATGAATCATAAACCACATACGTCCCTAGGTGGTGCTATGTATGATGCCAATGCATGAACTGGTCCGGTCTTTACTTTAACATTTAGACAGGATTTGGCAATGTCTAGTGATCCTTATCAGGGTCGGTATCACTACGTGCAAGGTTAGGACATTCAGTATTACTTGTATAAGCTAATAGCTTTCAAATAAGACCAACCAGATCAGTCTCCAGTTGAGAGGTGAAACACAAGGTCTACTTAAATACCAATCGTCTAGAGCAGCACGCTGCCTCCCGTTCACTATTTAAAGTTACTGAGGACAAGACTGAGCCTGGTTGAGCCAGATTGACCACTAATCGGACATAACAACAGTGTAATACATGAACTCCAAATATACAGGCATAAATGTAACAGTATGAACATCATACCCAATAATGTTGTGTAAATAAATAGTATACGTAATGATAAACAAATGTAAACTTTAATAAAAGTTATAAGACACGCAAACGTATGTTTCGTTCCCCACCTTCAGATAAGAACTTCTTTCAAAACTAGCGCTTTCTTTCGGACAGAACCGCGTTGCACCGCACAGAGAGTCTCGAAAGAGAGTCTCAAAAGACCAAAAACTCAAAATGAGTGAAAAGGAGAAGAAAAATCACAAGGAGAGGTGATTTGGTGTGAGAAATGAGGATGGATGAGGGTTCCTTATATAGGAAATTTGGCGCTGGAACGTTCGGGCGGGCTCCCGAACGTCCGAGCAACCGCCCGAACATTTTTTGTTTTTTTTCTAAAAATTGTGCAAACCTAGGGTATTACATCTAATGACAAAAAAGTGAAGAAATTAGAAAAAATGGAAAGATTTTCTTCCAAGATGGCGCCATGATTATTTGATTGATTAAATATTTTTATTTTGAAAATCTTATGTATTAAGAAGGTGCCTGATTGAAGTTGATTTTATAGAATATTTGGGGAGAATGATATCTTAAATTATATGTAAAATATAATTATTTTGAAAACAGATCAACTATATAAAGGTGGCAACCAAGGGACCAGGGCATCTCGTCTTTACTGTCATTTTCATTTTTAAAATTTTTTAGGTTAGATTTTATTTTCAATAGTTAATTTAAGTCTTGGGTAAAGTAACATCACCGAAGGGTTCGGAGTTTTGTAAGTTTTCTTCTTCTTTACTTTTTATTTATTTATGAAGTTCTTATTTCCAGTAATTTCCGTTTCTCTATCTTTCTTTCATTTATTTCTCATTATTTATTACTTTTTTTTTCTCATTTCATTGCTTTATTTTCATTAGAAGTTAATTTTAATTCAATTTTAGATTAATTTTTTTTAATTGTTTTCATACCTAGGATGTTAGAAACAACCATAATTTTCCCTTAACTTATTTAGTATATAATATTTTATTTTATTTTTTAAAAACTTAAAGTGACTTGCCTAATCTTTGTGGATCGACCTTATCTAGTGTTATAACTTACTTTCTGCGCTTGCAAGTATTTTTTTTATTGATCTATTCAAAAGATCACATCACTATAAGAATAATATGGCGACACGTATCCCCGCCAACCTGAACAAAGACTCCCACCTCTATAAATACCCCATAATTCTTCATTAATGAGGTAAGTCATTAATCATTCCAGTTAATGTGAGTTTTATCCCCTAGACAACTAGAAACTAACTTAGGTATTGGAGGGTCTTCAGCAGGCATCATACCAGTGCTCCTTACGATAGTCTATCTTTTCTTATTTCTCTCTTCTAGGTTCGAGGTACCTAGCAAGCGAGTAGACAGGTAGGCAGATTCCAGCTCAGTACGTTCTCTTCACATCATCACATTCTGGCGTTGGTCAAATCTTGCACCAATACCATTAAACTCAAGGAATTGAAATTAGGTTACTGTTGTTCCCAAAATTTATTCAACTTATATGTAATAAAAACAAGACAAGCTCACATTTGTAACCATAGAAAGTAACGAGCTAATACAACACTCTAAAAAATATCATCATCATTGATCTTATCAAATTAAATTTCAATGTCAAACACAAGAAGTGGACATATATTTTTTAACCTTGAAAATTTTGTCCAATCTTAAGGTTTCTTCTTTTCTTTTTTCTTTTTTCTTTTTTTTTTGAAGTCAGAGGTAGGGCCCTTTCTCACTAGGCCCTGGGGCACAGTCACAAACACCCAAGGACGTTGTTGTATTACTGAGGAGGCTCGAACTCATGATCTATTCTGTAACAAAACTTTATGCCCTCAACTCCGTCACTCGCCCAACGTAATGTTGGGTGTCCAATCTTAAGGTTTCAATCCTATTTTAAAACCTAAAACATGTTTAAAGTAATTAGTTTAAAAATTTTATAAATCTTTCAAACTTAATTAATATTACAAAATCAAACTTGAAATAAAAGCTTACTACATTACAAGAATTGATCAAAAGAAATTCATACACACTAAATCTAGGCATTTGGTGGAAACAACAATGCTACTTGGACTTAATTTATATTACCAAATCAAACTTGAAATAGAAGCTTACTACATGAATCAATCAAAGGAAAGTGATAAACACTAAATCTAGGAAGGAAAATGCTAAAGTACCATTCAAAGTGTATACCCAAAGTGTACATTACCATTAAATACCATTGAATTGCCTCGAATCATGTACCAACACATGATTTGAGACAATCTAATGGTGTATAAAGGTAATGTACACATTGAATGTACATTTTAGATGTCAATGTAGCATTACTCATCTAGGAATTTGTTGGAAACAACAACAATACTACTTGGTGCAAGGGGTGGCAATTTGGCCTACTAGGGCTGGGGAATATTAAGGCCGAGCCGGGCCGATATTAAAAATGTTGGACACCCAAGAAGGAGGTGAATTGAGTGTAATGGCCAATTTTGACAAATTTTATGCCCTTAGTGGAAATCCTTGATCAAATTAAGTTATGTACTCAAATTAATTCAAAGTGCATAAAGTAAAATATGGAAATTTAAAAACATTGCACACAAGGAGTTTTACATGATTCGAAAACCTTTTCCTACTACACGCCTAGAGAAACCTTCTATAGGATTCCACTATACTGTGATTCACTTCAAGGGTGTGAATCAAACCATTACAATGTCTTTTTAAATGTTCAAGACAAACCTATCATTTTCATGGGCTAAGGACAAACCACTTGTTCCTTTTTCGAGGGCAATGGAATAGTCAAAATCTTTTCTACAGGTTAAGGATGAACCAGTTGTTCCTTTTCACGGGATTAGGAATAATCACTTGACCCTTTTTAAGATAAAAGGTGCAAATATCTTTAATTTCAACCTTGGAACCTCAACTTGACTTGGTTGTTTCAATCTTGAAACTAACCAAAACTCTAATTACAAATATTAAAATGTTTGTTCCAAGTAAATTGAATAAATACAATAAGCTCAATAATACAACTGTCCAAATACAAGATATGAAAATTTAAGCTCAATGTGAAGAGAGACCTTACGTTGATATTATATCTTTCTTGCAACCATATTTGCTTAAGAGAATGATTTTGAAGAAACTTCAAATGACGCACAAAGATTGCAACCATATTTGCTTAAGAGAATGATTTTGAAAAACTTCAAATGATGCACAAAGAGAAAGCTTGAAATCCAATATTCAAATCAACATCTCTAAGTTTTAAGGTTTTTGAAATGAGAAAATGATTTGATTTTGAAGAACGCTCCCTAAAATCACGTGGTTGTCTCTCTTGTATTTAAAATAGCCTAAGTGCATGTACATATAGTTTAGGAACAAACACTAGCCGTTTTACACAAGAAACTAGTTGTTGGGGGCTCAAAAATCGAAAATATGATCATTGGAATCGCGCCCAAACAGTTCAAGCTGCTTGTGAGAGTCCTGCAGTACGTCAAACCGAGAGCTAGAAAAATATCAGACAGATTTAGGAGGACACTACTACGTTGTGAACGTCCTGCAGCACTGCCCAAAAATTTTCCAAAAATTTCATGAGCGTCATACTGTCGTAGGAGCGTCCTGTGGTACTGACCTGATGATTAAGTGACTTGGTTACTGCTCGAGCATCCTACTCGATTTGAGAAATTTTTCATACTTTTTATTTTTATTTTTTTATGAAATCTGTCAAATCAAACCAATTCAAAACCATTTTGGATCAAATCAAACGCTTCGAAAACATTCGAGACAAAAAGAATAAGTCCAAGTTGAAAATAAGTTGAGTTTGAAAACTTAAACCGATAAGTTTTTGGAAAACTTTGTAAAAATGTGATTTTGATTAAAATAAGTATAAATATGATTCAAAGTAGTTTGAAATAGTTTAAGAATATAAACCAAACATGTTTAAACACTTGAAAATCATTTTTAAAAAAACTTAATGCATGAATGAATTTAAAAAAAATGATTGAGCAAAATAAAAGGCGAAAATTTTACATCCTAATTCTAAACACATACCTCTCAACTTCTTGTTTCTTCTTTCTTCCAAGTTGTTCAAGCTTTGAATATAATATTCTTTGCTTTGATCATTTGCTTGAGAGACTTGAAGTACTTTGATGTTATATTGACTCTTTCCACTTTAAGTGTTAAAATATACTAGATAGAAATATTAGCATTATTTATTATATTGTTTGTTAACATCAAAATACTTAAGAAAAAATTAGATAAAAAATTACTTAGGTAACAAAAAAAAAACTTTAGCCTAAATCCAGCCCAAATCTTATACATATAGATATATATATATATATATATATACATATTATATTTATTTTGAGCCTTTGGGTATTGCTGCGCCTTTGAACGGGTCGGCCTTGCTCATATAATAATTAGGCCAGAATTTGAATTGAGCCGGCCGGACTATGGCCCGGGCCTAATTGCCACCCGGCGCACAACTCCTTTTTTTTTTTTTTGTTGTGAAAAAATAAGTTTGCCCTTTCCCAAACATAAATGTTGGTCAAAAATATACAAAGCAGCATTGATTAGCCACTGAGCTAACCAAATTAACACAATCGACTCGACGCCACGTAGGGCGATTCATATTGGAGAGTGGAGGGGTACTAACATTGTGATTGGCTTATAATTCCGGGCCCACAGCTAATGTTCCAAAAACGTAAGGTATAATTAGTAAAGCCAAGTTCTAGGCTTCTAGCAGCGTTGAACGATACAAGCTATAACTAATATTTCTCATGTAGATATTTTAGATAAGCAAGCTTAAATGTCCAAAACACCCCTCTGTGAGTATTCTTACGCGTTTCCACGCGCTTCTAATCTATTTAGGGGCTTTTTTACAGAGCTTCTCCTTACCTTCTCTTCCCTAAGTCTCTTGGCTTCTTCTCCACGGACAACCAAACTGCTTTGCCTTCATCTATTGATGATTTCAAGATCTCTGGGTACTAATTTATTATTCCGTTTGATTCGAGAAACCCATTTATTTATATACGTGCATATTGATTTTTTATTAAATAGTAGTATCGCTAGCTGCTCGATCGTGAAGTTCAAGGCAAGAACGATCGAGTTAAGGGAATTCCGTTAATATTATAGATACAGTTTCTCAGTAATCTTTTTTGTTTATTTACTGAGGAAGATTTTGAGACATTAAGTTGATGAGAAAAAAAAATGGTGAAGGATGAGAGAAGAAAGATGGAGATTTCAAAGCCGGCCGTGTTCTTGAGTCTAGCTATTTTAGCTTTGTTTGCGACTCATCAAGAGGTTTTAGGTATGGAAGAAGAAGATCGTGATCTGAGAAAGCACAGTTCAAATAATAAGAATGCTTACGTTGCGATGATGTACATGGGAACGCCGAGAGATTACGAGTTTTATGTCGCTACACGAGTGATGCTCAGATCTCTCGCGAAGCTGAAGGCTCATGCCGATCGCGTCGTTATTGCTTCCGTCGATGTTCCTCGTTCTTGGATCCAAGCTCTGTAAGTTCAGAAGAAACCTAAATCTCTCCATTTCTCCTTGATATTTTATTCTTTTTCTCTGTTTTTCTTTTTTTTTTTCTGTTCTTGCTAAAATGCGCTGAGAAAAGTGGCGTAGTTTAGTCGTAGCACCAGCTACGACAGCAAGCACTAGCAAAAGGGGTTTCAGGGCATCTTTTGAAATAACGACGTTAAGCGAGAGGGGGAGAGAGGGAGTGATTTAGTGCATTCTGGTCTACGTACGAGAGAGTGGGAACGTGTAGGATGCTTTACACGTAATATCTTTAAGATTCTTCTGATGGTTGTTTTATCTGGGTGCTTCACATTGTTTGATGTCTATATCCTCGTTAAGAGGCAGTGTTTGGATGGGTATCCAACAACAAATTTTCTGTTTTGGTACTAAGAAAACTTATGTCATTTTCCAAAGTTGGCCCATTTTATTAAAAAATTAGAAAAAGTATTTTTTTAAAATTATTCCACCAAATATGTTATTTATTGTTTTTTTTTTTTTTTGACTATTTAAAATCTGAAAATGGTTTTTGATTGTTTTCTTTTCCTTTACTTGGTGATTAAGGGTAAGTTTGATTCTTGATTTGGATCCAATTTTCTGTATCTCAAAATTTAAAAAAAAAAAAAAAAAAACAACAAAGAACTCGTTTGGATGAAACACAAAAACAATTTTTTAAAATTTATAAAAAATAATAAAAAAGTGTTCTCTAAATTTTCACTTTAATTTTAAAATACGAAATTCGAATAAATCTAATTAATTTGGCGGTTTCTTAAATGGAATTGTTATCTAATATTCGTCTGTTAATTATGGAATTTGATTTATTTCTTGAAGAAATTAAAAGGGTCTTTAAGTCCACTTATTTCGTACTCCAATATTAATAGTAGCCATTTTTCCGGACTTTCGGTTGTCAACTAAAGTTTAATTTCTTTGACCAAAAAATTAAAACGGAAGATGCTTTGCATTTTCCTTGGGGCTGGTTGAGGTTAGAGGTTGAGCAAAGGGACCCAGGAGCAAGTGTGCCAGCTGAATGCGTATCTCGATTTCCCTGATCAGCATTTTAGTTTTAGAAAAATGTTTATTTATCTGTAAAAATGTGTAATTATACCATTTATATCATCATTAGATATGCATGTATTATATTTTTTAATGTATATAATAAATGATCTAATGACGTTAAAAATGTATGTAGTCATATTTGTAGTTGTATTTTTTTACAGTTAAATTAACATTTTACGTTTTTGTTAAAGTCTTTGAAGTCGTTAAATTAGCTCGTTATTAATTTTGATTTCATTATATTATTGATGTGTTTAATGACACTTTAGTTGGGTCAATTCAATTAATTGTAATTGTGGTGTGATTCAGTGAAAGAGAAGATGGGGTGAAAGTCGTGAGAGTAGAGAACGTTGATAACCCATACAAAAGGCAAGCTAACTTTGACAAGAGGTTCAAGTTGACGCTGAACAAGTTGTACGCGTGGAGCCTGGTGAAATATGACCGAGTGGTCATGATTGATTCAGACAACCTTTTTATTCGTAACACGGATGAGCTGTTCCAGTGTGGACAATTCTGTGCCGTCTTCATCAATCCTTGCATCTTTCACACTGGCCTCTTTGTCTTGCAGGTAATAAATAAATAAATATAAATATATATATATATATATATATATATATATATATATATTAAAGCTTAATTTATTAATTATTTAATCATCATGCATCTTATATAATTATTAACAGTACGTACATTGTTTAAAAATTGTTGTTCTCTCTTTTTATTAAATCAGCCATCAACGAAGGTATTTACTCACATGCTTCATGAGTTGGAGATTGGGCAAGAGAACCCAGATGGTGCAGACCAGGGTTTTCTTGCTGGCTACTTTCCAGACTTGCTTGACCAGCCTATGTTTCATCCACCTTTAAATGGTACAAAGCTTAACGGCACCTTTAGGCTTCCTTTGGGCTACCAAATGGATCATTCATATTACTGTAAGTGTATGGGTCAAGTTTTTTTTTTAGTACGAAAAAGTTTTAGTTGTCGTTTGCCTTGCGCCAGGATTAAATAATAGAGTTAATCATTCTGAATACAGATCTGCGGCTTAGGTGGAGCATACCATGTGGGCCAAACAGCGTGATTACCTTTCCAGGGGCGCCATGGATGAAGCCATGGTATTGGTGGTCCTGGCCTGTCCTTCCTTTGGGGCTCATGTGGCACCACCAACGTCAGCAAACTATTGGGTAAGCTTCAAATTCAATTTCATGGACTTTCCTTGCACCAAAACTTTTTATTGAATTTAATGCTTCTCTAGCTAAACACTTGCTATGCCTAACCTCTCTTTTTTTAATCTGTTAGTACACCCACAACAAATACCCAAAACATCCTTTCAATGATCTCAAAGGCTCAAAGCACCTCCAGGGAGACCACCATTTCCAATACGACTCTTCCTTTTCAAGCTTCACCTCTAGATTTCTCTTTTACTTGTTTTGTTCTCTAAAACGAACGGTTCTTTTCAATAAAGGTGATTTAGTAGGGTAGGAAGAAGATTGGATCTATCAAAATTTTGGCCAAAGGACAAGCTGTCATCTTCAGACCAAATTTTAAGCCTACTAGATCTTCTTTTCAATCAAAAATTCATGTTTATTGTTTTTTTATTATTATTTATTTGAAGTGAAAAAATCTTTTGCACATTTTGAAATATGCAATTAGAGTCTCTCAAACATTGATCCAGTCAACCACGATAGTACAAAACCATTCTTCTTTCAAGCCTGGTCTACCTTGCCAATGCCTTTGATTCAATCAACCTACACTTCCACAATGTCATATGATATAGTCAAGCAAAGGACGTTTGTTTAGTTCTAATTGTTGACCAAACATGGGGCCTCTGTATGGTGTCCTAATTGACAATGAGCCGCCAACAACCTCAACAAAAAATAATAAAAAAAATCAATCTAAAGTTGGTTATTCACAAAAAGTTGGATAAGAGGGAGATGGACCTACCTGGAGTTTTGGAGGGAAACTTTTTGTTCTGATCTGCATTTGGCGGGAAATTTTCTTTGAAAATGGTGGGTGTGGAGAAAGCAGCGAAGGTCAAATGTGTTAGGAGGGTATGACTCTTGTTTTCAAAATTTTAAGTCTTTTTTTGTCCATTTTCGGACAGGCCAAAAATTAGTATTACAAAATATTGTAGAGTACTTGGTACAAGTCAAAAGCCACTTCTTGGACACGTCATCTATCAGATCCTCACTTCTAATCAGGGTTTGATACCAAAATTATCCTCATTAGTAAACAAGACATCTCACTTACCATTTCCTGTTTTCCTATTGATCTTCCCCAGGTATGGTGCTGAGATGCCAGTGGCATTGGTCCAGTCGGCTATCTACGTAGCAGTGTTGATCTTAACCCTGCTTTTAAAGCCCAACATGTCGAAGCTGTGCTACCGTCAACCAGATAAGAACCTTTCCTTAATACAAACAGGGCTAAAAGTGATAGCCATGTGGTCTATTTTAGCAGCTTACATTGTACCCTTCGTCTTTATCCCCCGGACGATGCACCCAATCATGGGCTGGACCCTCTACTTGCTCGGCTCATCTGCACTTGCTTCAATTGTGATCAACGTCTTCTTGCTGCCGGCAATCCATGTGTTGATGCCATGGATTGGTATTTTTGGTGTTCTTGTTGTAATGGCAATCCCTTGGTATTCTGACGGTGTCATGAGAGCTCTTGCAGTGTTCTTTTATGCCTTCTGTTGCGCCCCAATAGTATGGGGATCCTTGGCGAAAGTAAGGGCGTGCTTGCAGGTCTCTGTTGAGAGAGAGGCATTCATGCCACGAGCAGTTGTAGAGTTTCCACAGCTTCCTCAATTCAACAAGCACTACTGAGCAATAAAGTGCAATTGAAAAGGCAACGGCTGCAAAATAGAAATGAGGGTCACAAATTGCCAACATTTTTATCAAACGGAATGGGGACAAAGTTGTCTTAAAACTGATGCAAAGAATCTTAGCATTGGAACAAATTTTATCATACCATCATGACATGTATCTACGCATTGTGTCATTATACTGAGAAAACTGAGAATCATCTTATTAGCATTTTGTTTCAGAAAACTAAGTTTAGCATTTATTTATTTTTTGACAAGAAATGAAAATGGTAATGTATTAAGTATGAAAAATGTACAAAAAATATCCGAAGGGCAGGAAAGATAAACACAATTACAGCACCATACCCTCTAAGGTAGGAACCCAACCTCTTAAGCCCATCCCCTACAGAAAAACTTCTCCGATCTCTCCCAAACATCTAACCCCTCCTCAATGCGCAAATTCCTTTGCTTTCAAATAAATCAAGTCACTGCAAAATCTACCACCCTCCAGTAGTCCTTTAAATGCCTTGGTAGGTTGGAATGCCTTTCCACTTGAGGGAAGATAATTACTTCCCACAAAAGGTTATCTTCCCTCATGCGGGAAGGCATTCCAATTAATAATAGTCTTTCGCCTTTCCCTGATAGAGTTTAGCATTTTGGTCAGATTTGGTCCCATTTAGTTTCAGGAACATAATTTATTCTCATTCAGCAAGAACACAAGTATAAGCATTCAAATGCCATCGCCTGATATTTGCAGGGTCCAAGCAATCTTGTAAGTTGCTGAAACTTTAAATTTGAAAATTGCAAAACTACAATAATTGGAGGTATACTGAGTACATCTTCTAAAAATGGTAAACAATGCCAATCTAAGATGTAGGAATGTAGTTAAGAGGCATAGATAATCGTTCACCAAGGATATCTGAAATTGTTGTCATTCTAGGACAGCTCCTGCACCACACAAAGTACCAGTTAAACATCAAGTTTCAACCCTTCAGATGGATTAATAAAATAATTGATCGATAGTTGGCAATAACACGCCTCCTTAAAGCCTTCAAGTTTATTTAAAGTATGAGTAACATCAATTTAAACCTTATTCTAATGCAAGTCATGTGACACATCAGAGAGTATGGCACATCTCTTTAGCAAGGAAAAAGTTATGTTAGAACATTCTTACAAAATTTAGCTAAATGGCTTGGTCATACAAGCACACAAAGTTCAACACCTGATGTAAAACAAATTCTGCCAATCACACAATTTGCATATTCTTCTTAAAATTCCTGCATTGAACCATTGGATCACTAGTTTCTTACCTAATGATTGAGATGTAGTAGTGGATTTAATTTCATCCTACATCTGAAACAGAAGCAGTAACACTACTCTGTTTCAAAACTAGTCACCTGAGTTACTGGAGCAAAAGTCCAAATTTCCAATGAACTACGGCTATGTATTGAGGATTCAGAACTATTACTACCATTCTGAATTGAAAAGTCTTGAATGAATGAATCAATAGCTTGCTCAAGATCAATATGTCAACAAGCTTAAAATTCTAATCATTGTAATAAAGTTCCACCTAATTTCCTTCTTGAATGAAAGGTCAACAGCTTGCTGTAGCTGAGTTTTTATTTTTCGATTCATGTCTATTGGTGGATAGGTGGGAATCCTTGGGAGATTTATGACTTAAGTTAAGGTAGTTGGTCATAAGAAATTTTGAGCTTTCCATGCAACTAAGTTGGTTGCAAGAGAAATGAATTTGGAACAGGTGTTGTGATGTTTTATGATCTAGTGTTTCCAAAAAATTATCTAATTCTACTTTCAAGTCACCAAAGACCGCTTTCACCTTTAAATGAACTCAGACGTTATCTTGTGAATTTTGTACTTTTTTATGTTGTGATGTTTTATGATCTAGTGTTTCCGAAAAATTATCTAATTCTACTTTCAAGTCACCAAAGACCGCTTTCACCTTTAAATGAACTCAGACGTTATCTTGTGAATTTTGTACTTTTTTAATTATCAAGGGTGGTTTAGACCTTGTTGAATCATGAATGAGGCCACTATCTTCTTTAGTCTTAGTAAAAATAGAGAAGTTGAGAAGGTTTTGAATCATACCTCATTCGGTAGTGCCTTCTTAGCCAGATCAATCACAGGATACATGCTTTGAAGACTAAAACATATTGTTCCAAAGATGATTGGTCAGTCATTCAATTTAATACCAATTCCTTGTACTCTAACCCCTCTGCACGCATGTTGATTACAAAACATAAGCAAGTGAAAGCTTCAAACTCCCTTTAATAGGCAATGAAAGTATAGGTCTTTGTCAAATCAATCACCTTTCTTATACCTCAAGTTCTTCAGGAAAAAAATCCAAGTCCTTCGGTGGGCCCTCGCGAATTCTATCCTGAAGTTCCAATTGCTTAGGAAGCACAATTTCAGTTCCCTCACCTGACATGGTGAAATATCTTTCTAGCACCATCTGAATCCCAAGACCAAAAACATAACCAACAGAAATGAATCAACTGCCGAACAGTTTTTACTGAGGAAGGGAGCATTGTCAATGATAGTATCCAAGATAAATATGGCTTACCATGGCAGCATATGCATCATTTAGTCCTCGGCGTGCAGACTTTTTAAGCCCTCTAAAAGAGTGTTGTCAAATAAATCCTTAGTTACACTTTAGATTCTAGAAGTAAAAGTGTACAAACATTTTTCTTTAACTTCAGTATGCTTTTATCTTTGTTGCATTCTTAACTAGCATTGAGCCTTTTTGTGTATAATAATATTTTTTGCGGCAGCCGCACTAATAACAATAGGAGAAAAGCATTTTTAATCATCAGTAATGCAAATTCTACAATAGAACAAGTAATATATTTTGAAAATAAATATAATAACATCCACAACAACAGAAACATTATAAATGAAAAAACTGACCAGTTACACTAGCAAGAGAAGAAAACAAATGCATGGCCAAAACTGTATCTCTCAACAAGGATGACGCTATTTAGCAACTCACTAATGACTAATGTTTAGTTTAAGTTTTGAATGATTAATTGTTTTAATACCTTTTTTCTTCTTTTAGAGCTCTACTATTCTACTACTAAACTAATAATGCTGGTTCTAAATTCAAACAAAGAGAACAGTATGAAGAACAAAACAAATACGTCAAGAATTGGTTTAACAAAGAGTTTGACCAATTGTGGAAAGAAAACTCCATGCTAATTAAAAAAAGAAAAAAGTAAAGGGCAGCATGGTGCACGAAGCTCCTGCCTATGCGGGGTCCTTGGGAAGAGTTGACCACATTTGGGTCTACTGGACGCGGCCTTACCTTGCTTTGTTAGAGGTTGTTTAAAATTCTACGCTAATTATGGAACGAAAAAAAAAAAAGGAAAGAAAAGTCCGTGCTAATTCATTAGCTAAATGGCATATTTTGGTTGACAAAACTAGAATACCGTATATTCCAAAAAAAAAGGGAACTATATGTGCATCAGAAGTCAGAACCAAGGTATTCAAGATAAGCACAACGGTAGAGTATGCACAATTCAACTTTAGGTAATGGCATTAATAGGTGTCCACTAGTTAAAGCTTCAATGATAACAACTCTAAGAGAACACTACATCATTCAGGTGACAATTCGCTCCAAAGCATAAATGAAGAACATACACACTGGTGCTTATGTGAAACAGTCGTGCAATTCTACAAGGCAGCAATGAGACTATGAGAGTAGCAGCAAACTTAGAGAAACACATGCAAAGCAATCAAATAACATATATGATGGTAATATTTAATAACATATAACATGCCAATCACAATTGAACTGGCAGCTATGAGTCTATGACTTTTACTAGAGACAAATTCCAAGAAATGCTTACGTATTGATCATGAAGTCAAGGGCCTCTGCTGATGTCCCATGCTCATTCTGCAGGTAAACTCTCCAACCCCTGTTATATTAATATGAACATCAATACTCAACATCCCAAAAAACAAAGCCTTTCAAAAAGTGGAAGAAAATAAACATTGGATACTTGTAGTGGTTTTATTGTAATCTATTAACATAAATAATTTAATTACTCTAACACTCACATAAATTATAATTATCATATGAAAATATAAGGAAAGGTCTACTAAAATCAAGTCCAACCTCAAGTGAGAATGACCTCATTAATGGAGATTCAGTGCTTGACAAGAATCAGCTAGCTCTGAAATTGTCATCCAGATAAAGGTATTTCTTATGTTCAAAAGGGAACATGAGAAATATGATAGGGGACCCTAAAGGTATAATCCATTATTAACTTCAAATGAACAGATAAAGTGATCATACGGGGATGGAAATATTTGAAAACAGGTAGAAAAGGTATTTCACATTTATTTGGATTTTATTAAAAAAATTATATGTAAATATTGCATATGTGGACAATAATTAACATTTTCTGAAGTACAATTAAGTAAACTGTACAAGTTAAGAACGTTTAAATATTTAAATCCATCCCACAAGATTGTTGTATCAAAAATTAGGTACTAACTAGTAAGTACATTTCATCCATTTGATAATCCTTCAAAGCTTCACGACCATTTCATATGACAAATACACCAACAAAAGTAATGCAACATTGTGTAGTCCAGCAACCACAAACAGGTAGTAAAAACATATGATGCATACAATATTAAGTAATTTGAGTTTTTGAGACTTGAACAACCTAAATATATCAAAAGGAAAGTTCTTTAAATTTCATAACTGATATTTTTGAGCTCTCCCCTTCTTCTTTCTCAATAGGAATCTCGCAAGGCCCTTCCCTAAAGAGATTTTGAGATTAGCGACTCACCCATTCAGTGACTTCAACTCAAAACCTTTAAACTATTTAAAAGGTATCTCATTGTTTGCTAGTTAAACAGTATTTAAAAAAAGAAAAGAAACAAACATGTCGATTTCTTATGAGAACAAAAATTATTTATGGTTATGATTTATATATTTGTAAAAATCACTATAGATAAAATTGGAAGAAAAGGTTGAAATATCGTTTTTGTACCTAATTATATGTTTTTCTTCCTCAAATGATTGCGAACAGCTTAAAATTCTCAACATGGGAAGAAAGCCCATTGTCTACCTAGAGATTCACCTAGGTGATAGACTAGTCAACGTTTAGTTGATGCCTTGACAACACTACTCTAAGGAGATTAATACACCAAACTCAAGTATTATAAGTAAAATCAGCTAGAAAATATACTAAAAGCAAAATCAACAGGAAACAAAAAATACACCATCTGTTATCACTGTTTTCAAGGCGTCGCCTAGGCGTTTTAGGAAGAAAACGCCAAGGGGCAGTGCTAGGCAAACGGTGAGGGGTTGCACAAATATTTAAAAAGTTTAAGGGAGTCTCCCTAATTTTAAAAAAAAAAAAAGCTTTAAAAACATAAACCCTCCCTTTCAATAGTAAACCCTCCCTTTCAACAGTAAACCCTCGAACCTTTTCTCTCCTTAAGCCCATCTTTTCCATTTGCTCCAACCAAGAAACGCCATCAAAATCTCCGGCAACCGTCAACAGCCCTCTGGCGATAGATATTTGCTACCCAACAATTTATTTTTTTTTTGTTTGACGCACGAGAAAGCTTCCAATTTCATTAAATCTCTTGGATAATGTGTATTGTGGCATGAATTAATGTTTTGTGGGCATGATTTTAATTAATATGAAGTGTTTTTTATCATTTTATGAAAATTTAACATTTATTATAGAATACTTTAAATATATATAATTTTGTATATGAACTGTCCAGGGACTTGTAAATAATTAATTAATTATCTAGGGACCTATAAATAAATATTTTTGTATCACCTAGGCCATGCCTAGGCTACGTCTCGCCTAAACAGGGTAAATCGCCTAGACATCGCCTTGGCGCCTTGACCCTGCCTGTTATTGAGTCCTACTTCAGCTTACAAAAAAAGCACCATCCTTAAGAATCACAACCAAGTAAACTATGCACACATGGTTGCATTTTTCCTACAGAAGTCGTCCAATCCAAGATTTAACCTCTCACCAACAAATGTTGTCTTTGTTTAGATTTTAACCAATGTTATACAGAACAACATGCAACATATCTTGCATTATCAATATTTCAACTTCATATTAACTAACTCATTCATCCTCATATATACCTAACTATCCAAAATTTCAACAGTCAACTTGTTTTGTGCCTTGGTTGATGTTGCTTCACATGCCTAATGCACTCCAATGTTTCATACATCAGGCGCTCGCAGAACAACATGGTTGCCATAAAAATCTTGATTCCTATACCAATGGAACTGAATACAAACAATTAATAGAAGCAATAATCAAAATACTACTTGATATGATACTCAAAATACTGTAATGTACAAGATCCCATATTCTTAACATGAGCTAAAGGCATTCCACACACACCAATTAATTCAAAGTTGAAAAGAAATACGTGTCGAACATTCAAATAATCACAAACTTTCAAACCAAATAAAACAGCAAATTAGGTGGTTACCATATGAAAGCAAATTACCTCTCTGCAGCTCTGACTGCAAATCTACCTGCAAAACTACGCACAACATTCGACTGTGGTGTCTCCTTCCCATCACGAGATTTTGGGAGCCCAATTATGAATTCATCAGCCTCCTATTATTTTACACAATGAAAATAAAATTAAGTAAAATGCAGCCATCAAGGCTGAAATCTCTTCAAACTAATAATTAAAACAGACATTTAATTTTAATAGAAAAATTGTAACAAAGTAAAGCAAGTATGATTAGAAAAGAAACTCCAATAATTCATGGAAAATTCATGAAAATACAGATGAAGAGATGAAGGATTTAAGTCAAATGTACCTCCCGTTCAGCAATCTCAAGAAGCCGAAGTTCCAGGTTTTGCCCTCGCAACTCCAAAACCTAACCATTTCATACAATTAAGAAGAAAAAATAAACCCTAGAAAATATTCAACAAAGTTGAAGCATAAGCAAGAGGGAATGAAATATAACATAATCCTAAAATGTTATGTATACAGTTAGAGGGCGAGCAGAAAATCCTTTGCTGAGAGCAACGCCAGTGCGAGACATTCCCAAGTCTACCCCTAAGCTGAAACCTGGACGCCACAGTGGATCACTCTTACGACGGAGGGCATTTGGGGCAATCTCGTTTGGGGACGATGCCCTGATATTTGTAAGGCACAGACAATTTGTGGTGGTAGTGTTGCGGCTCGGGCGCAGAGAAACAAGGGCTCCTCCAGTGCCCTTCCCAAGGGCACTTGTTTTCTGGTTAAGAAGAAGAGTGTTATTGCTCGGAAGAAGAGGCCGTTGGGTTGATGATAGCGGGAGTAGCTGCTGTTGTGGCTGAGCCATTTCGTCGTCAGCAACACAGCAACTACGGCGTGCAAACGTGTGTTCTTTCTTAAGTTCAAGACCGTTTCTTCTTCTTTAATCTTTCTCACCAGCAGCATCTGCAACAGTTTAGAAGTGTAACTACCCCTGGCAAGCGTTGTTCCGCCTCCGCTTGCACATGCGGCGGGTAGGGGTGAAACGGGCTGTTTCGGCCTGACACCCACCTGACCCGATCAGGTCGGCTGCCAGCAATGCATCCAACCTTCCCTATTTTGGGGGCAACCCAGCCGACTTAAGGTCGGGTTGGGTTGGTTGGATTTAGCCCAACTCAAGACATCAAATCAAACATATTTAAAAAAAGAAAAAGAAAAAATAAAATAAGCTTCTTACAAAATAAGAGTAAAAATTTTGTTTATTATTTCTCACTCTTATTTAGTCACTAATGTGTGGCTCAGAGCTTACGTACTTGACTTTAGGGGTCAATGGAAAATGTATTCTCTATTGTGTGAGTTTGCCTACAACAATAACTATTATAGTAGCATCGAGATGGCCCCATTCGAGGCATTATATGGTATACCTTGTAGATCGCCAGTTTGGTGGGTTGAGGTCGATGAGATGTAGTACATGATCACACAGATCAAATCAAGCAAATCAGGCAAAGGATCAATGCAGCCTAAGATAGGCAAAAGAGTTATGCTCATTGACAACGGAGAGCTTTGGAATTTGCGGTGGGAGACCATGTGTACTTGAAAGTCTCGCCAGGTAAGGGACATTTGAGGTTCGGAGTGAAGGGAAAACGGGCACCTCGCTATGTTGAGCCATTCGAGATACTTGAAAGAGTCGGACCATTGGCTTATCGACTTGCCTTGCCACCCCAACTAGCTGAAGTTCATAATGTGTTTTATGTGTCAATGCTCCGGAAGTACTATCCAGATCAAAGTCATATAATTAATTGGAGTGGATTAGAGGTTGATGATGCAGCTACCTATGAGGAAAAGTCGGTAGAGATCCTGGATAGGAAGATACAACAGCTCGAGATAAAGTGGGTGGCAAAGGGAGATGAGCAGATCACATGGGAGCAGGAGGATTACATGCAGACAATTTTTCCGACCTGTTTAAGCCTAGTAAGTCCCTAACTTTTCTCTAATTTTGAGGACAAAGTTTCTTTTAAGAGGAGTAGGTTGTGATGCCCCGCTAAAATATTTTGTCCCTTTGTGGAAATGCGTTTTCATGTCTGGAAGTTCTATATAACCTCGATTTTTCTCCTATTTTCAACCTTTCCAACTTTCTCTAAAGGAGAAAACTTTTGAGGTGCGAGTTGCGGACATCCAAGGGTGATTCTAAGTGATTCTATAAGGTGTTTTAGAACATCCAAACATCAAAACAAAGAGATTAAATGTATAATCTCTCCCTTTCTTGGTTTAATTCTTTGATTTTGGGGGTTTTCTTGGAGAACAAGTTACCTTTCTCATGTGGGGTTTTGAATTTAAATGGGTTTCTTGAGACTTTAATTTTGTTTTTAAAGTTGTTTTGATGATTTAATCATGGTTTTGAGCAAGAATGGAAGGATTTATAGTAGTTTTGGGATTTTTGGAAATGATTTGTTTTTCAAGCAACCCATGAGAGTTTTGAATTGATTTTTGGAGTTTTACTTATTTGAGCTTCTTTTTGGAAATTTCACCATGTTAGATGAAATCATGCTAAGAGAACTAGATAACATGATTAATGGATGCCGAAGTTGAGTTTTTCCAAAATTTGAACCTTGGTCATATACAAGGGTTTTGTCTTTTGAGATATGTTGAATAAATGGAGGTCAAGTGTAACATCCCGTAATTTTAATTAAATACATACGTTGAAGTACGCGTATATCGAGATATATAATATACGTATTTTATACATAGGAGTTAAATATACGCGTGTATGAAAATACATACTAGATTTAAGGGGTATTAGTAAATAAATAAAATTATTTAATGAAGATGATACATATGGGTGCTTACAAGGTAAAAATGAAGTTGAATTAAATTGATTAATTTATGGGTATGTAAATTGAGTTGATGAGTAAATAATTAAATGAGGTTGTGAAGTGAATGAAGAGTTGGTAAATAATTTGAATAGTTGAATGAATAGAGGCATGAGGAGCATGGAAAAAAAAATCAAATAAATATCATTTCAACCTCTCACTCTCCAACGTGTAACACAAATAGAAAAGAAAAGAAGAAATGAAAAGAAATTGTAAGAAGGAGAGAAAAGGAAAGAAAGAAGGAAGAAAGAGGAACGAGAGAGAGGAGAAGGACGAACGGCAGAAGAGAGGAAAAAAAAGGAGAGCGCTGGATTCGCGCGAAATCGGGACCTGCGGTAAGTGATTTTCACTCTATTTCTTCGTAAAATTAATATTTAAGCTAGATGTAACGATTCTAGCGGAGTAATTTTTGCTGTGGGAGCCATTTTACGACGTTTTCAAAAATTGAGGTTTTGACCCAACGTGAATGAAAATCCGTTAGGAATGTTGAAAAACACTTTCTAGGCTGTAGGAACCTTAAATATATGGTTAGATTGAATTTACGTGTTCATTTGGAATTTTTATAGTCATTTAAAGTTTGTTGAAAATTTAAAGTTTAGATTGGAGACCATTTGAATCAATTAAAACCCGATGAAACTCTAGTTTAAGGCTATAGAATGGTAGAATGCACTGTTACGAGTCCATCGATGCTAAGTTCATGATTTTTGGAGACCATTTTGACAATTTTAGTAAAAATTTACATGTTTCTAATGAATAGTGATATGAATAGTACTTTGATCATATCCAGTGAATAAAATAGAATTAGAATCCAATGAAACTCCGGTTTGAGATCATAGAATAGTAGAGAACTGAATTATGGACGTTTCGATGTTAAGATCATGATTTTTGGATATGCTTTGATATTTTTAGTAACTAAATATATGGTTTTGGTGAGTAAAATTCACTGTTGTGACATTCGTGAACGTGTAAAACCTCAATGAAATACCTGTTGAAGGTAGTAGAATGATAGGATGAGTTATTTTACACGTGTCGATGTAGACAGAATAATTTTAGGAATGTTCTCGATTTTTAATAAAATTGATATATGTTCCAATAGAAAAATAAACTGAGAATTAGTGAAAATATGAAATGTGAAATCTATTTTCATTGTTCTTTCTTGTAGAAATATCTTGATTGACCACATAAACGAGATAGTAGTTTCTTCAACTGCTTATGAGTCCTAAATGGAGTTGGAATCTAAATTCACAGAATGAGTATAAGATTATTCAGGTTGATCTTTATTCTTAATGATTTAAAGTGAGTTGAGAAATTGAAGATGTAAATAGATATGAATAAATGAAATTGAATTATGGAGTGGTTGTGATAGGTTGAATTAGTTGGATATAAATTGGAGTTGGACTCGAAAGCGACGATGATTGGGTTTAAGTTGGAAAATATTGTACTGTGAGTATATTTTCTTGATTTTGGTTCTTGTATGGCATTTTATTTATATGAAATGTTTAATTGTAAACATGTTATATACGTACATGCATTGTTTTCTTGAGAACTCATGAATGATGCATGTGTTTACTACTGGGTTGAAATGCTTTTAAATGTCATATTTTCCTAAATGCATATAATTGTCATATTAAGAAATATATTCACTGAACTGTTGATTGCTCACTCTATTTCCCCCAATATTTCAGGTATCGAGTCGAAGGGAAAAGGAAAAATCTGTGAGTGATAATCACGTAATTGCTCATCTGGTATATGTATGTATGCTTGGAGGAAATAGGTTATATTTTTGTTATTTTGATATGTATAATTATCACATACTATATATATAATATCACCTAGATGAGTTGTGTGGTAATATTATATAATGCTTGGGATGATGGAATGAGATGATCATAGATATTTATCATGTGAGAATTTAATTTGTGGAATGAATGCGATGATTATTTATATATATCTTTTTGATTTGATTTGTGGTATATTAGGGAAAAATGTGAAATGTCCATTTTATGGGAAGGTGCAGTCAAAATTTATGTAAATTTCGGGAATGATTGTGAATGTTCGTTGAGGCTGACAGTATGTTATCTATTGTATATGGGTATGTACAGTTGATAGTATATTGTGCCGGTCATGACGTCAGCCTACGTCAGGGGCGTCGTGACATCAAGAGTTCTTTGATGATCTTGGGTGGGTGAAAACCACATAAACCCTAAGTTAAATATTAGAGAATCCATTGATGAACCCCAAATACCCTTCATTTCTACAAATGGGCATGAGAATAATCATTCAAGTATGTTAAATAATAGATTCTAGTTTAAATGACCTATGAATGGTAGTGAAGAATTGAAATAGGTTATGAAGATTTAAGTGATTCTTGTTTATGGAAACCCCAATGTTGGTATCAAATGTGATTATAAACCTAGAATCAAGGTCTAATGGCTATAAAACTTGAACCACCCGGAATAGTCAAAGTTAGGCTACTAATACAAGGTTTTGGAAACCAAACCCTTGAATAAGATTGAAGGTTCTTAAATGACTAAGGGCCAGTAAAAATGGATTGTTAAGAGAAATTATGTTTGGTTGTATTCAATGGTTAAGATGAACTAAGATTAGTTCTATGAATGCTAGGAAGTGAGAAAACGACCAAGTGAGGTGAAGTTCTCAAGGTGGGGGAACTAGTTAGGAAATGGTATTACTGTAAGTAGATTTCATTCTTCCATCACATGCATATCATCATAATTATAAAAATGGTTTTATCTCGTTATTCATGTTTATTTATACATGTCATAATGTTCTAGCATGAGATGTTGGTTAGGAAATTATGATCATGTATGATAATGATAATGTTGGCCCAGTATTATACTCTAAGAGGGGGGGTAAATCGGACTTGGAAAATTTTCCCGTTACCTTTCGAATAATTAATTTAAATAGAATATATGCGCAATAGGTAACAAGCAAAATAATCAAGTACAGGAAAAATAAATGGACACAGCAATTTATACTGGTTCGGTTCCCGTTGAACCTACTCCACTACCTAACCACGCACGATCAGAATTTCTCAATCTACTATTGGCTAGTCAACTTACGGGCGTGACTAAAAGTTGTATACACTAACCAACATAAGGGTTTTGCTAGAAGCCGTACAGTAACCAACTTACATGTGTGGTTACAAGCCTTACAAAATATGGTGTAGTCTCGGTTGACTGACAAGTTAACAATACATCAAGATTACAAATGATAAAAAGATATGTTCTAAAACACTCTCTACAATTTTAAGCGTACAATCTTGAATGAATAATCACTACTATTCCAACCACAAAATTTTAAATGATGTGTAGTATTGAAATAGTTGTTTTCAAATACATGTAAACGATTCAAAAAGTAATAATGTAAGATCAAGAATTGAGTATGCACATATATTCAAATATTGATTCTAAAGATGATATGTATAAAACACAAGAATCAATATGCACAAATGATCAAGACTTATTGATTCTAAATAGATAAATGGTTTAGATCAAGAATCAATATGCTCAAGTAATTATCAATAAAATCAATTCAAAATAATGTAAGTTTAGCACATGAATCGATACCACATAAGATGCATGAAACACTAATCAAGATAATATAATATGAAGATTAAGTATGGTTTCACAAGCAATATTCAAAATAAAAACGATTTTCAAGATATCAAATCAAACGCAAAATCGATTAACTCAATCAAAATCACAAGAATCTTAATAGAGAGATTTTACCCAACTTAGGTAAAGATGAAGCTCAAAGATTCTTCAAGTGTGATGATGGTTGAGAAATTTCTCTTTCAATGATGATCAAGAACAACAAGATGTGAAGAACTCACTTGAACACAACTTGATCAACACTCAAGAATGTCTTTCAAAGTATTTCAAAGATGTTGAAAAAACGAGGAGAACTCATTGAAAGTTCGAATCAAATATTCAAATGTAGTGAACTTTTGCACTCAAAAGTTGTTTAAGATAGCTCAAGAACTTGTTTAAAACTCGAAAAAAAAGAGAACAAAAATTCGGCACAAGTTCTAAAAATTTTGCAAAAGTTGTTCTTCAAATGAGTAAGTGCGGTATATATAGAAAAATACCAGACCAAGGCACAAGAACACATTCTTTAATAAATGAGCGCGCTTCTGCTTTGAAATCTGAAACTTTTCAAATTTTCCTCAAATCAAAAAGCGTGTTCCTTAATATGTTCGCTGGGCATAAGAGCGAGGTTCTTCATCAAGAACCACTGACTCTATAAATATTCCTATTTTGCCCTTTGTTATAGGAACGCGTTCTTCTTAAGAGAAGTGCGTTCCTTATTCCCTGATAAAAAAATCAGAGTCTCGAAAAAAACCACAAGAGTGCGTTCCTTAAATGAGAAGCACGTTCTTTCCGAAGTGATAGAAACATGATTTTTCTATCAAATAGAGTTTAAGACATGGTCAAACATATAAACCAACTTTAAAAACATTTTCGACAAGATTAAAACACAACTTGCGAAGATAAACGCGTGTAAAACAATCGATTAATACAGATGATCAAGACATTCAATATAATACATATAAAACGATAAAAACCATGCAAAGTTGGTAATATGAGTGCATGATAGACAATGATAAAGATATGCATGAAAACAACTTTAACTATATGATTGCATGATAATCATGATAATTTATGAGCATGCATGATCATTATGATAACAGTAAATATGCATGAATATCTAATAATCTATATGCATGATTTTCAAAAGATACAAATCATATTGTGGTTGGAACGAGTAAAGATTACTCTACTGCACTAAGATTCTAGACAAAAGATTACAGACATGAAGCTCTTGAATCTTCGTGCATTATTGTTTCATCCACACTTTTTGACGATATAGTTGAATCCATCTGATATAGCTAATAAGCACTAAAAAAACTAGGTCAATGTAACATCTCTAAAAAACAGACCATATTTCAACCAAATAACTTGCAATACATGCATATATAAACATCGAACACTGTCCCGGATGAAAACCACGACCAAATCGTGCACTGAGACTTGCTCATTGGGGCCGAAAATCCCAAAAACCTAGTCGGACATGTGCCCAGGCACGTGCACATGCAAATGTCCGGGACATTCTACTCCATATTCGCTATAAAAGGGGAGGGGTCCATTTGATCCAATCCACCTTTTTTGTTGGAAGTTTTCCTCCTCTGTAAAGCTCTGAGACTCTACCGATAAAACGTCGAGACTTTGCCTACGAAAGTTTGTATCGAAACTTGCATCTCAAGGTGGGGATGAAGGCATAGGTTTGCATACCATGCTACATTATGATAAGCATAATGTAGCATAGCATTGCATCATCTATATACATGATACCATGCCACATTACTTCATGCATATGGTTCCTTGTCTTTGAGACAGATTATTGGAAGCCCTCGTGATGTGGTTGAGCATTTTTGCTTACGGGGCCTGGAGATGCATTGCGCTCGGTCCAGTGATTTCAAAGGGAAACCATTACATGATGATACTTAGCACACAACCCGCGATGCATTCCATAGTTGCTAATTGATTTAGAAAGCACATGTACGTTAGTACAGAGGTTGTTGTTGGATTTCATTCTATGTACTAGTGTATTTATCCTCTGTAAATGTTGCGTTTATTATGCTAGATCCACTGAGCTGTGTGCTCACCCTGTTGCTTCATCTTTCAGGGAACTCAGCTGGGTTAGGGTTGATCTGTACAGGGGACGGTTATCAGTCTCGAGACTTATCTTTTTGTTTACCAAGGGGCTAATATGTAGCTACCTTCTTTCAATAGCATTGGCTATTCTTTTTGTGAGGGTTTGTCCCCTTTTATTTGGTCTCTTGGAGACTGCCTGTAAAACTCTATAATATTATTTTGAACCTTTTTTATCTATCAATGAAGTTGTCTTATTTTCGATATATTACGTGTTATAAAATGGGCCCACGTTTCTGTTGCAATTCCCTTATTGCCATATCCTATTTAGCGAAAAATAGATATATTTGTCTAAGTGTTAAACAATTTTGGATTCAATGAGGTGTGACAGTTAAAGACAGTACCGTGATTATATTGTTTGTTAACATCAAAACACTTAGAAGAATACTAAGTGTAAAACCACTTACGTCAACAGATAATAGTATGCGATGTTGTGTATTAATTTACATTCATAAATATGGATGAATTTACTTGTTTATGGGACATCTTAGTTATTATTCATGCTTTTATATTTTTAATGGATATCTTGCCATTCATCTTCCTACCATGCTACTTAAATGAATACCTTTATGTATGAATGTCTATGTTTATGCTTGTTGGATCTAGAAAGCATGCTTAGGGAATGATCATTATGTCTTTCATGTCTATACTTGTATAGTATGCTGAATGCTTTTAGTATTATAGCATGAACATGTATAGTTGAATTGCTCATTATGCCATAACAACATTGCATAGCATACATCATTGCATAATTCATGGGTTGTTCATGTGGTTGGTTGATGAAAGGTCGGCAGATACAATATGCGTATTGTATAGTATGAGGAGGGTCGAAAGGATGTGGAGATGGCCTTAATGGGAAAGACAGTCTGGCAATTAGACGTCTTTGAAAAACCCCACTGATATGATAACCCTCACAATAGAGACGGTCCAGATTTGGACGTTTATTTGACTCCCATGGCTACCAACCACAGGAATGTAATACCTAGTAGAGTCATATGAATATACTTAATGAATGCGTTAGTAGAGGTGATGAGGAAACCTTCACTTGACTAAGCGCATAAGTCTGTGGTATATGATTAGTTCTTGAAATGGTTTTAAATGATGAGTTTTACAGAAAATGACATGTAGTTTGATTATATAACTATCTTCCAAACTTGCACATGTGGTAATGTATAATATAACATCATGATTGTTGATGTGTACATGATTTTGAATCTACTGGTGAGCATGTGATGATAGACATGCAATGTCATCTCACTGAGCTATTAGCTCACTCTATCTCTCAATTTTTCAAGACCTTTTAGTGCCTTAGACAAGGGCAAAAGCATTGCTTATTGACTTCCTCTCCTGCTGTTGACTTCATCATACCTTGTTTGGCGAGAATGGGATGGAGCGAGAGGAATGGGGTTTATTGTTAGAGGAAGCCTTCGATTAGGATTCATTTACATTACTTGAACCTTGAATTTCACTTTGGACATTGGATAACTGTAAATAATTTATTGTTGCTTAACTTTCATGAAATTTTCGCACTTTTGGTGATTTATTATGTCTTGGTTTGATTTTATGCCTTGTGTGACTTGTTCATGGTTTATTATATGTGGATTGAATCGCCTTGTGGAAAGGTTGAGGGTAACTAGTACCTTATTGGATAGGGTACCAGCCAGGGCAACCCAACGTTGTCAATGTTAGAAAACTAGGGTCGTCACAACGTCACCTTCATCCAATCCCCATATACATATTTCGATTATCTGGCCTGACCATCATCAACATCATACGGTTGAGAACAAGTCGAAGCCTCATGGTTGAGTTTACCACATGAATGACAGAAACTCCCCAGTCTTTCATATTTGAACCACACCCATCGTTTTCTTCCTTCATTATTTAAAATGATACCTCACAATAAGTACTTGTTGATATCGATCTCAACCCTTACCCATAAGAATTTCCTCTGCTCCACCGTGTCTTTGCGAAAGCCATCTTCAACTTTGATAACACTTCCAATCGGTTGGCCCACTTCAGATATCACCTTTTTTCCTCTACAGTCAAGAGGTAATCTATATATTTGTACCCAAAATTCACAAAACTGGAAAGAAATCGATCTAAGATCTACATCTGGCTCCCATAGTTTGATGAGAAAGATGTACTCATTGAACAACCACGGGTCATTTTCTAAGACATAATTCATTGCCTTCTGGCATTTGAAAAAAATTTAGAATATATTTGTTGTCACTTTTGTGATCCTAACTTCTGTCAATAATGACTATGCTCCCAACAAGCTATTCTTCAATCATTTTCTGTTGAATGATTTTATGGTTTGAGGATGGTCATGAAGACTTAATTTACAAGCCTCCAAATCAATCACCTTAATTTCTGGTTTAATTTGGACGTCATCGATTTACTCACATGGTGGGAAAACTTGCTAAAAACCGTCTCGATTTCCTCATCCATCCTTCAATCCACCACGCCCAGCTCGAATTAATGCAATGTACACACTAACACAGTTTTAAATCTAGTAAAAAAACCAAGATTTGGTTAGGATTCAACCTTCTCAGTGAAGGGCAACTTCCTCAGCTTGAGGGCAAAAAAACCCTTAGTTTTAATTGTAACCAAACAATTGGCCACACTTTGAAACTATATGCTTTTACAATCATTTTACCCATCACCACAAATGGAGAAGGCATTTAGAGACAACAACTTTAATTTTGGCCACCAAAGGTCTTATTTTGTAACAAAAACAGTTTAGTGTTGCTGGGTCGCAAAATAATTGTAATAGAATGTCAAGGAAGACTAAAAATTTTGATTGCCAAAAAAAAAATCATGTCCATTATAGCAAAAAATGACTAAATGATACTTAAAGTTGAATAATATTAGAAATGAGTTAAAAAAAAGCCAACTAATATGAATAACAAAAAAATTAATATTGATGAGCATGGAAAAGCTAAAACATCATATATATATATATATATATATGGATTTTTAGAGATTAGGTCTTGTAGCTATACGAATGTAGCGCAAAGGTTCTATAGTTTCTAAAATTAGCCTTTGGGTCCTCAATCAATTAATCTGTGACTTGTCTATTAAATTGCAGATTGCACTTGAAAGGCGACGCAAATCAAAATTGAGATGAAAAAGTTATAGTTATTTGAAGTTTTTTACTGATCGGTCAACTATACTCAATATTTTACTGATCGGTGAAGATTCTTACCAATTACCGGTAAAATCACAATAATTTTTTTTTGTTTTAACTCTAATTTGAGTAATTCAAAATGCGTTAGAAAGTAAAGAAAATATCTTTTCAACGCGTTTTAAATCACTCAAATCAGAGTTGAGATGAAAAAGTTAAGGTTGTTTGAAGTTTTTTTACCTATGGGTCAACTATGGTCAACATTTTACTGATCGGTCAAAACTCTTATCAATTATTGATAAAATGACAATAATTTTTTCGTTTTAATTTCGATTTGAGCGATTCAAAGTGCGTTGAAAAGAGGAAGAAAAGAAGTTTTCAACATTTTTTGAGTCGCTTAAATTGAAGTGAGGATGAAAAAATTATGGTTGTTTGAATTTTTTTACCGATTGGTCAATATTTTACCGATAGGTTAAGATTTTTACCAATCATCAATGAAAATGACCATAATTTTTTTGTCTTAACTGTGATTTGAGTGATTCAAACTATATAAAAAAAAAAAAAAAAAAATCTTTCCAAAGAATTGAGCAAATATGGTTATATTATATTATGAAAATAAATATCTATATACACCTAAATTTAGTAGCTGAAGGGTGCAGCATTTTTGTGGGCCCACCTACCCAACAGAGATTTCATTTCACAGACAAAAGGACAAAACCAGTCCAATTCCATTTTCTCTTCTAACAATAATTAATAATCTTTCAAAAATTGCCATTAATTTAATTTCAAATACCAATCATACCCCCACAGATATCTCGCCACGATTATTGGCCACCAAATTGGTCTCAGATGGGCCCTTATAGTTATCCCTCGTAAGCCAATAATCCCCTCAAAAGACGAGTCGCAATTGGAAAAAGTAAACTTTTATGGGTAGATTCGTCATTACGCCCTCACCACCCACTGGCTAGAGCTAGGGTTTTGTCTCTTGTGGTGCTACTTTTACTTGTCAGAACTCCAACGTTCTAAAACGGTTTTTTAAAATAAAAAAAGAAAGAAATGGGAGGGACCCACACAGATGATTATGAGGATGATGTGACCTTTTTCACCACCATCTCCTCATCTATGCTACATTACAAAACAGTATTTCCCATCCCGTTTCCATCATCATCATCCCCCACCCCCTCCTCTACCTCTAAATTACTTATTCATGGCGGCAACTCACGGAGAAGATGACCGTTGGAGAGGTGGGAAAAGAACACGACCGTTGCACCGAATTCTATATTTCTCTAAGAGTTTATAATTATTACAACAAACATATATACATATAAATACCAAGACATTCTTCTTTCTTCACTCTCTCTAGCTACCTTAATATTAACTGCTTGTAACTATTACACATTCTCTTCTCATTGTCAAGAAATAAATATATGTTCTTGTTATATGAATAACTATACATTCTTTTCTTCTACCAAACAATAAGAGATTTTATATATTTTACACATTCTTCTTCTTCTATCCTCAACAATAAGAGATTCTATATATTTTACACTTTCTACTTCTTCTTCTTCTTCTTCTATTCTCTGAGTAATTATAACCTTAATTTGTATATTATTATAGTTGCAGTTTGTTTAATTAATGGCGTCCTCTCTCAGCAATCTTTTATTCATTTGCTTTCTTTCTTGTTGTACAGATTTTCTCCTCTCATCACTTGCACAAGTACTATCAGTTGCTACTACTACTACTACTACTACTACTAATTTTAGTGATAACAGGAATGGTTTCAACTCATCATCATTATCTCCATCTCCATCTCCATCACCATCACCATTACCATTACCATCATCGTCATCATCATCATCAATGTTCAACAGAACTATGAAGCATAGGCACCACAAGTGGATCGGACCAACCGGCTTCCGTTTGATCATCGTTGATGCTAACGGGTGCGGTGACTTCCTCTCCGTTCAAGCTGCTGTTGAGTCCGTCCCTGAGAACAACAGAGAGAAAGTTGTTATACAGATTAAAGCCGGCACTTACATGTAATTAATTTCCTTATTAATCTCATCCAATTATTTCCTTTATAGTTAGTTATGTATATATCTTGTGTTGGATTTTATCTTTTAATTTACTAGAAGAATATATATATGTGTGTGATGTTGATTAATTATAGGATATATTTTTTATGAAAATAAAATTAATTAATTAATGGAGTTGTGGACAGAGAGAAAGTAGTGGTGCCGGCAACAAAGCCTTTCATAACGTTTCAAGGAGCGGGAAGGGACGTAACAGTGATAGAGTGGCATGACCGTGCAGGTGATCGAGGTCCTGACGGCCAACAGCTTCGAACTTATAATACAGCTTCTGTTATTGTTTTTGGCAGATATTTTTCTGCAAGAAACATCAGCTTCAAGGTACAATATAGCTACTTATCAATCGCTAATTAATTAAGAAATTAATTACCCTGAATTTGCAGGCATGCGTGCTCAATTTACAAATATCAAATACCATACCATCTCTATGCTAATATATTAATTAATGGAAAATGATGAGGGCATATGTATATATAGTATATTAATTGATCAGTATCATCACTGTGCCCATTCTTAGAATTATATTTTGTTTTCAATATTTCATTAAAACAATAATATATAGCATATTAATTGAGTATATTGTTTTCAAAATAAAATATAAATCTAATTAAGATGTCAATAAATGCCAATAGTCATTAGTTCGATGGCTTGGTCGACTATCTCAACAGTCTGGTGACTTAGAGGTTTTGAGTTTGATTTCCCATTCAACCATGGTATCCTTAGCGTGGGATTATGTCACGAAGGGGGCGGGTACCTACGGATGAGAAGGGAATTGGATATATAATATTATTTCTATATATATAGTACTGTACTGACCCATATTAATTAATCAATTTATGAAATTATTATGTATATGATGTACTGCGAGAGTATATATATATATATGCATGTCTATATTAAATATTAAATAATGAATAAAACACACCGGATGCAGAACACAGCACCAGCACCGATGCCGGGTATGGAAGGATGGCAAGCGGCGGCATTCCGGATATCGGGCGACAACGCTTATTTCTCCGGCTGCGGATTCTACGGCGCACAGGACACTCTTTGTGACGACGCTGGACGCCATTACTTCAAGGAGTGTTATATCGAGGGTTCTATCGACTTCATCTTCGGCAATGGACGCTCTATGTATAAAGTACGTAAAGGAAAAGGAATCTTCTGATGTCAATTTTTCGTAGAAAGATAATCTTAGATAGCTACTAGTGCTTTTTGGTGGTCTCTTTCTTTATATCACTTTTTCACTCATGTAGTAAACATCAGTAGTAGTAGTACAAAACAGTACTTAACGTAGTGTGCGCCCGTGAACCCAAGGGATATTTCCGTGCACACCAGACACATTTATTATTATTAAGAGAGGTCAAAAACAAAAGGCGACCCACTTTTTCCACTCTTTCCTTCCCCACTATACCCCTTAAATCTGTATTAAATTACAATAAAAAAGGAGGTTTGATGCGGTCAGAGAGTGTCTTTATCTTGATTTCCGACCAAATTCTCAATAACATTGGTATTATGTATGTGAGAGTGTATGATTAAGCTCTGACCATTTTAAGGAAAAAAAATTTATGTATTTTATATATAAATAACGCAACATCACACTGTAAGTTGAGAATTACATACGTACGTTAGAAAATAAAAATATTGATTTAGCATTACTAAAGTCTCTTTTAGATAAGATAATTAGAAGGGTGTGAATCACAGTCCTTTGTAATTTTGATTGAGTTATGAACTTATGATTGGTTGTGTTATTATGGTTAAAGGATTGCGAGCTGCATTCGATAGCGACTCGGTTCGGGTCAATAGCGGCACAAGACAGGAAGTCACCGGTGGAGAAAAGCGGGTTCGCATTCGTGGGTTGCAGGGTTACGGGTACGGGTCCACTCTACGTGGGTCGGGCAATGGGCCAGTATTCCAGGATCGTTTTCTCCTACACTTACTTTGACGACGTCGTGGCTCGAGGTGGCTGGGACGACTGGGACCACTCCAGCAACAAGCAAAAGTATTATCACTATCACTACTACTACTACTTTCTATTATTTCTCCTTTCTTTTTTTTAATTTAGAAATAAAATGTGTTGCAGGACGGTGTTCTTCGGAGTGTACAAGTGTTGGGGACCGGGAGCAGCAGCTGTAAGAGGAGTGACGTGGGCAAGGGAGCTAGATTACGAAACTGCCCATCCTTTCCTTGCCAAGAGTTTCGTTAATGGAAGGCACTGGATTGCACCTTCTGATGCCTAGCCCTAGTCCCACAGCAGCACCACAGGCACACAGGCCTACCCTTCTTCTGAATTATTCTTTTTTCTTTCATTATTTATTGAATATTCATTTCTTCATTCATATATATATATATAGAGAGAGAGAGAGAGATTTTCATATTTTCTTACTCAACTCAACTGTACCATTAAATCAATCATGTTATTTACTTTTTTTTTTTTTAAATCAACGTAATTTACTTCTACTCCACAGCTATAATATATTATTCTTACTTCTCTTTTGGCTATTATTCTTCCTTTGTGCGCTGCTTCCTTATAATAAATTAGTATAAATGTATGTATATGGCCTTTTCTTTTTATTCTTAACTAGTATTTACTTTTTATATGATGGAATCAAATAAAGAAAAAAATGTAATATTATTAGCCTTGATTGCAACTATTATTCTTCCTTTTGTGCTGCTGCTCAAATTAAGAAAAAAAGATTTGCGTCTTATATAATTTTCTCAACTATTTAGCTATTATATTTGCTGATAAAAAATTATGATTCTTCTTTTTTTCAAATCTTATAATATATTTTACATTTATATGTGTTTATATGAGGTGATGAATTATTTATAAAAGATATCATTTTGATTATATTTATAATCACAAAACTTTTTATTTAAATTTATGTTTTCTCTTAAATAAATATGATTATCCTTCCTTCTTTTTCTAATGTTCTGAATGTCTCGGTATCTACAATTT
The DNA here is from genome assembly GCA_035771175.1 of Paratinospora sagittata. Lineage (NCBI taxonomy): Eukaryota > Viridiplantae > Streptophyta > Magnoliopsida > Ranunculales > Menispermaceae > Paratinospora > Paratinospora sagittata. The sequence goes on along the minus strand of CM069604.1, from coordinate 25,982,564 downwards.
AATAGTATTATGTATTTTATTTAAAATCTATTATTACCTTATTAACTTCATAATAAATATAAGTTTAGAGCGTTAATTTCATCCCTCGCTGCTAACCAATGCGTAGTTGGCCAATGCGTAGTTGGCCAAGTGGCTCGGAGCTCTCGTCTCATGAATGAGGTCACGAGTTCAATTCCTGCCTTATCAGTGTTGGCCACTGGGATATATCCTGCTCGATTTTGCCAAAGTCCTTTGTGAATTAGTTGGGCTAAAGGTTCGGATACCACTAAGTTGTCAAAAATATAGTCCCTCGCTGCTTAATCTCGAAACCTCGTCTAGCTAAGTTCTTATTGCTCACTAATTTTAATAGGTAACTCTACCATTCCAATCTCCTTTATCTTTTAACTATATAAATCATGAAAGATTTATTTGCATTGGTGTTCACTATTAAAATTCATCTCCATAATTTTCAATCTTTTTCATCTTGAATTAGAAGTGTCATGGTTGGGTTGGGTCGAATTACAACTAAATATCAACCTAACCCAACTCAGTAGACCCCTTAAACCCAACCCAATCCAATAACTTCGGGTTGAATTAATAAAGTAATGTATTGATTACATAATTATTACTTACTAATCTATGAATTCTAAATAATATTTTATAAAATTATCTATAAGCCAAATGCAAACATTATAATAATTTTTAAAATGATTTCTTTCATAATGTTTAAATAATAAAATGTTAGATAATTCAATCATAATATACAATAAATAAAATAATAAGTATTATTTTTTATTAGTTTAGTTCAAATTAATTATAGAATTTTGACCCTAATTCAAACAAGATAAAATTATAAATTTTTAAATCCAACCCAACCCAATTTGACATATAAATTCAACCCAATCGAACCCAAAAAATTCAAATTGATCGGTAGAATGAATACCCCTATCGCGGATGAAGTAAATAAGCAGATGGATCATATCAAATGAATAACGAGCCCTTAAAAATAAAAAAATAATTATTATTTGCTAAAATGAATTAATGAGTAGCCGATGATGGATTGCCCACAAGGAGGACCTTTTAACCAAGACAAGAATGTGTGCTCGTACGGTGCAGATTGCAATTAAAATTTTATTTATTTATTTTAATCCTAAACCCCCTTAATGTCCTCATCTAACCCCTTTGTGAGGACAAGACAAATCTAAAGTTTGACGACCTAAAAAGGTAAATAACTAGCACCATGTCATAATAAAGTTCGATCCCGTGAATAGACCCCTCCACCCACTAAGACACAACTGCCTTACCAACTGCGCTGCAACCCAACGAGTATATCGCAGTTGGAATTTACCGTTGTCTCTGGTATTCCAAAAACTTTGAATCTACAAATACATCCTAGATTAGTAATAAGAACATCTGTTTCATCCCCAAAAAAATTTATCTACAAATCCAACAACCTACACTAGTAATAAGAACGACTGTTTCATCCCAAGTGAACAGAATCACCAATTGAATTACGCAACAAGTGTAGCGGCCCATGTTCACTTGGCAAAACGAACGCACTTGCTCAGAAGATAACTCCTTAATCTGACCCTGAAACCGCAACATTTGTAGATTCAATCCCCACAGCCATTGGCGCTTGCTGGCCTTCTAGTTCGTTCACTGCCGCTACTGCTGCTTGCCCTTCATGTTCTACTGCAGCTGGTGCTTGTTGATCATTACGGTTCAACATTACATCCTTTTGGCTCCCATTCAGAGGAAATTGAGCACTTGGTGTTTCAGTACTCTGTTTAGCCGGGTATCCAGAACCAGCCACTTGTTGTTCAGGGTTAGGAGGAATGTAAGGCATGGGCGGGAAGGGTCCATGAGGGAAGAACAATCCTTGTTGATGCACTGGAGGGATGAAAATTGGTGGGGCATTAGGGTTTGGGGGGTAAAGAGCTTGAAGCCCAACTTGCCCATATGTGGCTTGATGGCTCTGGAAACGTTTGAGCTTAGAAAGGTGTTTCTTCCCAGCTAAATGGGTCTCGAAAACTGCCTGTGTATCACACTTAACATTGCACAAGTCACAAACTTTAGGTATTACCTCTTTAGGAGGTTCCACTGGCCTATTTGGTCTGTCTCCATTTCTCAAACGCTTACCACCGCGACCATGCCTCATATTTTTCTTCATATGTCTCCCACTATCCAAATGTTCAAACCTCCGCTTTCTAGCCAGTGCTTGTGCAGAATCTTCCTCACCAACCTCAGTTTTTTCTGCCAAATTGTTTTGCTCGGTATCCTTCCCATTTTCATCATTACCAGCTTTGGCGGACTTATTTTCTGAAGCAGCAGACATGTTTGTTTCACCCCCTTCAGTATTTTCAGGCTGGCCTATTATGACTTCTGACTTCAATTCAGGTTGAGTTTTTGCTCGATCCAGCTCTTCAAGCACAGGTGTTTGTATAGGTACTGAAGCTGATACTGTCCCAGAGACAGGAGCCAGAGCAGGAATGGATGTTCCTGCAGCCATGGGTGCGGTCATCTGCATCGACACTGCCACAGGTATGGGCATGGCTGTGGAATTTCTTGCGTTCTGTGACTCTCCCAATCTTTGCAAGTTCTTTTTGTGTTTCTTTCCATTCTTGTGCTGCTCAAGGATTTCCAAACTGGTGCAATCAACCCTGCAAAGTTCACACCATGCAATTTGCGGTTGTTGTCGGCTAGAAGTGGCTTTTCCCTGCGTTATAGACAATGTGGGTATAGAAGCTGAGTGCTGTGACTCCCCCTGTTCCACAGCTACCAGAGGCACTAGTACTGATGCTGAAGCCAGCTCCTCAACTGAAGCAGTTTCAGGATGAGATGATGAATCACGTTGGAATTTTCGACCACCACCCCTCCCACGTCCTCTCCCATGAACTTGGGAAGCTGAGCCATCAGGTTTAGGTTGACGTTGGCCAATATTGCCACGACCACCCCCTCTAGAGGGCCCCCCTCCTCTTCTGCCACCTCCCCTGAATGGAGGTCTTCCAGCCTGCAAAACGCATCTGAGTTTCAATTGTTTAAATAAAAAATAAAAATAAAAAAAACAGAAATTGACAAGGTAACAGGATGCTGATGAACTAAACCAGCAGGAAAACAAAGTTTAACAGGACAACATATGTTAAAAGACTACACCACAAATATAAGCAGAGAAAAAAAGTCACACCAACGTCCACGAAACTCTGTTCCCATATAAAAATGTTCTCATATAAACATTATTAACAACACCTTGGTCAGAAAAAATATAGGACAAAAAGTTTAAATCGCAGCAATATATCTCAAAAGATTGCAGCACAGAATAACGTGTAAATGGGTCGCACCAATGTCCATCAAAAACTGCTCCCACTTTAATATGTTCTCATATACACATTATTGCAAAACCTTGGTTAGAAACAAACGGAGACACAAAATAAAGTAATTAATTCTTTAACTTAGCCAACCTAAGAGACAGATCAAAACCATCTAATGATAACAGGCTGTTGAATGACAAAGCTGGGTCTCAAGACCTGGTCAGAAAAAGAGAAAGGGACCAAGAATAGGTAACGATAAGCCACGACAACCATATGTCCGATCTGTTGAGTCCCGTGTGTACCACAAAAGTAGTGGTTTAATGCCTCTGAGTTTCTGTTACCCAAGACTTGCATTCAGGAAGATCAATTGCCTGGCTTGTTCAGCACTTAGGTCTACTTGGTTCAGCACAATGATTTAAACAATGGCATAAAGTAAAAATTATCACACCCAGCTAAAACAATGTCATGAGCACCAGATACAAGAACAAAGCATAAACCAAAAAAATTAAAAGCACACCACAACCAAGATAGATCCTAGATCCAAGTTCCAATAACCATTGAATAATGGATCTTTAGATGAAAATAAACAGCATGTGCAACAGAAGAAAGAACATTGATGCAGAGAGAGGATTAGATAAAGAGCATGAATCTAGGATTCTAAATATCTAATCTATTAGCTCACTCCTTGGATCATGTTTCATATAGTTCCTGTGATAATGATTTTTCTCAAAAGATCCCTGTAACTGATGCGCAAAGGTTTCCCACTCTGACATGAAAAATTCGCTACAAAAAATAATCAATAGTTACTGGCAAAAGAGGCAGAAAATATTGGCTTCTTTTTTCCTTTTTTTAGGCTACAAAATATTGGGTTTCACAGCAAGTAATCCCCCCAACCGACACTAATCTAAAGACGGATGGACCATAAGAAAGCATGTTCTGCTCATGGTAGGCTCACAATGCATATTTTGGATGTCGTGGTGCAAAACATGGATCAATGAGAAGTGAGCCCTACTTCTTGTACCATACTAATTCCAGAGATCTTGAGCCAACATATTTCAACAGGAAACAAGATATACTAATTACGTGCTAAGGTCCCACCCCAGCCCCAGAAAGTTTGCAAGAAAATTCATATTTCAAAGCATTAATGTAAAATTGTAAAAATAAGAAAGTGAAACCATAAATATATAAGACTGAACAAGCAAGAAAAATTTAGCATTGCATGAGTAAACTAAACATCCAACAGAAGCAAATGATTCAAGGACTACTGGTTTTTGAAGCCCTATAGATATTCGCTAAAGCAAGGTTAGCAATCCAACCTGATGTCATGCTGAACAGGAAAAGTATCCAAGGCATAATAGGCCAATAAGGTACTAATTTACAAAAACTCAACTGACACCAAGCATTTTCAAGAATATCTTCAAAGCATATACCTCATGTGAACCTCATATAGCAGCAGACAACATTATGGATAACAATCATAATCAGTGTTATTAAGGCAATGTCAGGCACGAACCTCAGGCGCGTCTTTAGGCGAGGCGCGCCCCCTGCACCTGGAAATTGCCCAGGCGCAGTGGCAGCAATAAGGCGTGCACCTCTTTGCGCCTGGGTGCGCCTTTAGCCTAGGCACAAGGCGCATGAGTCGCACTCCTCATTGCCGCTCCCACTTTTTTTTGGTTTGGTATTTTTTCTTTTAACTGAATAATAACATTATAAAATAATAAAATATTATTATATATTATGATAATAATTTAATATTACATGCTAGAACTTAAAATACATATTTCAATTGACTTGCCCTAATCTAAACTCAAAACCACAAAGCATTCCAATTTCCAAGTTTCTAACGGCTTAACCAGCAGCAACAGCCAGCTTCCTCCATTCCACTGGCACCGGCACCTTCCTTCCTTCCTTTCCTTCTTTCTTTCTTTCTTTCTTTCTTCTGGGTTTTTTTCACTGTCCTACACTCTCTCTGCTTCTGCCACTCTTTTTCTTCCGTCTTTCTTTCTTCTTCCTTCTTTTTTTCTTCTTCTGGGTTTTTTTTCATCATCATGCACTCTCTCTGCTTTTGCTACTCTTTTTTTCTTCCTTCTTTCTTCTTCTTCTTCCTCTTCCTCCCCTGCTGCTCCTACTGCTCCCTTCTTCTTTTTTTCTTTTTTTGTTCTACCAAGGTGTTGTTGCAGTGCCGAATTTTATCATGCTCATAGCCTCGTGTTGTTTTTTATCATATTATTAATTAACTATATTATATGTGTTATGATATGACTATATAAGTCATACGACATAAATTTATTTTATTTAATGTCTAGTTTGCTTATCTTTTGAATTTATGGTTAATTGATTGATAATAAATTTATTAAAAAATGTTCATATATTTTTGCGCCTTGCGTCTTGAGCCTCAGGCGTCAAAGGGGTCCCTCGCCTTGAGTGCGCCCTTAATAACACTAATCATGATATTGGAAAATAATATTAACATAAGATGCATTCTCAAAAAATCATCATGATGCAAAATCAAGTCCTAACAGAAGAAAAATATGGTAGGCAAACAAGGGCTGTAGATAAACACATAAAGTTCATAATAATGGCTTGCAAAGTAATCTAAGTAAGAGACAATTAATTCAAGTTCGCAAAAAAGAGAACTTTTGAGATAAACTAGATATTTGACCCGTTGCTTAATTTTCTCATAAGGCCAACCACAAAAAAAAGGCAAGGATAAGTCAGAAGCATCATTATTTTCTTTATAGTGCATAATTACCATTGTTTCTTTCCAATTTGTGGACTATAAATACTCCTAAACACAATTATTTGATTTAGAGTTTTATCAAAAAAGTATCAGGTCAAATTATTATTTAAGGAATCTTTGTTTTCAAAATAAGAAAACAGTTTTAAATCCAAAACCAAAGAGGCCCTTAAGTATCTGTATCCTCCGCCCATGTAGACTCCACCATAGAAAACCAGGCCGAGATGCCTGATAAAGAACAAAGTTATGAATCAAAGGAACAATAACAAATGATCAAGAAGTCGATGCTTAATATATGTAGGATTTATTTATTTACAATGCGACCATGTAACCAAAATCCATTTGATTCATTATGTATCAACATTAAAGGCATGTCAAACCCATTGCATTCTAAATGAATTGCCATCGAATGTACATTTAACCCCTTAATCTTATTGAAACAGACAAAACATTACCTTCAAGCACTAGCATACAATATTCCAATGTCTTATCTTCATCTCTCCCAACAAAATAAAAACAAAAGAAAATTTACTATAGAGGTGGATTTTAATCGAGGTAAAAACCATTTGAAAAGATACATACACAAGCACAACTCTTTTCTTCTAGAAGAAAACGAAAAAATAAAAGTAGATTTTATATGCTTGAGAAACTTGGACTTTCTATAGCCAAAGAAAAATTAAAAGTCAACTATATCAAGAAGTTTCAAAAATTGTTCAAAAATATTATACATAATAAGCAAAAATAGCCATTTAGAAAAAAAAAATTAAAATAATAAAAAATGGTCTATGCGGAACCATGAATATGTGTAACAATGTCTCACAAATACTAAATGAAGGACACAAATTTTACTACAATTAAAGATTATTTTTCCAAAAAGCAATTTAGACCCATGATTCATTTAAATTAAGTGCAAATAGAATATAAAGACAACAAAAGAACCATGCTCCAAGAGTTTGATCTCAAACAGGTTGATCTTGAAGAGTTTATTTCATGGTTCCAAGGCACTCCAGGCTCCACACAGACAAAGTTGTTGTAAAATAAAATAATAAAAAAACACAGAGATGTAACATGGTTCGGCTCTATGGCCTACGTCTACGGGAGAAGAGAGGAGAATTCTTCTTATTTGTGATGATACCTTAATGGAGGAACACAAATAAATAGACTTACAGAGTTGTTCACTGTACAGTAACTTTTACAATTTTAATATCTTTTAGATATGACAACTCCTAAATATGGCAATTCCTAAAAATAATTTTTCCTCTAAATGGTAACACCATAAATGGCAACGCAATCCCCCAGATTTCTCTCTTCTCAGCAACACTCCCCCTCAAGCTGGTGAATAAAGATTTACCATTCTCAGCTTGGACACACTTGCTTGGAATGCAGTATGGCTTTCCCTTTAGTGAGCACATCAGCAAGTTGATTATTGGTAGACACATAAGAAGTATAGATCAACCCACTATCAAGTTTTTCTTTAATGAAATGTCTATCAATCTTGATATGCTTGATTCGATCATGTTAAACTGGGTTATGAGCAATGCTTATTGCTGACTTATTGTCACAATAAAGTCTCATCGGGCCATCCCAGTGTATCTTCAAATATGTCAAAATTATCTGCAACCATAATAGCTCACAAACCCCTTGTGTCATTGCTCGGAATTCTGCTTCAGCACTAGATCTGACCACAGCATTCTGCTTTTTACTTCGCCATGTCACCAAATTCCCACCAAGAAACATACAGTATCCAGTAGTTGATCTTCTGTCAACTACTGAACCAACATAGTCTACGTTCGTATATGCTTCAAGAGCTACTCCTGTGTGTCGTTTAAATAAGATGCCCTGCCCTGGAGTCCCTTTAAGATACTGTAAGACACGGTTAACTGCTTGCAAATGAATATCTTTATGATTGTGCATGAACTTATTGATTACACTCACTGCATATGCAATATCAAGTCTCGTGTGAGAGAGATAAATGAGTCTCCCTACTGGTCTTTGATACATCTCCTTATTGACAGTAGGTGCTTCTTCAGCTTCTCCAAGCTTATGATTGGGATCAATACGTGTGGTTACTAGTTTGCATGCTAATTTCCCTGTTTCTTTAAGGAGATCTGTGATGTACTTCTGTTGAGAAATAAAGATCCCCTGTTTGGAATGTGCCACTTCAATTCCAAGAAAGTACTTCAACCGTCCTAGATCCTTGATCTCGAATTCTTTGGCCACAGACTGTTTCAGGCTTTGTTTCTCATGCTCATCATTTCCATTCATAATGATGACATCTACATATACCAAGAGCGTTGTAACTCACCCTGACGTTGAGTGCTTAATGAATAATGTATGATCTCCTTGCCTCTGCTAATATCCCTTCTCTTTCATTACTCTGGCAAAGCGACCAAACCATGCTCTTGGAGATTGTTTAAGTCCGCATGAGGCCTTTTTCAGTTTGCACACTTTACCAGTGATTATACAGCTTTCAAATCCAGAAGGAACCTCCATATAAATCTCTTCTTCCAGTTCTTCTTCGTGAAGAAAAGCATTTTTCACATCAAATTGTTGTAAATCTCAGTCATAGTTGGCAACTAAAGAGAGCAATATTCGAACTGTGTTCATCTTGACAACCGGTGCAAATGTCTCCAAACAGTCCACACCATATGTCTGAGTGTACCCTTTCGCTACTCATCTTGCCTCGTATCTCTCCAGTGACTCATATGCTCTGTACTTAACAATATAAACCCATTTGCATCCCACGGGTTTTTTTCCGACAGGTAAATCAACTAACTCCCATGTTGCATTTTTTTCTAGGGCCTCCATTTCCACATTCATAGCTTGTTTCCAATCTTTATTAGATAAAGCCTCGGATACTGATGTAGGACTCTTGATATTGTTCAAACTAGTAAAGAAACTCTTATGGGTTGGTGAAAACTTCTCAAAGGACACAAAATGAGATAGTGGATACAAGGGACGTTTGGTGCATTCCCTGGTTCCCTTTCTAATGGCAATGGGTAGATCACTGTCAGATTTAGAGGCTAAAAGATCACTGTTAGTTTCAGAGACTAATGGAATTTGTAAGGAGGGTTCAAAGCTTGTTACCTCATTCGCAAGACTTGGTTCAGATTCTTGAACATGCGTTGATTCAGGGACTACAGCTTTCTACGTTTGTCCAGTCATCTGGTCCATAGGTTCATCATTTTGGTTATCAATAGGTTCAAAGAAGGTAGAAAATTCAGGTTTGGTTTGTTGAAGGTTAAAAAGGTTAAGAGGGTCAAAAGGATCAAACAAACTCCGATCCTTGTCTTCCATGATGACACTCTCCCCCTAAAGAGAAGGAGCGGAAAAATAAGGCTCATATTCACAGAAAGTGACATCGATAGAGACAAAAAATTTCTTTGATGGCGGGTGATAGCATTTATATCCCTTTTGAGTGGAAGAGTATCCTACAAAGACACACTTGAGAGCTCCGGGGTCCAACTTCCCCCTGTTAGGTTGGTGAACATGGACAAATGATACACAACCAAATATCTTAGGTATAAGATTATTGGAGATTTTGATCTTAGGGTAAAATTGGCAAAGCTTTTCCATAGGACTTTTGAAACCAAGGGTCCAGGATGGTATGCGGTTAATAAGGTGTGTTGCAGTAAGGACAGCGCTTCCCCCCAATAGGACTTAGGCATATTATTCTAAAATAAAAAGGCTCGGGTTGTATCAAGCAAGTGGCCGTTTTTTTCTTTCAGCAACTCTATTTTGTTATGGGGTGTGAACACAGGATGATTCATGAAGTATCCCCTCATTTAGGAAATAATTGGTCAAGGTCTGATTAAAATAGTCTTTTGTATTGTCAGATCGAAATCTCTTGATTTTTGCACCAAACTGGGTGTGTATCATGTTACGGAAGGTAGGAAGAACAAAGCTCACATCAGATTTTTGTTGCAGTAAGAATATCCACGAGACTCGAGTACAGTCATCAATGAAAGACACAAACCATCGTGCTCCAGAAATATTAGGTATTTGAGAGGGACCCCAAATATCACTATAAATGAGATCAAAAGAATCTGAACTCTTTCATTACTAAGTGGAAAAGATATACACTTGTGCTTTGCTAGTTCACACACTTCACAATGAAAATCTTCAACATCTAAAGAATTAAACAAAAAAGAAAACATGATTTTAAGGGTTCGAAAAGAAGGATGGCCAAGGCGGCGATGATGAAGCCATAGCTTTTCTTTATTGGAAAAATTGTGCTCGGAAAGAAATGAAGTTTTACTCTTGATAGGATGTACTGGTGTCTCAAGGTAATACAACCCGTCCTGTTCCTTAGCACGTCTAATCATCGTCCCCAAGTCCTGGTCCTGGAACACACAGTAAGTAGGGAAGAAGGTTACATTACAACTCAGATCATGGGTCAATTTTTTAATAGAGATAAGATTAGTAGATAGTTTAGGAACATGAACAACATTTCTGAGTGTAAGTGTAGGGCTGATGTGAACATCACGTATACCAGCAACTGTGGCTAAGGATCCATCAGCTGTGGCTATTTTCGACTACTAGGACAGGGGTTGTAGGTATGAAACATATTGGAAGAATTGGTCATGTGATCAGTAGCACCAGAATCTATAACCCAAGAGTTAGCAAAAGACTTATCCGAAACTTTAAATCCAATAAAAATAGGAAATTTACTTGAATGTGCCAATGAACAAGTACCTGAGGGTTTGTCCAGTGTGCCAAGCAAAGATTTCAATCTTTCAATGTTGTCTTGGCCAAATCCTACTGGCACCGGGGCGTCTGCAATTGTTTGTTCAGTAGACAGATGTGCGTGTCCACTAGTCTTTTGTTGTCCTCCTTTGTAGCCCCAGTCTTTACTAGAAGTTGAAAGCTTGCCATGAAGTTCCCAACACTTCTCCCTGGTATGTCTAGCCTTCTGACAATAAGTACACCATAGACTGTCCCTATTGTCTTGATTTGGGACCTTTGATGATTCAGCTCGCGAAGTGTTTGTCTTCTAATCATTTTCCCAATTGGCAACCATAGTTGAGCCTTCCATCTTCTGAGGTGTGAGCATAACACCTTTTTTGCTTTCTTCAGTCCGGATAGCAGAGATAGTCTCATTCAGAGTTGGCAATTCTTTGTTGAGAGTCTGAACTCTCACTTGATCAAACTCTGCATTGAGTCCAGCCAAGAAGTCATAGACCCGATCCTTCTCAATGTAATTTTTTAGAACTACAGCATCTGCAAGGCATTTAGTCTCAATAAACCTATAATGGTCAAGTTCCTGCCAGAGATTCTTCAATACATTGGCATATTCTGTGACCGTCATGTTGCATTGTTTTGTTGTTCCAACTTTCACTTTGATCTCATACACTTGGGCTGCATCATGGGCCTTGGAGTATGTTTGATGAACGGCATCCCAAATGTTTTTGGCAGTAGTCAGAAACATGCATGTATCACTAATATTTGGCGTCATTGAATTCCATAGACACGCCATTATAGAAGCACTTTCGTTATCCCACGCCATAAACTTAGGATCTCCAGGTGTAGGTCCAGTGCCCAAAAGGTGACTCAATTTCCCTTTGCCCTTTAAAAATGTACGCACCAGCTGAGACCACTTCAAATAATTCTTTCCATCAAGTCTGTATGCTGCCTGAATGTTTGGTAGTTCTCCTTTCTCCGTTTTGTCAACTGCTTCCTCAATTTGCACCATTTCGTAAATAACCGACATTTTTTTTTTGAATTTGTTTTCTGTTTTAGGTTACAAACACAAAAAAAAAAAAAATAATAAGTAAAAAAAAAAAAAAATAATAATAAGTAAAAAAAAAAAAAAAGAATAAAAGAAGAATGGCGGTTACAGATGCAGGCTGAAGAAGAATAAATGGTGGAAGATGAGATTTCGCAAGAAGAAGAAGAAGACGGCACAGTTAAAACGCAGATGAAGATGGCGACACAGGTGCAGCAGCTCGGCACAACGAAAATGCAGCAGCAGTGCAGAACACCAAGGACGAGGGCAACGATGTCGCGGGGAACAATCACCAGTACGAACAACAACGACAATGACGATAAGGGTTTCTTCGAGCAGCACGAACGACAACATTGATGCAACGATGGTGATGAACAGCAGTAGGTATCAGCGGCGATGGCGACACATGCAGCAGCTCGGCACAGCGAAAAACGCAGCAGCAGTGCAGAACATCAACGACGAGGGCAGCGATGTCGCGGGGAACAAGTAGCAGGGGCGATAGTGACGATGTCGCAACAACAATAAAGGTTGCGATGAACAGTACTGGTAGCGACGGCGATGAAGATGAAAGTCCACACAGTAACGACGATGAAGGCCGACCACAAAGATTCGGCGATGAAGGCTGGCACAAAAGATTTCGGCAATGAAGGCCGAAAAAATATTTCCAGTTGTATGAGCCTAAGGCTCTGATACTATGTTGTAAAATAAAATAATAAAGAAACACAGAGATGTAACGTAGTTCAGCTCTATGGCCTACGTCCACCGGAGAAGAGAGGAGAGTTCTTCTATTCGTGATGATACCTCAATGGAAGAACACCAAATAAATAGACTTACAGAGTTGTTCACTGTATAGTAACTTTTACAATTTTAGTATCTTTTAGATATGGCAACTCTTAAATATGGCAACTCCTAAAAATAATTTTTTCTCTAAATGGTAACACCATAAATGGCAACGCAATCCCTCAGATTTCTCTCTTTTCCGCAACAAAAGTCAATAGTAGATGTGCCAATCTTGAAATTTGTAGAATCCTCATGATTTAGGGTCGGTTTACGTTATTCCCTTCTCATTCAATCTATTCAAATTTCAAGTAATCCTTCATTTGGAAAAAAAAAAAAAAAATGATTATAACAATAGAGGTCAGGAAACTGAGACGTTTAGAAGGTGGTTGTGTCATGAAAGTGGAAATTGTTGTCTTGAATATGAAGTCAGCTGAAGGGTGATGCTAAGGATGGATTGATTCCTACAATGAAAGTTGCACTCAAAGATTAGATGCAAGAAATAACTACACAACATGAAACCCTCTTCTTCATAAACAATCTAGGACTGCAGAAAGCACCCTCAAAACATCACTCGGACAGTGCGCAATCTAGATAAGATGAATCTCTTAAGCACAATGAAAAATAAATATTTTAAAAAAGATAACTTCAATATCAAACTCATTCATTCTCTAGTTATGTAAAGAACTAGAATTCACTTACAGACTGTCTTCCTTCTTTGTGCATCAAATACGATTTTCCTCTTCATCTTTTTTTTTTTTTAAATTTTTCATACGCAAAGAAAATTCTTAGCAATATGTCCATTAAAACCCCTATTCTGAATTCTGATTTTGCTTTTAGAGAATATAGGCATTTAGATTAGTAAGAGTAAGAGAGAAGTGCAAATCATGAATTCCCTGATTGAGAGCCAAAATATCCATCGTTCATGTTGAGTCAAGATTCAATCCACAAAATCAAGGAGATCAACAACAATTTGTCGTGACAATAGCCACCACAGATGATCATAAAGTCTAAAAGGAATAAAGTACTACTATGATATCCTACTAAAACTTAACTAATTTCATCTCTTATTGAGGACATACATCAAATCACTTTTCCAATCAAATCCCCCAGTTCGCGCAAGTCAAGGGACAAAACACATGAAAATGGGTATTATAAGACGGGTCTAGAGTGTAAACTAAGAGTTTGGAAAAGAAACCAGTCAAATTTACCAATTGTGCATTCCTGTATTCTCAGAAAAAACAAATTATTTCAAGCTTTTTCATAATTTGAAAAGCAGTATGCATCAAAAGTAACCCAATGAGCGCAGGTTTACAGCCAGACTACATTCCATCTATCATCCAATATAAAAGATCCTACGAAAGAAGAAAGTCCACTTATACTGAAAGGGACAGAAGAATTATCTTGCTCCAGTAGAATAAAAGGAAGATCAATGTACCAAAAGAAAAGTCAAGTCACTATTTAATTAAGGATTCACATATGCCAGATAATTAACCAATCAAGTTATGAGATTTTCCGACAACAATAAATAAAAATAAAAATTGATCTCAATGCTTTACAACTTGTAAGTGCACTATTTTGCATTTATAAACAAGTTAAGGATTCAACATTTGTACAAGACATTAATCCACGAAGAGTATTCTTCTCAATCACCAAGCACAATTAGACAGCCAAGCAAGTTGATGTAGAAGGAAAGTATGCACAACTTCACAATTTCATGACCATGTATAAATCATCAGAAAGAAACTTCTGACAAGCTGCTAGATGATCTAAAGCAAATTAAGAAAGCTATCAGAATGCATGATTAAGAGATAGAAAAAATAAAACATCCATACCTATTTCTTGCAAAGACCGCAACATCCCGCAAGGACCCAATATGATGACAAGGAATAGCTTCAATCAACTTTTCCTACTGAGAAAATGGCGTGAGTTCAGTATTTCTAATGCCCTAAATTCGTTTACTGACCTAAAGTTCAAGCTACTATCACAATGTAGATGCCATCCCTCAAGATTTTGAGTTCTCCATGCCCAAGTGTCAGCATCTTTCATTCAGAGAACCATATGCAAAATTCAATTAGTGCTAAATTGAATCTCTGCATTTGGTATCAAAATCTATAATAATTTCAGCGTATAACATTAACAATGTCAACATGCCACACTTTTGCATAGAAGAGTCCTCATCAAATAAGGGGTATATTGCACACATCATTTTCAAATCTTAAAATGTTCAAACAAATGTAATCTGAAGGTGAAAGTTGTATCCTATTATCTAAGTGTCTATTCATTATCAAGATAAATAAGATTCATTCTGGGGTTTGAACCCTTGGCTTTATGGTTTAATGTGGTATTTTTGAGTTTGCTTTATGGTTTGACGTGGCATTTTTGAGTTCAAGCCCCACAACTTACCTACCAAAAGAAAAAATGAAAAGATTATTAATAGCTCATTTATCAAATTCAAACTTGATCTAATTGACTCAAGCTGATTGGTCGTAAATGTTCAACCACTTTTTGCATCATGGGACATTGGTTCACCAAATCAACTTAGGAACTAAACGACTAGTTTGAGTCAAGACCAAGTTTTCAAATGATGAGCTAAATCATGGCTGGAGAACTCATCATGTTAACTGGAATTCACAAAGTCAAACTCAGATCAGCATCAACCCAAATCACAATTTCTATTAGGAATTCATAAGAAAATCCATCTTTCATTTGCTGATGATGACATGCTTTATCACAACCATTGTGAATCAACAAAGTTGTCCAAAATGTAATTTTTTTTGAAAAAAAAAAGTTATACATGCCATCAACTTTTGGTTCAAAACATCAAAAAAAAAAAAATGATTAAAAAGTGTAGTCATTTGGGCACTTTGGTCATATCAGAACATTCCCAGAGGTTCTCAACATAGCATCATACCAACATCACTTTTATTAATATTACCATAACAAATCTCCTCAAAGAGATTTATTTTCATTTTAGCAGATAGTACACTGCTTTAGTAAATGAACCCTAGAATTTTATTCTTTTTAATTAAAAGAAACCTAGAATATTTTATTTTAAAAAATAATGTTATTAATAATAAAAATGATATCTTTATACATGCAACTCATTTTCTAGAGGTTCATTGCAAACCTGTGCTATCTTCAAATTGTTAACCACAATTAGCAACTAGGGTATGAGTTCTGGGGATATATATGTATATAAGTAACAATAAGAGTCAGATGGTCAAAATACCAATTACCAAAGGATGAAACAAAGACTATAGTTACATGCTCAAAGTCATACAACAAGGATCAACAAAGACATGTATATAAATACATACAAATACATGAAGCACTTCAATATAGGTAATTTGTCATCAACAAACAAATACACATACATAGATACATATATATATGTAAATATGAAGGAATACAACTTAAACATATACTTTTCAAAATAAATATTATATACTTAGATGGATTTTTAAAAGCACACGCAGTCATAGTAAGTTGTGATTGAGACATGGGAATAAGAAATCAAAATTAACGTTCTTTTATGTCAAGCCTAAGGGATTCATGACATAAAAAGAGCATAGAAAATGTCAAAATCACTTATACCTGTCATTTTTTTAGCGATTACCATTTCAATCATTTGGGCAGATGTTCTTGCCGAAAAGAAATCATTTGGGTTGATGTGCTTGAGACTGAACTTGGAATGTGTCAAACCTTGAGCAAAGCTTCGTAAGTACCTTTTCTTAGCATCCTTATGGACTAGTGCAAGTAAACTCTCAAAAGGTTTCAGGCTGGGTGATTGGAGTAGAGGTTGGGGTCCTATTTTGGAATGTATATAGCAGTGTCTGATTTATATCATGATAGGTGATGGACAGCTTGTCCTCACTAAAATCTAGGTTGTAACAATTAAATTTCAATTAATCAATTCTGTTTCTTGTCAAAAAAAAAAAAGAGTCAGACAAAGAGACAGAACAGCTTATGAAACCAGATTCTATTATGAAAAGTATTTTAAATTAAACATCAGATAGGCCAGAGTCCTTACTGAGAATCACAAGACCATCCCTCTTCTGGAAACAAGACATGCTCATTCCAAAACAGAGTTCACTGATTGATCAGAACATTTGCCTCTTATTAACTTCCCAATACCAGTTCAAGAATGGTATTGGATTCTCATACTCAGTCTTGCACCTATTTGATGTTCTGTGACATTCCCCAGAACAGCAACTGGGTACAATTGAATGGCAAATATATGCTTATCTTTTATCACTTAGATGGAATCTTCAATAGTGACTAAAAATCCCCCTATTTCTCATGCTACAATCAGTGGTTCTATAATAAAATTTTACAATAATTTTAAAATAAATCAAGGACATGGAAAGAGAAAGGGACCAACCATTTTTCTCCACAAATATTCTTGCAGTGTCCATCTCCATCCACAACTTTGAAGAGCATGAAGATACAAAATTGTTCACTGCTTCTCAGATACCAATAATCAAAGTCCTCACATACCCACACCTAAGATTGAAAGAGAGAATAAAGCACCTTCAAAACAACCTGCTAAAAGAAAAGTCTCTAAAAAAGTCCATAGCAGAAAAGCTCCCTTATAAACATAGTCTAGGACTTCTAATCTGGTGGAGGCGAAACAAATACAAGATAGAGTTAATCCTTAAGGCAGACCCCCAAAATTATATCGCATTCTCAATGGTGGGGATCATCATGTGCCAAGATAAACAAAGCCACCCTGTCCAGGAGTTAAACAAAACACAGAAATAGCCCTATGTGGCAGAATAGATTAGCTGTAAACTAAATCGAATGATATCTATCAAACCCAATGATCAAAACAAATAGGGGAATGAAAGATATCATCCGATTTGAAAACGCACATCTAAGATTGAGGTGCCGATAAACCCTATAGAGCTCCATGTTTAATAAGGTGCCACCACATGAAGAGCTATAAGGTTCATTGTCAAGTATTAAGAACATGCCATTGATGGTCAACTTGACTGCCATGACCTGGGCAAGATTGAAAGACCCGTTGTGGTGCTCCAATCTGTCCAAGCCTGTCATGATGCTGAAGCCTTCATCCTCGGAAATAACAAGACAGCAGCGCTCAGAATGGATAGAATAAGCTCTACTGATCTAGTTACACCCACATGAATCCACTAAGCACTATGCATATGCTTCAAGGAAGCAAATTTTTTGCAGAAATTCCACCAATGGCAAGATCTTAGAATTGAGCACTCATAGCTTCTTCAAAGGAAACAAACATCCTAACGTAAGGCAACAGAGCATCCACACTGGAGTTTGATGATTTTAAAAGGGCAAAATCATGTAGATCTCAAGTAGTGGATGTGATGGGCCAATCGCCATAAATTTCTGAATGAAAAACTTATTTATTATTTGGCTTTAAGTTTTTCATTCAACTTTAGAGGTGGTGTCAACTAGTAGTAATATCCAGTCAAAACTTACCATATCACACAAGACCAACACAACAGCGCGTACAGCAGAAAGCTTGCCTTGTCACAGAAGATCCATATTCTATTCATCAGACCATGGGCATGAAGTTCTCAACTTCCTCACCTACCAACAAAACAAAATGAAGAAAAAAAAAAAAAACATCTGGCAGAAGCTCCTTGCAGGAACTCAATTTGCCAGGAGTACAAAACGAGCATCATACATATCTTGAGTAGATAGCTAAATATGATAGGAATCTCAACAAGGATATGCAAGGAAAACCACACCATGCTCAACTACCAAATCAAACTAAACTGTGGGTGAATGCAGATTAGGCAGGTTTGAATAGCACCAGATGAGGTGAAAGCATCTTAGAACAGCCACCTTAAGGGAGCACCATGGAAAGCAATCACATACCACATGTGCTTAGACATCACAACATCTTGACCTATGGAAACTGTCAACTGAATCACCATCCTTAATGTGAAGAATTTATGCAGGCTAACATCTACATAATTGAGCTTCTATTCTGTAAGAAAACAAGAGAGTTTATTGGTGTAGCATGGACAAGGTGGCCCACTCACAAGATGTATAGCCAAATGGACAATCTGACTACTATTTGTCAATAGGTTGGCGGTGTTAAAACTTAAACCATGAGAGCAGCAGGTGCCTTGTCAAGTGGCCCAAGCATTAGGTCACAACAATACTAGTGCGATAGAAAAGTTGTATTTCTTATGCAACTGATAGTGAAGAGACAACACAACATACCAGACAAGTTTGTGAACATTACAATTAAGAGAAAACTCTCAGAGTTTTGAAAAAAAAGCGTTGTTATGGCATTGATACTAGTTCAACAAAAAAAGACACCATTAGAAATTGCATGGAGTTCAGTTCAAGCTCCAAATGAAAACATAAATTCAAAAACAAGGACGCACCATTGGAGTCCAAAGATTCAGAAAAGGGTGAGGTTGTTAGATTTGGGATCCAACTAGAATTTTGAAGGGGCTCTTGAGAATTTGACTATAAGATTGAATTGTGAATCAGAAGATTATACAAACTACGAAAAATGAAATGTCATAAATATGTATAATTATTAAAAACAAGTAACTAACACTTCCAGCACAAAAAACGTTTAAAATTGTTAGAAATTATAAAAATAGTAGAACCTTGCTATACATTTTGTAAACATACAAGGTAATCAACATTCAAATTTGTAGATTACATTAATCAAATATTAGATCAATTGCATATAAGAACACAGTTTATCAAAATTCTACATATATCAAGATATGCAAAAATTTCAGCTAGCTCCTAATTCTCACACCATCAATGATAGCCATAATCTCAATTATTAAGATTCATTCTAAGGAAGCAATAGTATAAACAAAAACAAAACAAAGGAGAATAAAGAGAAAAAAAAAACATGTTAGCAAGCGGAGAAGAAAAGAACAATATGAGAGAAAAAAGTAGAAAAAAATATGGAAAACTAGCGTGAAAAAGAGAAAAAAAAAATTAAATGGATAACAAAAACATGTTGATCAATTGTCTTTCTTTGTGACAAAGTCCATTAACTTAATCTTCGTCATTTACAAGTCAAACTGCCAAAGCCTCCTTCACCCCAATTCTCATGTACTTGGGTTGTAGTTTGTTGAATTTAGAGAAGAAAATAATTCTCATATATTTCATGATCACTATACAGTCTGAATATATAATGGAAGGAAGAAACGTTCCTTTCACTATATTTGGTAACAAGATACTAATTACTAAAAATCAGGAAACTAGTAAAATAGGAAACTCTAAAATAGGAAACAAACTAATAGAGATATTAGGAATTTCCTGAATCTCTTTATTCCTAAATTAATGTAGACAACTAATACTGAAAATCAGCAGCTGTATCCCTGAAAATCAGGGATAGGGTATTTCAACACTCCCCCTCAAGCTAGGCGTAGATGTTAATCAAGCCAAGCTTGATACTCAAATCTTCAAAATTCTTCCTTGGTAAAGCTTTAGTGAGGATATTTGCTATTTGCTGACTTGTCGGTGTGTATAGCAGACTAACTGTCCCATTTTCTATCTTCTCCTTTATGAAATGGCGATCTATCTCCACATGCTTAATCCTGTCATGATGTACTGGATTCTTTGCAATGTTAATAGCTGACTGATTGTCACAAAATACCTTCATTGATTCAGAAGTGATGATTCCTAGTTCCCTCATTAGTCTTTCCAGCCATATTCCCTCACAAATTTCGAGTGCCATAGCTCTGAACTCTGCTTCTGCACTGCTTCAAGAAACTACCGGTTGTTTCTTACTTCGCCATGTTACTAAGTTTCCCCACACATACGTACAATAACCAGATGTTGACCTTCGGTCCGTTATTGATCCGGCCCAGTCAGCATCAACAAACACTTCAACATCTTTCCTTGTGTTTTTCTTGAAGTACAAGCCTTTACCTGGTGTCATTTTAAGATACCTTAGTATCCGATAGACAGCTTCCATATGTTCTTCAGTCGGATCATTCATGAATTGACTGACTACACTAACCGAGACCCCAATATCAGGTCTGGTGTGTGAGAGATAAATCAGCTACCCAACAAGTCTTTGATATCTTCCTTTGTCCACTGGAATATTGTCCTTATTAGCTCCAATTTTAGTGCATGAATCCATGGGTGTTTCAGCCGGTTTGCACCCAAGCATTCCTGTCTCTTTAAGTAGATCTAGTACGTACTTCCTTTGTGACACTGAGATTCCCTTGCTTGATCGGGCTACTTCCATTCCAAGAAAATATTTTAGGGTCCCAAGATCCTTGGTTTCAAATTCTTTGGCAAGTAGGGTTTTGAGCTTGATCAATTCATCTTCATCATCACCTGTTAAGATGATG